>JABFER010000006.1:0-548742 GCA_013618295.1 Fusarium armeniacum | reverse complement strand
ATAAATACAAACTCAACTTCTTAGAGTTCATTCAGTGGCAGCAACAAGACAGCTCCTGAGCCTATCTGCAGCAACGAGTCGAACCTTATAAACAACATCCCTTCTCACGAGTCAAAACGTGGTTGTACATCTACCAGAGCGTACATTCTAGACAAAATTCTCACGGCAGCAAAGATCTATCTGAATCGGCCATAAGGGTATTGTGAATGGTAGATAATTCTCACTAAATTCAAGCGTATGCCACAATCGTGTTTCTCGCGTGTGACTCCAAGGAGCTGAACGGCATGATGATTGTATATAAGAGATACTCGCCATGCATGAGCGCCAGATGTTGTTTTTGTGATTGGCTGAAACTCTGTCGCGGTGATAAATTTTAATCACTTATTATGTATCCCTCCGGACGAAAGTTAATCACAAATGTAGCAAAATGTTGCAATTAACACGTGAGAGTTCGTAGTACCGCGCTAACGAAATTGTAGTCGTAGCAGAGGTATACTGTTAGCGCAGTAACTACCATGGCCAGTCTTTATTCTCGAGCATACCCAGCTGGGCTGTAGATCGAGCGGGCAACCATTCACCATCGGGCACAAATAGAGTTCTATCTAGCTTTCCGAATTTTGCGCACTCGTGAGATGCGTCAAAATATGCTAGATATGATAGCAACAGGGTTATTATTCAACACGCTACAACCACCGCTGCTGGTCTAAGCTCAAGTCCAACGGCGCTGCATTAAGCGTGTTTGCAAGTTCTAGCGCCGACGCCATCGGCCAATCCCAGATGTTCCACTGAAGTTGTTCAAGATCAGGCGTTGTCAGCAAGTCTGAGAAAACCTTTTGTCGCAATAGATCCAGTACATCTGCACACTGACCGACATGGTCCTCGACATCATCCGTGTGCCTATGAAACTGCCGCAGCGCTTCGATGCATGACTGAATAACTTTCTCATCCTGATCAATCTCCACAGGATAACCTTTCCATCTCGTGAACACAATTGTTAACCCTGCTTGCCATAGCATGTGTATCCCATTAGGATACAGAAGTGTGACAAGTAGACTCTCTGTACAGTGGCCTGATTTCATCGAGTTTGTGGTGGTAGGATCAGTTCCTAGCGCGCTGAAGCCTGAATTCAACAGACCCACAAGGGTTGCCGAAGCTTGTCCACAAGCCTTGAGTGAAGAAACATACTGAGAATGAGCAGTCGTGAACGATAATGCGGGCCGGTGCAAATGAATCGTCGCAACGCAGTGTGCAACCTTCAAGAACAAAAGCTCCAAAGGTTTACTTGCCACTGGCGTGGTAAATTCGGCATCAATCTCAGGTTCAAAGACGACGCGTTCCCACATGCTAAGCTCAGCTTGGAGGCGCCTGATTTTGGCGATTCCCCCACGACGTCTGGTGGTTGTATACAGATTCTCAAGAGTGCGGCCAATAATACGCGCAAGTTTAAACAGACTGATAGCTGTGTCCACTTGTGACCGCTCGCCAGGTAGAGGAAATTCGACGTGAGTTTGATATAAGAGATCATGGTCGACGCTGGTGGGGAGGTCAGTGTCAACATCCTGGTCGCGGATCAGACGAGGCATGCCGTGATAAGCGCTTGAGAACCTGGAATTAGAGTTAGTAGCTTGTCAAACAGGAATCGAAAGTGTCTACATACGCGTCCAAGGAATATTGACACCACCATGCCCGTCTTCTTAATTCTGTCTCGAGGGGGTTGAATTTGAATCGATCTGAATGCCGATGAAGTCCAAGGGATTGGGCAAGGCGAGTGGCTAGGCCTGATATCTGAGACGCTGTCGAGTAACGCCCAGACAGCTGAAGATAGATTTGGACAATGACAAGGCCTTGCAAGCTCTGTAAACTAGGTTCGGTTAGGACCCTGTCCAATAGCGTCGAGCACATAACATAGAAACGCTCAGAAACGCAAATAAAGTGGTTGTGCTGCTGAGAACAATCACACTTCTGTCCGACAGTCCCGAGAGCTAGCAACCCAAGGGTCTGATATACAGTAGTAACTTCGGTCGGCGCTGATTGGCTTGGACTAAACAGGTTCCGAACGGCACATACAGTCGAATATTTGTGGATGATAGGATAGAGTGGTGTCCAGCGGTCAATAGCCATCTCCACAATCTCTATGGCATTTGTGGGAAATTGAGAGATTAGGTCGGCCACTTTAAAGTCAGATCTATGGATAGAGGCTCCCCAGGGGTTGTGCAAATACAACCCATAAGCGCAACTAGGGAGCGCGTCATTATGCATATGAAGAAGCTGAAGTTGCTGTTCAACTTGAGAAATGAAATGGACACCTGTGGTAGAACCGCCAAACATGGATGCTTTTCTATCGTCGACAACAAGGCGGCCCATATGGCCGATGACAGGCTCATTAGCTGAGTCGAGGGAAACGGACTGACGAGCCTTTGTCGTAGCACTTATCTGGTGGTGTGGGGGGCTTGATATAGTAGTTCTTAGTGTCTCCGAAACCGCTTGCTGAAGAGACAAAGGCTGGGGGATAATGGTAGATGATGGACTAAGTGATGTTGCAGGATTCTGCGCGGCCTGTCCGGTAGCTGGGATATGTTGAGCAATATCAGATGGTGATTGGCGGCGCTGCTCACTGTCTTCGGCTTCGTAGAAACTATGACGGGTTAGGACACAAGTGGTCTAAGAATAAGTAAGTCTCGCCTTTTCCGTTTTCTATTTCTCTTTAACTTGGCCGTCGTCACACAGATTACATTAGCCTGTAGACAAGGGGAGCACTAAAGATGGGGTTAGTAGTGCTTGAGTGGCATGGCGTCTTGCGTACATCGGTCTCCTCGCCATGACATCTAATCTTTCTTCTGATGCCAAGTTAGTGCGGAACGCCTGATTCTGACCACAGCGCTAGTGCCAGGACAGTCGTTGACAAGCTGGGGTTTCAATGAGAAGACGCACCGTCGACAACGATCACTAATAAGCTCAGTATCAATAGTTGAAGTTTAGTGAAGATATACCGGTTGCTATGAATGACTACGTACCATACTTGACCAGAGACATGGCCAGTTGATGAGCTCGGGTTCATCTCGTCCATACTCATGAATGTTGAAACGGTTAAACAAGATTTGGTTACTGAAGGTGGAACGACGAAGGATTTAACTAAAATTCAAGTGCGGGGCTGCGCTAAGCGATGTCGGCAAGCGTTACAGCCGTAAGAAGCACTCTCTGAGATCCAACAAGATTGATCATAGAGAAGTGCCAGTTCCAGGCGTAGAGACAGAAGCCATCATTTATAATCAACATTTCAACTTGAACGTTTATCCGTATTTTACTATCTCTTCCAAATTCTACCACGTTCGATCCCGTCCTAGATTAGACCAATACCTAGATCAACGCCCCATACTTATGTAGGGCTATCTAATAAGTGTAAAGAGCACCCTCGTGTTCTGATGAATCCAGAATACTGCGGTTCAGCTTCTTCAGCCAGACTCTCATTGCCCATGCACAAATGATGCTAGTAACAGCAAAAGCTACCATAGACGAGAAACCCATAAGGTAATCGGGACCATCTGATGAAGGCCAGAGGTATGCACAGTAGATATAGGCCAGATTCGCCGTCATATTGACCAAGGCGTATGCCACAGACTTCTTCTCTGGTGTTTGTGAGAGTGTGTTACTGACCCAGCCAAGAATGACAGATCCAACTGAATAAGCGCCTGTGGCGTAAAGGAACGTCGCCGTATAACGAGCTGCTGAGCTTAGTGTCGAGCATGAGACCACAAAGCCTACCACAGCCAGGGAGAGCCCTGCAGTAATGTGCCAGGTACGCTCGTTGAAGTGACCAGAAGACCACGCGAACGGAATACCAAGAATTCCAGACACAAAGTAAGGGGGCGCAGTGAGAAGAAGGGCGGTAGTAGACTTGAAGCCCATGGCGCGAACAATGGTTGGAAAGAAGTTATTGAAGGAATGGGTGCTACACGACGATTAGATCAGGTGTCAAACGTGATCCAGATGAGACGAATACCAACCTGATGTGAAGGTTCTGCATCAAACAGAAAAGCCAGGTTCGAGGGTCCTTGCAAGCTTGCTTAAATCCCTCCCAGGTCGAGCCCCTGGCCTGCTGACCCACGGTATCGCGACTGATCCGAAGGATGCAAAGTTCGCGTTCTTCAGGTGTAAGCCATCGAGTTTCCGAAGGGTTGTCAGGCAAAAGGAAGAAGCCAAAGATGGCAACGACGGCTGTAACGGAGCCTTCTATGATAAAAAGCCTAGATGTTCCTTTGTTAGAGCGAAACGAAACGGGTTATTCAGGCAAAGACATTCGTACCATTGCCACCCAGCAATTCCCTTTACTTGATCCAGTGTGGAAAATGTGGCTGCAGCGACGAGTCCAGAGCAGCCAGTACTAACGACCTCGCCAGTGTAAAGCAGCGAGATGCGAGTAGCAAGTTCCTTTCGGGTGTAATAGATAGAAAGTAAATACAGTGCCCCTGGATAGAACGGCTGGAGGCCGAAAATCAGCTAATTAGATCAAGACTGAAGCGCAACAAAGACTTACAGCTTCGACGAAACCCAGGAAGAATCGACAAGCAACAAGACCTGAGTAACTCTTAACTATTGCGGTACAGGCTGATACTGCAGCCCAACCAATCATGCAGCAAGAAAGGTAGATGGATGGTCGGGTCCGTGTCATGAACATGTTGGAGGGAACTGAAGACATCTAAGTTAGTCCCAGCTGCTAGTATCATGGAATAACACAACGTGCTTTGCATCAAGAGATAACCAACAAACAAGATCGAGATTGCAGTGTTATACTGGACGCCTTTGAGGTTTAAGTCTTGTTCAAGAGTATTTAGTCGCGCCTGGGGTAGGGCGTTTCGATCGAGATAGTTGAGGAAGTACATCACCCAGAGGATAGGCTTGTCATGTCAGTAATCTTGTATAAAAACAGTTCTTTCGAGATCTAACTTACCATGATCATTCTGTCCAGCTTTCGAACCAGGGCAATTTCAGCAGGATCCGTCTTGCTAGCAGCACCTGAGTAGTCACCAGATCGATCGTTATGCTCGCTTTGATCTAGAACCTTTTCATCATGAACGGTATCTAAGCCATGGCTAGGCTTGGCGTCCTTGGAGGAATTGGACAATCGGGGCTCACATGGAGAGGACATGACTGCGACAAGAGTATGCGAAAGTACTGACAGGTAAGAAACTTCGGGGAACAACCACAAAGTAGGAAACAAACAAGAACCTTGGAGTTGAAAGCCTAAAGAATGAGATGGTTTCACATTTTTATATGCCAACTGCTGGTCCGGGTTAACCAGTAAAGACTTTGGCTGCTACCCCGGGTTGTCAGTTAAAGACTGTGGTCATTACCCCATGGAGAAGCCATCAACCTGGGGATATCGCGGAGAAAGAAAACTGTAAACCGTTGAGCGATCGATATGAGTGGATCGCGTGGTAAGTGACCATTTACGCCTTTGTTCCGCCTATTTCGCTATTCCGCTATTCCGTTATTCCATCACCAAACATCCTGACTTATCCCGCATTCAGCGAGTTTTACGCCGTATTCCGTACCCCGCTGTGTACCAAAATTTAACATCAACAATGGATCAAGAGTAGCGATTGGTTAGCTCTGACACATGTAACGTCATAAGAATGTTGAATTTATTTACATCTCATATTGAACTCGTGCATACATAAACGGCAATGTCCTTCAACATGAAAACCCAGTCTCAGATTGAGTTTCCCTCGAGCCCCACCCGCGTTTTCTGATCAACTTACCCTACAAGCCACTATGACCGCTGCCACTGTTTTCGATACCATCTTGTTCAGAGACACTTTCGGAACTGACGAGATACGGAGTTGCTTTTCTGAGCGATCCTATGTCTCGAATTTGATTAACGCAGAATGTGCCCTAGCCCAGGCTGAAGAAGATGAGGGCGTGATTCCTGTCGGAACTGCCAGGATCATTCGTGAGCTCTCAGACGTGTCCAAGACCGATTGGCCATTACTCGCAAAGAGAACAGAAGTCGTGGGTTACCCGATCCTCGGCCTTGTAGAGCAAATGGCGTCTTGGGTTCCTCGCCAGCAGGGTAAGTGCATTGCAGCTTGAAGAGAACCACAAGCTAACTGTATACAAGCTGGCTACATCCATTGGGGTGTTACTACCCAAGACATCATGGACCTGGCGTCACAACTACAGATCAAGGATGGTATCGCAATCGTAGAGCGCCTCATCGCTGAAACGATTAGCACGCTCGAACGCATGTGCGTTAAATATCGCGACACACCAATGGCTGGCCGCACACACTTACAACACGCCCTACCAATCACATTCGGCTATAAATGCGGCGTCTGGCTTTCTGGACTTCGACGTCATGCAGAGCGATTGCAGCAAATTAAAGAACGTTGTCTACTTGTACAATTCGGCGGGGCTGCTGGTACCTTGGCCTCGCTAGGGGACTCAGATAATGGTATCAGAGTACGAAAAAGATTAGCTGCTATTTTGGGTCTCAAAGATCCTGTCATCACCTGGCACGTCGCTCGAGACACAGTTGCTGAAGTTGTCAACTTTCTGGCATTAGTTGGGGGGTCCTTAGGAAAGATCGCATTAGACCTGATTATGATGTCGTCTAACGAGCTGAACGAGGTAAGTTGTCATCACTTTGCGCCATGGATGCAAGTTGACTCAAGATGACTCTTAGGTTGCGGAACCTTTCGTACCTCATCGAGGAGCATCATCAACAATGCCTCAAAAAAGAAATCCCATTTCAAGTGAAATTATCCTAGCACAGTCGAAAATACTTCGGGCGCAGGCAGGACTGGTATTGGATGGTATGGTATCAGACTTTGAGCGTGCTTCAGGGCCTTGGCATCTGGAATGGGCATCACTGCCTGTGGCATTCATCTCGGTAGTCAGCTCGCTTCACCAGGCGAACTTTACGTTGTCAGGCTTGCAGGTCAACACCAATGTGATGAAAGCCAACCTTGAATCGACGCGGGGACTCATCGTTGCTGAAGCCGTGATGATGAAGTTGGCCGAGTTTGTGGGCCGCCAGGAAGCCCACGAGATTGTCTATGGGGCATGTGTGGCTGCTGTCGACGAGAATTTGTCGTTGATTGAGTCACTACAGAAGATTGATGAGGTCACACAACATCTGACCGAGGAACAGCTTCTGTTGCTGGTCGACCCAACAAACTACCTCGGTTGCTGCCAACTGATGGTTGACGAGCTTCTAGGATCAACAGGCGCAAGTCTGAAGCGAAAGGCAAGTACAAATGGGATGAATGGAACAAACGCGGCAACAAATAATGGAGTCAGCAATATGAAGAACGGCTACCACTGAGACAAAATTCTTGCTTTGTGGTGAGACCTGAATAATATGATACAACACCACAATTTGGGTACATAGGATTGAGGATTATCTTAAAGTAGAGACGGTGATTTGTGCAAATCCTATCCTTTGTATGGGTCGCAAATACTCCAGAGGATTCTTTTTACGTGATTTGTGTGTTATGACTGAAATCTGAACAATGTCGATATTGTTTCTGTTGGCCCCTTGTCATCGGGGATGCACGCCAGAGTTCAGTACTCGATGCTTGGCCAACTTTATGTTTGACTAACTACGAACGACAAAGCTTTATCTACTCCACAGTAAAACAGACAGAACTCTACTGCAACCAGAGCAAAAAAGAAGGCAAAAATAACATACAACACCGGGGATTCGNNGGGAGAGCGGACGGGATCCCGTATTTTCTACGAGCTTTGGTCGTATGTGCTAGATCAACAAGCTTGCGCTGACTATATACCTATGAGATGAATGTCATTTGGCTGAGTTTAAGATGCCGCCCGAAATGTGTATTTACTACTCTGACTGAGCACGCCCTTCTTGGTAGTTACTAGTCTCGCTCGCTAGATAAGAAAAACCCCGCTACTATGACTGTATAGGACAAGAGAAGGATAGTTCCTTTAAAATAGTTGCTTCGTCCCTCATTTTGCATATAGCCATGCAAAAACACAGAGAAGATGACGACGAACATGTCCCATCGTCGAAGAACCATGGAGAAGACATGTCCCTCTTGTTGAGGTTTGTGTAAGAGAAATACAGCCGAAAACACGACCAGGGCAGGTATTTGAAGCAAGCATACTTGTAAGGCATAGGCTGAACCAATCTCCACTGACAATGCGATGTTGCCGTTGACAGCAAATAGTATGGCGTTCTGGAAATGTTAGCTTCCAGCTGGCATGTTTTGAACAATAAAGACATACCCAAATCTCTGTTGCATTAGGTATCAGCGCAAAGATAGTCAGTCCCAAGAATCTTTCCTCGACGTAAAACTCCTGAAGAATGGTATCTATAGCATCAATAAGAATGACAGCGAGAAGACAGTAAAACACCGTCGCAGTAAGTAATATCAGCAGACTCTTACCCCTGCTCCAGTTAGGAACATGGCGCAAGGATTCTCCGTTGACAGGTATCTGCTCTATATCCCTCAAGCGTGTGGCTTGCCCAGTGCCGTCTGGTAGGGCCTGACCTGTTTGTTGATTGAGCTCAGGAACCTCAGGTATCACATTACATGATGTTGGGCCCCTGCCTCCCGATGATGATGTGTGATTGTCCCTGGAATACGAGGGTCTTTTGGGGATTCGCTGTCTGTCCGGCGTAATACTATGCTGCGATGGAATTGTTTCGCGGTGAATCCGGGAACCGTTGTGGTATCTTTCCTCGCCCTCATTCCATATAACAGATGAATGGGTGCACAAAGTGAACCACAAACCAATGATATACGCTAATAAAAGTAGAAAGGCGCACAGGTAGCTGAAGGGCCTAAGTAGTCCAGTGTAGAGAGGGTCATGCAAATCTAGCTGCTGCGAGACAGAACATGTCCGGCAACCAGGAATATCTGCATGTGAACGCTGATGCGAGTCGGACACCATGTTATGTGTACATGTCCCACACCGTATCACATAGGTACCGTAAGTAGCATAGAACAATGTCGGACTGAATACACCAACCATTGCGAAGAGGAGCATCGTCGAAGTGACTCCAGCAGATTTGGAGTTAAATCGTTGTGTCTTGCGCTTGAGCGCACCGAAGCACATAGAGAGACCTGGGAGAAAGAGGACTCCAACCAGGATACTTCCTATGATGCATCCTTCAACCAGTTCACCTTTACCTTGCTTCAAAGCAACGCAGTAGAATATGACCTCAAAAATGGTAGAGAACATTGCGTTGACAGCGGCGCTAACACCCATTGACGACTGGGCTGAGATTGAGGCCACTGCTTGACCAATGGCATAGGCTAGCGGGATGATACCCAGTAAGCTGCCAAAAAAGAGCATGCTGGGTGAGAGACTCAATGAATGGAGGTGGAGACATCTCATGATAACAAGCCAGTCGAATCCAGTCAAGGTGGCAATCGCCATAAGATTGATGAGGACAATGTTGACACCACCGAAAGAGTACTTCCAGGAATTGATATCCATGGACGTATGGTTGTAGAGTAATACAATAGGGTGTGTCTCAGTAGTCGAGAGAATCGGACTGGAATCGTATTCGAAGGAGAGATCGAGCGCACGACTGCGAAGAACTCTCGACAGTCTCAGGAGCATCTGTGCCATCGGTAGTGGAAGAACCAAACACCAACATAGAGCCGCCACAATCAGAAAAGCAGGCAGGAGGACGACATGGAGAGTAAGGAAGAAGAAAATTCCCTCGGCACTCCATTGTCTGTGTACAACAAGGTTTGAAGATTCCAGAGGTTCTGAAGGCTGTTGAGCGTATGGCGTCGCTCCCCTGCTAGTATCAAAGGTATAATAGCTTGTGTCATAGCTCAGGCGTGGGTAACATAAGAGCTGGTTTCGTTCCGAGTCGGTGTAGGAGAGCTGTCCTCCTTGATACGAAGCCAGGCCTTCTCTTCGGCCCTCCGAGGGATCAATATTCCCAGTCCTGCATCGCACGGATTTATTGAAAGGGAAAAAGACGTGGCTTGCCAAGCTACACAAAACGCGACCATATGTCGGCTGTTCATGAGTTATTGAGAGAGCCAAGCAGGCAACCCCACAGAATAATACCAACACACTTAACCACCAGCCGAACACAAGTGTCCAGATAATGTTAAATAGATAGGTCCAATAGTTAACCACATGATCAGGAATCGAGATACCAGCGCCATCAGCTCCAGGATCGTCCTCGTGATATAGCGGCGGATTCCAAACTCTGATACCGAATGGATGTGTCCTGTTGATGGCTTGTTGGCGATCCTCTTTCGCAATAATTTCATCTTGGTCTTCGTCTGACACACTATCATCTGTAAGTCTGGCAGACGCTCCAGTCGACTGGATCCTTGGAACTCCACGACCGTTATATTGTGTTGACAAGGGAGCAAAGTTCAACGGTGTGGACTTTCGACGAGTTGCACGGCGACGTGGCTGAGAAGGTAAGGCGAGACTACCATTTACTATCTCACAATTGTCGATTTCAGAAGGGAGTTGACATATCTGAATTGTAAGAGGTGGAACATAACGCGGCATGATGGCGCTGAAGAGCCACAAAGATAGGTATCGACAGTGGAATGGAGTGAATTGACTTCCGCTACGATGGAGCTATGAGGAATTGCTAATAAAAAAATAGAGTGGCTCTGGAGGCTTCAAGTGAACTACTTCGACACGGCTCCGTGTCCAATTTTGCCTTTGCTCCCGTGCCGTCATCGCAATGGGACGAGCACAGATATTGGTATGGAGAATTTACAACGGTTACTCAGCGGGTCAACTGCTCAGGTCATACCGTCATTCACTGTACAGTAACAAGTCCAATGTCCGTAGGCAAAGATGTGTGTTTATGTACCAGAATTGGGAAAAGCTCGCAAGAGGAGTCAAACAGCCAATGCTTCAGCCTGTTTCCAAAATGCCTCTTACATATTATGCGTCTATTGTCGGCTCACGAGATTGTGTCGTCCACAATTACAAGACACGCCCTTTCAGTCGGAGCAAGATTATTACATCCACATACAGTCAGGAGGCCGCCTGCCAAGGGGTGAGCGTTGAATCTTGTCGCGAATAGAGCAATCCGAGGAAAAGACTAGCGCCCCCTGCTTGATTCAGGGATTGATTGCTCTGGGTGTGGGAAATGATGAAGCCCCCACACAAGCTAACGCCCTGCATGGATGGACCACATGGTATTGTGGTAGTCTCTGAGCTTAATGACAAGCTGGCAATGGTACTTAAAAGCTACAGAAGAACGCCCGCCATGAGGACAAAGGATCGAGCCCAGAACAGTATGGCTTTGGCCCATTTTTCACTCACAAATATGAACAAGCACCAAACAAGATAAATGCCTCATACACCGTCACAACGGCCGAGACAGGTCTTTGCATGACTTTGCTTTACCAAATAATTTGTCACAGGCTCGCTTTCTGCCAAGTAGCGATCGAGCTTTGAGCTCAGACTAGGGGTCCAACTTGTGAGCTTCACATCCCTGTTATTGTCCGAAAGATGGAGGGCGTGTGCACCGCCAAGCATCCACGTAGGATGCTGAAGAGCTTATTACCGGCGCTAAAAAGCTTGTCTGCAAGAAGGCCCCCCTTTCGAGCAGGAATTAATCGTCTTGGCGATCGAGTTGATGTTTTTCTCTTCTTTCTTTGTACATGAACCAATACTGTCTTGTTTTTTGGAGGCTTTTCGTGATTTAATGAGGAATTCCAACCGCCAGAATCACAGCCACAGAAGGCTTCCCTGCTCTGCTTCCTTATGGACATGTTGGTTATAATCGTTCCCTGTCCACTCATAAAATGCTCAAGCCAGCCCAGGTGATGCTGCTGTTCTCGAGCCACACCGCTCTTCGCACGCTCCCCATACATGTTGGTAATTGCAGCCCGCACCCTCGTGGCCGCAGGGCAAAGGACCTTTGGTGATCCACAAGACCGGCCAGAAGAACTGCCAGAAACAATTCGCGCGTACGTCATAGACTAAATCACACAAACTTCACAAAGAGAGTTCACTTGCGGTGGAACAGCACAGCCCCAATCTGTATGTGTTGCAGTTATTTCACGCCCGCATTTAGCACTACCAATGTCGGCTCTTACCCGACTAGACTGGCCAGCTAGCCGCGACTCCTCTTGTCTCTTCTCTTTTTCGCACATTCTTCTTTGGGCTAGACCAGTATCTGCTGCAGATTGTGGAGCACCACCACTGTTCGTTCACAGAACCTTGTTAGTTACAGCTTGTCTGATTGATACAACAGGCGGATTCTCGCTGGGCTTCTAGATAGATGGGCATATGTGCCATTAGTGTATTTAGAAGACTACGATACTGGGCTCATTGAAATCCATCATGCTTTTTCCGATATATGTGATTGTACATTCGCTGATGTCCATGTCGTTGCCGGAGGAAGGCTCCCCAATGACACTGATGAAGACGACGTGGCTGGGCGTCCATATAGAAAGAGAACAAGGGCCATGAACCTTAAGAATATTACCAGAGTCTTTGTGACTAGCGATCTGTCAGGACTTTAATATATTGATCTAGTCCACGTTTCTATAAAGCCATGCCCTTCCATCTCCCACAAAGCGATTCCCAAATTGTAATCCTCCTGTTGCATATGCGTTAATCATCATTCCGTAGAGTATATTTGGATGGCGGACAAGCTCTCTGTTCATATGGTACAATTGGGGATCTTTGTGTTGCAGTCTACCTCCAAGTTACGACTGACTATCACAGCGTGGAAGCATAGGTCCACCAACGAAACAATGGGCTAGGCTTTGTACATTGGTATCTCACGCATCGGCTCAGCTTTCTTCTCCTTTCTATAGTCAACTTAGTGACTTGACCTGATTACGGAGACAAAAACGCTCCGAGTCTAGGTGAATGTCAGTAACCGTTCTCCTCATTCTTGAAGATATAACCTACCCAAAAATAACGTAGCAAGCACACATCAGGGCACCTTTCAACCCGCTCGTCTTGAGATTAGTGTTCCCGTCGTTGAGAATGAGTAAGTTAACCAAAAGCACCGTCCCGGCCAACGTCACCATTTCAAATGTGTTGAAAGTGAGATCCAAGTTTTTCTGCATTGCCCATCCTGCCATTACAGTTAAGGGCGAGATGCACAGGGCGATCTGGATTGCTGAACCAACTGCAACAGCGATAGCAAGATCAAGATTGCCTCGAACAGCTACTGCTACCACGGTGACATACTCAGCGACGTTCCCAACAATTGGGAGAATTACCAGCCCGATAAGTCCTTCGGATAAGCCACCTTCATGTGTGATATCGTCGATAGTGCTCACCAGGAATTCGCCACACATTGACATGAGAACCGAAGTTATTACCAGCATAGCAACTGAAGCTTTCCAGTCAGGCTCTATTTCCTCACTATGTGGATGGTGGTGCACTAGTTGATCCATGCTGGCACGATGTTCCCGGAGACGGTGAATGGCGGTAGTCCGCCGCCTCTCCCGACTCATTGACGAGTCGCGACTATGGAAACCCCTGCTACTTGTAATTGACAGGGAACGCGAGTGTCTTCGCGAATTTAGTAAGGGCCGGTAAGAATTGGGTCGAGAGAAGCTAGTGCGGCTCGTCTCTCCACTTTGGCGGCCTCGATCCATCACGGAATCGCTGGCATCGGCTGCCTCGATAGTTTCCAGTTCTGCAACATCGTTAAGTTTATAGATTGAATCAATTCTTCCCTCTCGACTTTGATCATCAGCAAAGCGAATTGTGCGGGATGGTGGATGTTGTGAAGCTAAAGAACTGGAGCGATGTTCGAAGGATGTATGTGGGTAGGTAATAGCTGAGCCATTCTCGAGATCATGGTCCCGTAGTTCAGATTCGTTCCTTTCATTTGAGTGAGATCTAATCTCGTGAACAAAGTACAACACATAGATAAGTAACACAAGCAGTGCCGAGATTCTGCTCATCTCGAGGGCGGCTGTTTTGTTGTTGTCCGAATTGCTAAAGGTTTGCGCAAAGGCCGTCTACTGACGTTAGTGGTGTACAAACAATGGCTTTGGTAGACTTACAGGCATCAATACCACAAAGACGGAGACAAAAAGTAGACAAGCAAGAAGTTGTGCTTCGGCGGTATTGCAAACGAAATCTACATCACTCACGCCGCTTGCTAAAAGGGCCGAGCCTAAGATCAAGAGCAGGTTCACGAGGACTGAACCTAGAATAGAGGCTTGAACTATATAGATTTGGTTGTCTTTGAGAGCGATTCTGTTTTTGTCAGATTTGCTAGCAACGGCGGCGGTACATGTTACTCACACGCTTCAGATTATTAGCATATTATTTCAGGCTGTAAAAAGGATGTTTGACTTACAATAGTATAAGTTCAACCAAGTTACCGAACGTGATATTCAATAATGCCCCGATCGTGTCACCTGCCTTGGCCGCTATGACTTCTGTTGCATCTGTGAGCAGGGCGGACAAGGGCACGATTGCAATTGCGTTGCACGTAAATGTCAACAATGGCCCCGCATTAGCCATGTACGAAACAGTACCAGCAACGACAAATATGAGCAGGCTATTAATCCAAGAAGATATTAACATCGTTCCAAGTGACGATGTGAAGCAACTTGACGTGGCGCATCCTTCTGTGCGGTCCGAGAGCGATGGGACTGTTATCGTCGATTCGTGCCTTTGTAATCTGTGGTGTGCAGCGTCTTTGATAGACCGGTATACATTTTGAAGAGTTTCTGGAATTCACAAAGTTCAATCAGTAAGTCTACGGCGGATAGGATCCAAGTCGTGTATCACCTTTGGCGTTGCGGATCGCATTCCGGAAGTTGCGCTGGAATCTTGTTTCAGCAGCAGGTGTCGCAACAGACAGACTGCTGTGGTTTACACTGGTACAGAGAGGATCTTCGTCGTCGCTGGTCTCAGAGATCGAGGAATTGTCATCTGGGGAGCTGGTTTGGACATTTGACGATAACGGATCCATGAGTTTGCCAAATGCGCGTCTTGAGATAAATTGATCTTTGACGCAAAGACTCTCTGGATGTGGATATTCAGGGTACGTGATATGACTTCTGCTAGCAGGCCAAGCCGGCATACAAGTAGAACTGCCAACGTCCCAAAGTAAGATGAGGGATTTCCACTTTTCTGCTTGATCAGGGGACACTGTCATTAGACTCAATACCGATCTAGATTATTGGATTCTTGACCATGTTCTCGGTTCCTTTCGTAGAGCATCTCATACCTACTCCTCACCACAGAAATTGGCAGTCATTGCACGACCAACTTGGGGTGTCTGACGCAAGGAGTGACGCCTCAGTATCCCTTCCAGCGCTTGCCTGTGGCAAAGCAAATAAGCTAGGGGGAATGCTTTGCATATACCCATTATTGCATCTGACAAAGAGATACGCAGTCACACGACAAGCTACTCGAGAGGAAGCAGAGGAGGCCTCTTGAGCGGTTTTTGGTGGTTTACCCATGTCAATTCTCACCTCACACCCCTACCCTACTTGCTAAGCGAGATCGTAAAAAGCTTGGATTTTTAGTGTGGCCCTAGAAAATGCTTGTTTGGTCCCTTCCGAGGCGCTTTGACCTTTGATCTGTCAATTTGTCCCGTTTCATGTAAAGATGACACCCTCACATGGAATGGCCTTCACTTTATTGGTCGAATCGTAAGAATTGAGAGACATTGCAGGGATGAATCCATTAGCTGCGAGGAGAGCAGCTTCTGTTTGTCAGTCAGCCCTTTGAATGCTCCCACTACTGACTCGGATTACCCAAAATGCTTCCCTCTTTACTCAGAGACCTTTTAAGATAAGAAGCATCTCGCGATGTGTTATCTTTGTATTGACTGGATAACATCTCTTCGCTTTCTATCGTTCTTCTCCCAATGTATCACCGCCGGGTCAAGTATAGTCATCGCCGCTCTCACGCTGTACCCATAGGAATTCCCATCATAAACCACCACGCACCTTCAAAGATAGCCCAGTATTTAGTTGAGCAACCACATGAGGACCTGGGCTTTGTGGCGGAAGAAGAAAACATCTTCCCCTACTTTTGGTGCGTCCCAACCATGGCCTGAAAAATCCAACTAGGATAGACTGCTGACCTTTTTCTGCGCGCTAGCATGATATGCGAGAAGGAATTCAACCCCCACGATCATCAACTGCTCTATTGCTCTGTAAGGTAGGGCTCATTCCAGGGTCTCACCCGCACACGGCCTCCCCCACGCTGGCGTACTGTAACCAGTAACACCGCTGACACTCTCCAGCTGTCGGAAATTCGACCAAGAGAGAAACCCGAAAATGGCACGATCTTCGTGTTGTGCCAGTAACCATACGGAAAATCTCCCATTTTACTCTGCTTCGGTCCCTGCACCAAAGGATATCATCCCTCGCGCGTCACCAACGCGGATGGCGATTGGATTCCCTACGGTGACCGACGATCCAAAGAGAGCTACCAATAATGGCTCAGAAAGCATAACATGTTGCAGATCTGCTTCAGATATCCTCAATGTGACTCCTAGATAGAACAGAATATGCTTAATATTATAAACATCCTAACGGGCCGTTGCAACCTATTGTTGGTTCCGGGAACATGGAGCACTCAATCATGAATGTATACTAGAGCTACTCTACAGTTAATTTTGGAATTCAACAATATTTCCAAACTCAGCACATAATTATGCTCATGGACAAGAAGTAAAGCCAAAGTCATCATGGTCGATACTGCAAAGCCATGCTACAAAGCAAGCAAGGTCCTGACGTGAGGGTATGGACACAAAGAAACGGAGTTCAAGCAAACAAACCCTCATTTAGTGTGACACAATGAATGAGCCCTACGTGCGTTACCCGTAGCCTGTAAAATCGAGCTCTCGGATGACCTACACTAGCAAGGGGGTGAGTGATTTGTTCAGATGAGCTACTAACCGACGTCACCGCTGAGACATCTTTTCTCGGTCCAAGCTAACCGAAAGGTGGATGGGCCAGGATTTGCTGACGACTCCAAACTTTGGCACACCATGGGCGTGGCTCACTCTTATTCCCGCGCCCTGTGAATTGAAGCACACTACGGAGTACGGCTAAGATGGAGGACCCTATCCAGTCGACTAGCTATCTAGGCCATCGCAACACGAAGAGGTTCAGACAAATAAGAAGCGCGAATTTAGGATTCGGGCTGAGCAAGGCACGGTTCTATTTCTACCAGCCCGAGCCTCCTCAAGTTCCAACGATCCACTCGCTCTCTTACTACCACTTTCACATACTCAATTGCCCTTTCCTGCTCTTTTCTTGATTCTGTCGCCGTCAAATTTCTCTGCCATGGACCCTGACGAAAAAGTCGCGGCCCACAAGGTCGGTGAGCGTATCAATTGGGAAGATGACGACGAAGATTTGCGCAGATCGCGCCGTCGCGAGCGCCGCGCATCTCGTTCTCGTTCCAGAGGTTCTTTGAGTATCCATCGCGCAAACTCCATGAACCGTGGCGATCCAAGTCTTGCTCTACCTATCACTTATCGTACTGTGTAAGTTCAATTACCTCCATGATTTTGCATGTTGCGCTTACACCTGCTGGATAGCTCGTTTGACATTGAAGAGTCCAAAGGCAAAGAGCAGGCCGAGCTCGCCAAAGCAAAGGACGTGACTACCAAAGGTGAGTCGAACGTTATCCCCCCGATTAGAGAAGATCCTAACCATGGCGTGCGATGAACAGCGCTTACGGACCTCGAATGGCATACAATTCCGACTATCGACGTCGAAAAAAGACTCACCACCTCGATCAACGAGGGTCTTTCCAGCGAGCAAATCAAGTGGAGGCAAGCTGAATATGGCAGAAATGCTCCTTCACCTGCCAAGACCCATTGGTTCAGAACAATCTTTCTATACTTCTTTGGTGGTTTCGGAAGTATTCTTCTCATAGGATGCATTCTCGTATTTATCTCTTGGAAGCCCTTGGGAGATCCCCCCGCCGTCGCTAATTTAGTACGTGCCATCCCATTACTTATTCACTGATGCCTTCCAGTAGGAGAAGTTTGCTAACCAGACTGACATCCTAGGCTCTCGCCATCGTCCTGCTCGGCGTCTTTTTCATCCAAGCCCTTTTTAACATGTTCCAGGACTGGTCCACATCACGAACCATGTCCTCGATCAAGGAAATGCTGCCTGAAGAAGGTGACGTGATCCGCGATGGTCAGCTCATTCACATGAGTGCTGCAGAGGTCGTTCCTGGCGATGTCGTCCGTGTCAAGGCTGGCAACAAGCTCCCAGCCGACATGCGTCTTGTCCAAGTTTCATCCGATGTCAAATTTGATCGTTCAGTACTCACTGGCGAGTCGAAGCCTGTTGCTGGAACTGTTGACCACACTGATACAAACTACCTCGAGACACATAATATTGGTCTTCAGGGCACGCACTGCATTCTTGGCTCCTGTACTGGAATTGTCGTTGCGATTGGCGACAAGACTGTATTTGGACGTATTGCGAGTCTTACTAATGAACCCAAGGTCAAGATGACGACTCTGGAGAAGGAAGTATTGTACTTTGTTATCATTATTGCCAGTATCATGATCGTTATGATTTCCATTGTCTGCATCATCTGGTAAGTTTGGAGTATCTTCCTAGGAGGGCTTGGTCACTAATCTTCAACAAGGGGCACCTTTTTGAGGCGCGAGCATCCTGATTTCATCAACGTTCCGACGCTCATTGTCAACTGCGTCAGTGTAGCCATCGCGTTCATTCCTGAGGGCCTTCCCATCTCTATTACTGCGGGCCTCACCATCACTGCAAACCTGATGAAGAAGAACAAGATTCTCTGCAAGTCACTCAAGACTGTTGAGACCTTGGGATCCGTCTCTGTCGTCTGTTCGGACAAGACTGGTACTCTTACCACTGTCAGTCTATTTTTTCCTTGAACCTTCCATTTCACTTCTAACAGTATTGCCCAGGGAAAAATGACAGTGTCCGACTGTGCGATTGGCGGTCTTAACATGGTTGTTGAAGATGCTCGGGCAAAGATGGGGGCGTCCAAATCTTCACAACACCCTATCGTTCAACTCAGAGCGATGGCAGCTCTTTGCAATGCTTCAGAATTTGACGCTGCCACCTTGGAAGCACCCCTGGCTGAAAGAAAAATCTTTGGCGATGCCACTGACCAGGCCATCCTCCGCTTTGCTGAGTTTGTCGATACGAGCAGTGTCTCTTACCTACGCTCCTGCTGGCGGAAGACCTACGACCTGGCATTTAACAGCAAGAACAAATTTATGATCCGCTGTTTCGTCTCTGCAAGGGCCGAAGGTATCTCTCAAACTCTCAACAAGGATTCCAACTTTGATGCCAAGGACACGTAAGTCACTACGACCCTGCTGTATGGAGGAAAGCTAATCGCAATATCTAGGCTTCTGACGATCAAGGGTGCCCCGGATGTCCTGATCGACCGATGCTCTTACTATGTCTCTGAACACTCGGAGACCGTGTCCCTCAATGCCGCCATGAGAGCCAGGCTCGAGGAGCTCAAGAACAAGTACTCCAGTCAAGGCAAGCGATGTTTGCTGCTTGCACGCAAGGTTGTCAAGAGCGGTAATCTGCCGAGCGATACCGAGGGTACTGCGTTTGAGAAGGCCATCACCAGCGAATCCAAGTCTGGTCTTGTTCTGGTTGGATTCGTGGCCATTGTTGATCCCTTGAGACACGACATTCCCCATGTTGTCAACACTCTGCGTGGTGCTGGTATCCGTATCGCAATGGTGAGTATAGCCACGCTATATCGTGAAAAGTAATACTGATTAATTGATAGGTTACTGGTGACTTTGCTCTCACTGCTTTGGCCATTGCCCGGGACGCCGGCATTGTCACCTCCCGCGCTGTCGACGACAGCGAAGCCCTACATCGGTTCCCAGGCAGCAACAGTACCGAGAGTTCTATTTCTTCCAAGAGCAAGGACCAGCCTTCCATTCATCCCGGTGCGATTATTCTCAGTGGCCCTGAACTCATGGCGCTCAACGAGTATCAATGGTCGAACTTGACTCGGTACGAAGAGATTGTCTTTGCACGAACCACCCCCGAACAGAAACTTCGCATCGTCCGCGAATTCCAGAACCACAGTGTTGTCGCCATGACGGGTGATGGTGTCAACGATGCTCCATCCCTCAAGGCTGCTGATGTCGGTATCTCGATGGGCAGTGGGTCTGACATTGCCATGGAGGCGGCCGATATGGTTCTTTTGGATACCTTCTCCTCAATCATTGTCGCTGTACAGTATGGCCGTGTTGTGTTTGACAACCTCAAGAAGGTAAAACAGTCCACGAAATTCACATTGGTGGTAAAAGCTTATACAGATTCTAGGTCATCTCCTATCTCTTGCCAGCCGGTTCTTTCTCCGAGTTCTGGCCCGTCATGGCCTTTGTTGCGTTTGGACTGCCGCAGGCTCTGTCATCCTTCCTGATGATTATCATCTGGTAAGATTTTCATCGAAATTCGGTGACCCAGTAGGACCATACTAACCTGCTGCAGCTGTTTCACTGATTGTGCTGCCGCCACCATGCTCTCATACGAGAAGCCCGAAGCTGACGTTCTCACTCGCCGCCCCCGCAACGTAAAGACGGATCGCCTCGTCAACTGGCAGCTTATCTTACAGTCCTACGGCATCAACGGAGTTTTACAAACAGTAGCCTCCTTTGCCATGTCGTTCTGGTATCTCCAACGCCAAGGCATTCCTTTTAGTCAGCTTTGGTTCTCCTTCGGCAAGATGCCTGAAGGTATTGACCCTGACTACTACCTGGCCAAGACCAACGAGGCTTCGTCCATTTACTTTGTCAATCTCGTTGTTATGCAATGGTTCAACTTGATGGCTACAAGAACCCGCCGCCTCAGCATTTTCCAGCACCCACCACTCTTCAATAAAGAGACACAGAACTGGTATCTGTTCCCGGCCATCATCTTCTCCCTAGCTATGGCAATTTTCTGGCTGTATATTCCCCCACTGCAGCCTGTCCTTGGTACGACTGGCGTCCCTGTCGAGCATTGGTTCTTGCCTTTTGCCTTTGGTATGTTCCAGCTTCTCTTGGATGAGGCTAGAAAATATTTTGTCAGGACGTACCCCAATGGTCTAATTGCCAGGATGGCTTGGTAATTTCGCAGAATACATGCCAGCTAGCATAATGCGGACATCTCCTGTGATCATCAGGTCCAATGAGTGTCATGTCACAGGCTACATCAGTTAGAATTAGTTCTCGTAAATAACATACTTCGTGAACAACATCATACAGAACACAACACAACCAGAGAGATAGAATTTTCCTTCTGACGTCACTAGCTAACATATCTTGTCAAGATATACATTCATGAAGATGTTGAATTACAATAACCTTAGGCTAATCGTCGAGCGTCGAGAAATCTCTAAGACCGTGAGCGTAATTTGCCACCAAAATACACTTGCTGTCCCTGGCTTGTAGCTTGATCGAGAGGCTAAATTGCCGGATCGACCGTGAGGAATTGAGGATGGGGGACGGAATTTCGGTCTCATCTGATGATTGACAAGACGAAGAATTCACCATTCTTGGTAAGACGGCCATGTTCCCACCGAAGAAAGCTCTAGAACTTGTATTTGGCAAATATATCGAATGACTTTGAGTCCTTTCGGAATTGTGCCTGAAATGGGGAGTCAGGCCAAGCCTAAATGCCGATGCGCATCAACTCGTGTTGTTCCAATATTTCTTTTTCCGGCTTCTATAATGATGTTGAGAGGCTGGTGTCTTCCCCGCGATATCATGTACGTGCATCGAGTCCAAGTCCGGGAGTTGCATTAGACTTGGCGGTGTTTCGATGCAACAATTTAGCCGGACCAGTCGGCCAATTAATCAATTCGTCTGAGGAGCGGTCAGACTACCTTTCGGTTGTCAAGTTGACAGGTAGAGTAGTAATAGCATACGACGTTGGCGTGTAAACGTTATTAAATTAGCCGGATATACCAAGCGAATAAATGCACCAATCAATGATACCAGACAATGATTAATTGTCAATGCACTGAAAGTTGACAAGTCAGAGCGCAAACAAGATACAAGTCTAGACTGCTCTGTTAAACACACTGACCGACCTACAGAACAATTAAAGGAGCATTTACAACCCTCTCAAGAATGGTTCTGAAACAGAACCTTCGGGAACTGAGCAACAAATTAGCCTGAATAATAAACGTGATCCCCCAGTTTCCCCTGCGTAATCACGATGCCTTGCCTGGCACCCTGGTCTAATGCTTCGGCAGTCAATGCTACCTCCCGCCCTGGAACGAAATATGGATACTTTCGCGATGAGCTCTCCGTATTGGTGCCATGTGGTCCCTTGCTGCCCATACATACATATCTTCTCCCCTTCAAGACTCATTCTTGGCCTAAATGGGACAACTCGGAGCTCTGACCCTCCGTAATTGCACCTAGGCCGGATAAAGCGACGCGATTCAGTTAGCACGTTTCATAAACCCGGAGATGAGTACCGTGTATGCTTGCGCTATTCCGGGATCGTATCGGCCCACTAATCAACATCAACAGCCAGTTGACCATGCATATCGACGATCCCTTACTTTGCCTTCAAGTAATATCGCCGGCAAAATGAAGATCGTGGTACCGATCATGAGCAGGTTTCCATCCATAGTGGGCACATTATACATCTCCACCAGACAATGATAGACAGAAAAAGCAATCCTGGAGAGATGTTACTTCAAGATATAAATTGACACGTCGATCCTCTTCTCCCAAGCTTTTACCTTCTCCATCAACTTCAAGCATCAGTCTTCAAGCTCATCACAGTCAAAATGGTTTCCTTCACTTACCTTCTTGCCGCCGTCTCGGCTGTCACTGGCGCCATCGCTGCTCCCAACCCTACCAAGGTTGAAGCTCAGCCTCCTACCGGTCTCCAAAAGCGAACCAACCCTACAACCGGTGTCAGCAATGGCTTCTACTTCTCCTTCTGGACCGACACACCCAGCGCTGTCACCTACACCAACGGTAACGGTGGCCAGTTCAGCATGAACTGGAACGGCAACCGTGGTAACCACGTCGGTGGCAAGGGATGGAACCCCGGTGCTGCTCGGTAAGATACCATCATGAATTACTTCATCGTGCAGAACTTTTACTGACCATTCTTCCAGCACCATCACCTACTCTGGTAACTACCAGCCTAACGGCAACAGCTACCTCGCTGTTTACGGCTGGACCCGCAACCCTCTCGTTGAGTACTACATCGTCGAGAACTTTGGCACCTACAACCCCTCTTCCGGAGGTCAGAAGAAGGGTGAGATCAACGTCGACGGATCCGTCTACGACATTTTTGTCAGCACTCGCAACTGTGCTCCTTCCATCGAGGGTGACTGCAAGACTTTCCAGCAGTACTGGTCCGTCCGCCGCAACAAGCGATCCGGCGGATCTGTCAACACTGGTGCTCACTTCAACGCCTGGGCTCAAGCTGGTCTCCGTCTTGGAAGCCACGACTACCAGATCCTTGCTGTCGAGGGTTACCAGAGCTCTGGCCAGGCCACCATGACTGTCTCTGGCTAAATGCTTTGAGAGCATGATCAGTTCAAGGAGGCTCTAAATTCCTCGAAAGACCTTTGACCAAGGCTATATGGTTATTAGGCTGGACTTGTAGCTGGACTTCACGCAGGACCTGTCTTTACTTCAATGTACATATCTTCATCCCCAATGAATATACAACCCCAGTCGGCTTGCCCGGCTTCCTTACTCACTTATTTATACAATTGTGCTCCAATGAAATTTCATCCATGGTTCAGGATGCTACTCTTGAAACGAGAAGTAGATATTTCGTGAAGAATAATGAGCGTTTGAGCTAGTATTAGTTATCAGGGACTATCCAAAAAATAGATACCAGGCAGAACCCCACAAACATATTATGATATCTTTCCATTAAAGCAGTTCATCATGCAACCGAAAACTTACGATGCACTTATGCACCCATATATGCATTAGCCGGCTGTTCCAACGTATCTGGGTCTGATATCATCGGTTTACGTGACTCTTCTTTGCTCTGCTTGCTGTCGTTTCCGTAATATTGGATCTTTTCCTTCCAGTTGAAATAGGGTCGCAATGACGGAAGACATGCAATTATCAAACCGATACAGCAGTCCATAAAACTCCATAGCTCTTGGGAGGTTCTTAGTTTATGGCTTTCAACCATCAGAGGTTGACTGATCGATGACTTACCCACTAGAGTGATTGTGATAACCAAATCTGCTCCGTATTTCTCAACCAAAGCGAAGCGGACCACAGAAAATGAGATATTGATAATACCAAGGCCAAAGGTAGCATATAAGCTATATCTTAGCCGCGGTCTCAGCGTAAGCTCTGGAACGACTAGCCATGGTAATATGAATACTGTAGTCGCCACTCAGTTAATAACTACTCGTCGCCAGGAGGGGTGCAATGTTCTCACTTAGGATATCTCCCGTGATGTTCAAGGCCCACGCTATTTCGAATGTCCTTTTGATGCTCTCGATAGAACACCCCTCATCTGACAAGACCCTTTAAGTTTGAAGTTAGTAGGAGAGACAAAGTACCAATTCATGATGTCTGGACGAACCAGTGCCTCCATGTGGGCAAACACGAAACTGTGAGAAACAGTATCGTTGCGGTGTAGGACGTAGCTACATATGCAATGACAGCCCACAGAAACCGTCGCCGTTTTACCATAAAACCGGGAAATACTTGTAGATATACAGACAACAGAGCCGCTTTAGATAAGTAGAATGTCGTATGAAACGGATAATCAGCAAAGTGGTAAAGCTTTCGTCTAATGTCAGACCAAGTTCTTGAAAGTGACTCGTCGCTTGCGCACCTTGTAAAACTCCGAGGCCTCTTGAGCTGTGCCCTCGAACCCGGCCAAGCCTATTGTGACACCCTTTCGAAGCGCGCCCATCTGGTAGGCGACAATGTCCAAGCATGCGGTTGCGGTAGCTGCACACCACCCGGCACACATAAACAAGTCGCTGGCAAGAAGCCGTCGTCTTTGTAAAATCAGTCGGAGGTAAAGTCGAGCCAGAATGACCCCAAGAGCAACCGAAAGAAGAGTCCATTGCACAGCCTGCGATGAAGCGTCAGTGTTTCCTGCTTGACCAAGCGCAACGGGAATTCGCACAATGACTTCTTCGCCCCTCGGATCCATCACCATATTGACGGCTGAAGTTGTTCGAACGGTAATAGAACGGCTGGGAATGGGATCACGTTGGTTGTGGTTAAGGGTCTTGTGATTTACATGACGTTGACAAGGTAATGATGCATTGGAAACAAAAAGCGAGAGGATCATCGCGAAAGGGAGGGGAAACGCGACACTCTATCAGCCTGTCATGCAAGCTGAAGTGAGACAGAAGCTTTGCGCTTACATTCCTGTCTTGTAGAAGCTACGAATGAGCTAGCGTAGCTCGACAGGTAACGGTTCTAGTCCCTCAGCCTACATACCAACTGACTACGCCCAACTCTGCCGCCTTTCCCGACACTCGTTTTAATCGCTGACGTGAGAAGTATGTTGCATTGTATTATTGAAGTCAATACATTGTTTTCAGTATTTCCAGCTTCTTGGCTTCAGGACTGTGCCGCATTCGATCGATAAGATACCCATTCAACCGCAACCTAACCCTATATGGCCGAATGTCTTATTTGTTGGTCTAGAACTCTGAATTCCTGTTTCCTCTATGCTCAGACTGAATCGCGGTAGCCTTTCAATGATCATAAACAAAACGGGGGGAAACACCTGAGAGTGTTTGCAATACCAAGTTTAGTCATCTGCCTTAAGTCTCCTTGGGTGGCTGCTTCCCCGTAAGATCCTTCAATTCAGCAAAAGCTTTGAGAATCTCTGGGCTCTGAGCAATGATGTCCTTTCTTGTGTCCTCACCAAGATCTCCAGCGCCCGCCAGCCACAAGTCGGGGCCGACGCCGTCATGAAAAGTGAGAGCCGGGCTTGTCTCAGTCACTTGAAGCTTCATGCCCTTCAGTACATGATTGAGCTGCTCGTTCGCTGATTTGCCCCCAGCGATACCATAACTGATAACCACGACACCTTTGCCAATCCATTCGTTGTACAGATAATCAACAGCATTCTTAGTACCGCCCGCGAGACCGTGGTTGTACTCGGGAATGACAAAGATGTATCCGTCGTACTTGGCAATCTCATTGCTCCAGGCTATCGCGTGGGGTTTAGTGAAATTACCCTTTGAAGGGACCATTGCTGGCATGATTGTTTCGTCAAATACGGGGAGATTGAAATCAGCGACATCGACGGGTATGATTTTGGTGTTTTGAGATGCGTCTGTATTGCCGGTAATGATCTCTTGAACTAGGCTGGCGATTTTTGGGCCTACCCTAGGGGTTCGTGTGCTCGCAGTAATGAGAGCGATCCTCATGGTGGTTGCCATCTGGCTTAATTGTCTGGAGAAAAAATAGGATGTTATACTTGATAAAGGTAATGATTGAAGTTAAGAACGATTGGTATTTTAGTTGAATTATTCCTTTATATAGAGAGGTTTTTAAATTGACAATGGGTCGGAAAAGCTTGGTAAATAGTGCCGGAGCTTAACTTCCAGCTGCTGAGACTATGAACGGATTTCTAATCGACTTACAAATCTTACCCTTCAATGCGCGCGTTTAAATCCTGCCGGAGTCGAAACGCACCAAATAACTACGTCTTGGTTCTACAGTCTAAAGTACACACCAAACTTCACGCGCGGGTCGGGATGCTATGACTTGGAGTGTTGGAGTAGTAAGCGGCGTTATCATGTTTAATTGGCCACAAGGGCGCGCGCGCAAGACTACTGAGGCGCCTGTCTGATGGCAGAGTCCGATAGAAATGATGCGTGTCAATTTCTTTATATCGGCTGCCGTTCGATCGTGTAGACATTGCATTCTAGGTTGTAAGTATTTGTATACATCAATTATTACTATATAAACATTAAGTCTAATAACTCCCAGTGATAGGATAGTCTATTTCGCAGCTTCGATGATGAACTCAGCAGCCTTCTCCGCAATACCATATACAGCTGTTTGGATGTGTGCTGAGATTAAGAGCGGAATAATGCTGGCGTCAACGACGCGAAGGTTCTCAGTTCCATACACCTTCAGCTTGGTGTCAACAACACCGCCATCATTCTTGGGAAGCATAGCACATGTTCCAGAAGGGTGAAAGATGCTAAGTGTAGTGCGAAGAGCATATGCCTTGAGCTCCTCATCAGTCTTGACATCCATACCAGGTTCGTACTCATCTTCCCAGATAGAACGCATGGGCTCAGTGTTGGCGATCTTGCGGTTGTATTTTACAGCCTGGGTGACAGCCTCGATGTCATGAGCGTTGCTCAGGTAGTTCGGGTTGATGATGGGCTTGCCAGCGGGATCAGAAGGGTTGATGTGGACGCTGCCACGGCTGAGGGGATGCATGACAACGGCGATGAGAGAAACAAAGCCTTTCCCAAATAGAGGTGATGTGGCAGCAGGATAACCCTTGACACCAGTGTAACCATCAGAGAAGATGACCTCTACTTGAGGAACCGAGCTATCCTTGAAGAAATCGACCTTCTTCTTGTCGACCTTGCTACCGTCCTTGGCAGCAGCGTCCTTGGCCAGCGACAACATCTTGGTATCGCTACCGAGCGCCTGCTTCCAGGTAGAAAAGGTATAGGCACTGCCAGTGTAGTCATATAGTGACTCTTTGCCAGCGTTCCAAAGCGCCATTTGTTCAGCGGCAAAGGTAGCGTTGCTCTTGAAGATGTCGATGGAAGTAAATTGAGGCTTGAGCTGGTATGAACTCATGATACGAAGGTGATCTTGAAGATTCTCGCCGACCCCGGGAAGGTCGATGATTTGCTTGATGCCAGCAGCTGCGAGAACGGACTTGCTTCCGATGCCAGACTGCTCCAGTAAAGGTGGACTCTGGATGGATCCAGCGGAAAGGATGACTTCGCGGCTGGCTTTTATAACGGTTCCGTCGGTAAGAGTGACACCGGTCGCGACAGCCTTCTTGTTGCCCTTGGGGGAATTCAGATTGATCTTGGCCACAGTGGTATCAGTAGCAATCTCAAGGTTAGAGCCGGAAATCTCGTCATAGGCATTAGCACTGTATGATCGTTTGTAATTGGCAGGGTCGATGCTGCTTGGCTGGTACATAACACCAAGCGGATTACCTCCAAGAGATTCGAGGTTCTTTCGGACACCCAGCTTGTTCAGAGTAGGGATCCAGGACTCTTGGTGCTTGGGGATGACGCGATTGACGACGGCCTTGACGGGACCACTATCGCCGACACCCTTGGAGCCATATGTAGCGGTATTCTTGCCAGTGAAGGTCTCGGACTTCATCATGGCTTTGATCATCGTCTTCCAGTTCCATCCCGGGTTACCCAGGGCTTCCCAGCTATCATATTCGGCAGCGGCAGCGCGATCGTAAGTCATGAGGTTGAGGGCAGAGCTTCCACCCAGCACCTTGCCACGGTTGATAGGCCAGACTCTATCATTGGCGCCCGTCTGGGGAACTGTGGTGAAGTTCCAATCGTACCTTGTTCCCAAGGTCGAACCCTTGAGACCGGGGACGTTGATCTTTGGCTCATTAAGTGCTTCGGGACCGGCTTCGATGAGCAGAATCTTGGAGGATGGGAGGCCTTCGCTGAGACGAGCAGCAACGGCTACTCCAGCAGTGCCACCTCCAACGACGATCTGTTCAGAGAAAGTAAAGTTAGATTATGGAGAGGACGAGGTGGGGGTTTCATAATTATTCGACCCAGAAATACTCACATAGTCGTAGGCATCTTGAGACGGAGCCGCGACTGCAGCTGCAGCAAATGCAAGCCACAACTGGGGTTTGACAAGCATGGTAACGAACCTGGACGAAATTGAGAAAAAAGAGTAAGAGATGGTCTGGGCTGCCGAGAGTATGCAGTGCAACGATCACGGACAAAAGAACGGAGATAGAGAAAACTCTAACCATTTATTTATTATCAAATGATTTGCCACCCTTGTTGATTTGAGGTAACATCGAACATGAGTGGTTTAATTATTTGATGCTTGCATTGACAACCGAGGCGGAGCACACCTCAGCTACCCGGGGCTCGGCATGGCAGATTGCTTGGCTCATGCTATATGTTCAAGGATAGCAAATGTGCAATCTGGTACTTCAACTGTGGCTAATCCTCTCTATTCTTTACAAATATCAATCCAGTTTTAACTTTATTGATGTATCGAGGTTGCAATTTCTCGTTGGCCTTTTTTCGTTTTGACAAAGATACCTATAAAACTGGAGGATTACAAATTTGCTCCCTGAGGGCTGTACTAACATTTCAAGGGACTAAATAGACTAACTGATCAATATCTGGAGACATATGGGTAGGCGACGGGATCTGGTGAGTTATTTCTTGTCCTTCCACCTATCCAGTTCCAACGAGAGAGACTGACATGGGTAAGGGTCGGTAGGGAGTCCTAAACAAGGCCACTAATATGGGCCCATCCATAGAGCCACCGAACCTTAAAACCTGCCAACGCTCGCTAAAGAGTAATAAGGTTTCTTCGGGCACCAGGGATTCAGGGGTCGTCTACAGGGTCTCGATATTCTGTAACGAATCAAACGATCTGACAACGGAGACATCTGGACCCGTGCTGCAGAACGATCCAAAATCGAATCTCGGCCCAATGTCAGATCAGGCATATTCGGTATCCTGAAGAACTCCTCAGTGGATATGTTATCGTTCGTTGACATGTTCAAGGAATAACAGAGCCACAGGCATTGCTGGAGTCTTTACTTCATCTAGAAGGAGCTGAACACGAGAGGCTACCTTGACGAACCGCCCGCAATGAAACCATACAGGCCTCTAGAACGCCACCAACGACAGGCAATATCGTCTTTGTAAGCCCCCAATGATAGGAAAAGTATGTACTCCTCGGCTACAACCATCCGACATGTCCGTCTCATGTCAGTGACATCTCCCCCACACGAACTACTGCGTTTGGTTTACTTAAACATGGATTGGCCTGGCGCTACCGAGACGTCTGGTCTGATCTTATGTCGCTGATCCTCCCTTTCTCTCCCTTTTCTTTTCCCCCTCCTCATCTATCTCTTTTTTTTAAACTATGGCCACAGTGGAACCGCCCAACCCGCTGCCTCCAGACGAAAACGTGGGACCAGCCTTGCTGGGCGTGTCTGGTACGTGCCTGGCGCTTGTGATCATCACCACTAGTGTTCGCCTATGGGTCAGATCAGCCCTGCGATCGATGGGACCCGATGACTACACCATTGCAGTTGTCACGCTTCTCGGTATCGCACGATTCGGCGTACAAGTCGCTCAGGTAGAGATTGGTAATGGACGACACAGATGGTATATCGACAAGGAGGACTACATACGCAATAACATGCTTGGATGGTTCGCTCAGATCCTCCTCTTCGCCAGCATATGTCTTCTCAAGATATCCATTCTCCTGCTTTTGTTACGCATCAAAGACTCGCGAAAGGTCAAATATGCGGCTTGGGGAATAATGGCCGGTCTCGTCGTCACCAATTTCGGCTGCATTCTTATCCTGCTCGCCGAATGCAAGCCTGTCAGCGCATATTGGACTGGCGTGGGTACTTGTTGGGACTCACGCATTCGCATTTACTACATCTATGCTACCATTGGTTGGTAAACTCAATCTCTATGTGAAACCGTTGAACTAATGAGTTATTTAGCGTTTTCGATTCTCACAGACCTCCTGTGTTCTTTGTTACCAGTTTTCGTCATCTGGAGTGTCAAGCTACCGATGAAGACGAAGCTTTCTGTCTGGGCCCTGATGAGTTTAGGACTTGTGTAAGTCAATACGATCCTTAAGAGCTTTCTTGATACAGTGACTAACGCATGCTCAAGTGCCACTGGCTTCGGTATTGCCCGAGCATCCTCGCTCGGTGTGATAACATCAGATCTAAGTTGTAAGTTTTTACTCCACTCTTTGCCCTCATGCGACCAAAATTCTGACCCAGTGTCTCAGGGGTTTATGCTATCACAGCGATATGGTCCAACCTCGAACTCTATCTCGGCATCGTCGGCGCCAACCTCGCACTCGGCAGATCGATCTACGGATATTTCTTCAAAGAAAACCACCATTCCAAGGTCGGCTCTTCATATGGCTACGCCAACGGGCCCCGATCGACGACTGCATCGGGGAACCTTAGGATCCCCGGTTCGGGTGCTTTCCGGTCCGGTCAGACACGTTTACCATCGCAAGGTCAGGATAGTGAGATCTCGCTAGTGGACCAACCAAAGAAGCCACAACCGTCTACGTGGTATGCGGAAGCCAATACGGACGATGACAACCCGCCGGGAGTCAATGAGCATAGTAGATGAAAACGCCTTTGGGATCCTTCTGGCTAAAAAGAATTATTTTTGCAGCTATTACACATGGGTTACGACTTAATGCTAAAAGGGATGTGCTTAGATACCATTTGTAGGATATAGAGTATATAGAATAGCGCCTACCTTGATCTACCTCTTAGAGATACTTGAATGAGATACTTGGAGACTGGCTGAAGCGTCAGGCCAGTCGATAAAAAGCAGCGATTCCTTGATGGTATACGCGTGGTGTCTTATAGTACCTTTTTGCCCATAGTTTGCCTAAAACTAAAAGGAGAAGGCAATGGCTTCGTCACCAGTGACCAGATGACCGGGTATTGAGAAGATATTGAGAGGAAATTGTGAGGTGAATGCAAGCCAAAGAATTCTCATTCCAGAGTACCGAGGTTCGAATCCTACTGTGACTGGCTAGTTGTCGTGGCGATAAACCTGAACCGGGGGCTAGATTTGTTATCATCAGTTTACTCATCGCGTAGCTTGGTTAAATAGGTGTCATGATAATGTGTAAGCTTTCGTACTTACCGCCTATGTATAATAGCTTGTGTTAGCTCTGTGCTGTAATCTCTGTTCTCGCGGGTTGTTGAGTAACCCTCTGAGCATACATACTGATTATGACGCGGTAAAAAAGAGCTTTTGCAAAACTATGAAATGATATTTGACGGGGCATCACTTATATTTCACAACAAAGGTTTGGTAGGTTGTTTTGAGTACTACTGAGCTGGCCAGAGTCAAAGGAAAGACTCGCGTCTTGGCACTGGATAAGTAGGATTGTCGAGATATTAGTTGGCAGTAGGAGTAGCCTAATGATCTTATAGCGAATGAGCTACTTGCCATGATTAGTTTTGCCGATTCATTGGTCAATATAACCCACATCTATCCTGTTTTGGTACCCTTGCTCAGTCTGAGTTACACCTGAGCAAGATGTCATCCGACGTCCCGAAAACCGAAGCTCAATATGATAAACAAATCTTTTAGGGACACCATCCATGACCAATTTCTAGTTACTCCGAAGTCAGTTTATAATGAGAAATGAATTTCGGATCTCAGGACAAAGATTCCGTGGGTCTTGGTACGACAATCAGTTGGTCCAGCTCCGCGTTTCCCAAATAGGAACTGCATGGAAGGTATCCTCCGAAGTGAGTTTGCCTAATGCTACAACATTTCTCTGCCCGCTTTGAGATTGTTTTTGGCCACATGACTTCATCGGATGGTGGTTCCGGAAGCCCTTATGGCTAGTATCGTTGGAGGAGCGGCTGAATTGAACATTTTGTGGAGAGTGAGGAGAGACTGGAGTCAAGGCTTAAAGCAGATGCTCCGAGAATTTCCACATTCTATGCCTCATAGCGGTTTACTCGTGGGGACTTTCGGATCGCGCTTATTCTCATCCGTAACCGTAGCACGAAGAGAAGGTTTCTCCAAGCGGGGTTATCCTGTTTGTCCCTGAGGGGACGTCGATCGCATGGAAATTCGCTTCAAGGCTCGAGATCCCGTGTTTCCGACGTACCCATCTACAAGATGCGGCTCTGAAGCTTTTCAAGATGTATATAATGGCTTCACTTGAACCTCGATCTATTCTTTCCCTCATCCTCATCCTCAGTCAACAGTCCAGTAGCGCAAGACACTCTTCGACTTGAACGACAATGACGGCCTACAAGCTTTTCCTGGCTGCTGCCTTTGCAGCCACTGCTCTCGCAGCTCCGGTTGAAGAGCGTCAGTCTTGCAGCAACGGTGCTTGGTAAGGCTTTATGATCATACCTTTTCCAGAGAGCGATTGCTAACATACCTATAGGGCTCAATGTGGTGGTCAGAACTGGAACGGTACTCCTTGCTGCACCAGTGGAAACAAGTGTGTCAAGGTCAACGACTTCTACTCTCAGTGTCAGCCTGGATCCCCAGACCCTTCTCCCACAAGCACCATTGTTAGCGCCACAACTACCAAGGCTACTACCACTGGCGGTGGAGGCTCTGTTACTTCTCCTCCTCCCGTTGCCACCAACAACCCCTTCTCCGGTGTTGATCTGTGGGCCAACAACTACTACCGATCCGAGGTCAGCACTCTGGCTATTCCCAAGCTGAGCGGTGCCATGGCCACTGCTGCCGCCAAGGTCGCCGATGTTCCTTCTTTCCAGTGGATGTAAGTGAAGAACTCGTCTTTGATGTACACCACTTTACTAACTGCGGTAGGGACACTTACGACCACATCTCCTTCATGGAGGAGTCTCTTGCCGATATTCGCAAGGCCAACAAGGCTGGTGGCAACTACGCCGGTCAATTCGTCGTCTACGATCTCCCTGACCGTGACTGTGCTGCAGCTGCTTCCAACGGAGAGTACTCTCTTGACAAGGATGGCAAGAACAAGTACAAGGCATACATTGCCAAGATCAAGGGTATCCTCCAGGACTACTCTGACACTCGCATCATTCTCGTTATCGGTTAGTCTACATAAGCGGCTCTGGTGTACCTCTTACTAACAGCTATTTAGAGCCTGACTCTCTTGCCAACATGGTCACCAACATGAATGTCCCCAAGTGCGCCAACGCTGCCAGCGCTTACAAGGAACTCACCATCCACGCCCTTAAGGAGCTCAACCTTCCCAACGTCTCCATGTACATCGACGCTGGTCACGGTGGCTGGCTCGGATGGCCTGCCAACCTTCCTCCTGCTGCTCAGCTCTATGGTCAGCTCTACAAGGACGCTGGCAAGCCATCTCGTCTCCGAGGTCTCGTTACCAACGTCTCCAACTACAACGCCTTCAAGCTCAACACCAAGCCCGACTACACTGAGAGCAACCCCAACTATGATGAGCAGAGGTACATCCACGCTCTGTCTCCTCTCCTGGAGCAGGAGGGCTGGCCCGGTGCCAAGTTCATTGTCGACCAGGGCCGATCTGGCAAGCAACCTACTGGCCAGAAGGCTTGGGGTGACTGGTGCAACGCCCCCGGAACTGGATTCGGTCTCCGACCTTCTGCCAACACTGGCGATGCCCTCGTTGACGCTTTCGTCTGGGTTAAGCCTGGTGGTGAGTCTGATGGTACCTCTGATACCAGCGCTGCTCGCTACGACTACCATTGCGGTATTGACGGCGCTGTCAAGTAAGTTCCCGCATGTCAAATCAAGTTGGGTATTATGCTAACCACAATATGCAGGCCCGCTCCTGAGGCTGGAACCTGGTTCCAAGCTTACTTCGAGCAGCTTCTCAAGAATGCCAACCCTTCCTTCCTGTAAGCAAAAGACAGATTCCACGGTGATGAAGCCAAGAACAACGATCACTGAAGGAGGAAGAGGAGCGTAACACAATCACCAGTCATTTCTGGGTTTTCAATATTCTTTCCGTACATATTTAGCTACCTGCTCAAAAATTGACTGATAGTTTTACATAAAAACGCGTTTTCCTTGTGATGTACGTCGATCTCTGTTGACTTTGGACATGAACTTGTGAGAGAATGATTATGGTAGCCGGGTGTGATATTTCTGGGATAATTTTGATGTTATAACTATATATATTTTAGGTGGGAGATATCTATCTGTCGAGCAAGTGAGGTAAAAAGCAGCTGGAGTCCCCAGTCGAGATTGGTGTATCCGAGAATTGCAAACCAATACTATATATCTTCAACATTCATCATCATGGAGTCTTCAGTTTTGTTTTCAATAATACTTCCCTTTCATACATCAATCATCGTCTTCAAGATTTCGTAAGAACTACAATAAATATGTACAGATACCCTTAAGTGTCTTAATCAACGACACCCTCGGGTAGAAGCGAAATGTAATCCAATGCAGCCTTCTCCGCACCATCGGCCTTTCCAATGATAGTCAACTCATCACCAGGCTTAATCTTAATGCCTTCGAACGTCATTCGAGTAGCCGAGTGGCCATCGAGAAAGTCGCTAGGCCAGTGTCCAAGCTTCTCCTCATTATCACCAATCCACCTGCCTACCAGTCGTTTGTTGAGGTAAACTGCCCAGGTAGCCTTGCCTCCAGCAACATCGTAGTAGTTTACTGCAAGATTGTAGGTTCCCTTCTTGAACTTGAGCTTGGTGGTTGCTGTTCCGGTTCCGTTGGTGTATACGGCAACGTACTTTGAGGCCGTTTCTGTCGGTGTCACGTTGACGGGGTGGTAGTTATCAAGATCCATCTTCTCAGCCTCAATTCTGTAAGGGTGGTTGCGAACTCGACCTTGAGTGTCTGCAATGCCAGAAAGGTTGCGGTAGAACTCGTTGATGGCATCTCTCCAAACGATTGAGTGGCCGGCCTGGTAGTTCAGCCGGAAGAGCTCGTGTTTGAACCGATCATCATCCACCTTTCCTTTAAGTGACTTCCATAGCTTAGGGAAAGTCTGTGCTGTATCGGCACCCTTGTAGTGGGCGTCGTAAAAGTGCTGGATGACAGTCTTGCCAGAGTGGAGCTTGAAGTCATAAGGTACGTGGTGGAACCACAACATCAGATCATCGGGGGTGGTCTCAGGGCTCTCGAATCGCTCGGCCACCTCAGCAGGATATTGGCCAGCATTTCCAGTTCCGTTCTTTACCGTACGGTCCATTCCAATATGGTCACGTGTCGCCCTGGTCCACTGGCCCCAGCCATTGTTATCCTGAGAAGCAGGGTTGGGTCCGTAATGGGCATAGAGGATATCGGTCAGAGTCTGGATACCCAAGTTGCCAGAATAGTTCTCGTACGCAGGCCATGACTCCATCGACATCTCAGTGATTGCCTTTCGAACCTTGTTGTCCAAACCAAAGGTCAAGCGGGTCCAGTCTTCAAGAATCTCCTGGGGGTCGGCTTGAGGGTTCCAAGCCATGCGACCAAACGCATAAAGGTTGGACATGGAGAGATGGCTTCCAAGCCAAGTCTTGTCAAGTCCTACATTGGTGACACCTGCGTATCCTCCTAGCTTGCGCTTGAAGACCTTGCCGGAAACGATGTCGCGAACATTGGACTTTTTGCCGTCGATACGCATATCGAAGTCTAGGATTGTTCGCCATAGCGGAGGCAGATACACAAGATGGCATTGTTGGCCCAGGTATTCCTGACTGATCTGCAGCTCAATCGCACTATTTGTGTTGCGAAGATGTGCGAATAATGGGCTGGCCGGTTCTCGAACTTGAAAATCAATGGGACCGTACTTAATTTGCACAACGACGTTGTCATCAAACTTTCCGTCAAGCTCTTTGAAGAATTCAACAGCGGCATTGGCACGGTCGGCTTTCCAGTCAGTCCAGTCGAGCTTGTCGTAGACGAAAGCTCGGAACATGACAATTCCTCCATGAGGCTCGAGGGCTTTGGCAAACATGTTGGCACCATCCGCCAGTGTGCCTTGTTAAAGGTTAGTGGCTATGGCTTACAGGAAAAACTCCGCATCATGGAGCTTTGTAGTCGGGAAATCTAGGAGAACTCACGGTTGTAGGTAATAGGGCCGGGCTGACCCTCGGAGTTGGCCTTGACCAAATAACCTGCCATATCTGGAATGCCTTGGTAGAGTCCGTCGGTCAAATCGTGCCACCACTTGATCACCTTTTCGTCAAGAGGATCAAAGGTGTCCAAGCCTCCGAGTAACTCGGGTGAGGCAAAATTGAGCGAAAGACCAACTTGAACACCCCAAGGTCGAAGAAGATTGGCGATCTCAATGAGACCGTCGCGGTTTTCCTCGTTGAAAAGGCGCACGTCAGCGTTGACATTGTTGATCACTACGGCGTTGATGCCGATGGAAGCGAGGAGACGGCCAAAGAGAGGCACCCGCGAGAGGTCTTTTCGAACGTTCTTGACGCCGTCAAAGAAAATAGAAGGACCACCGTAACCTCTCTCGATGGAACCATGAGTTGAGCTTGCGTTGAGGTTATCCCACTGGTTAGCCCAGCGGATTGGCGCGCTGGGGTTTGAGGCTTTCTCCACGTTTTTGAAGTTTCCCTGGCCGAGCATTGACAGGTACTCGAAAGCGCCGTAGAGGGCGCCACGCTCATTCTGACCAATGATTTGGACAGAGTTGTCGGACGTGCTGAGCCAATATCCATCCTCTTCCAATTTGGGATGCTTTTGCTTATCATGGCATGCCTTCTCCAGGTTATCCACGGTAGTGACGACTATTGTCTTGGCGAAGTCGCATGTCTTTTTGTTGTTTGCGGTCTTCAAGTCGATGTTGAGAATACCGCTAAAGCCCTTCTGAAGCTCAGACGCGGCACTTCTTAGTGGGCTATTCTTTGAGCCACCAATGACACGGATGTTGCGAGGCAAGGATTTAGCATGGCTAGAAACTTGGTTGGCTGGCAGGGGAGCGTATCGGAGCCAGCCATCCAAACCATCTTCTGCCACGACACAGGTGGAGAAGGCGAGGAGTAGAGTTGAAACCCTCATGGTGGACTATCACTATGACTGCGTCGGAGTCGGCATAGGTAATTCCCTCGATGGAAATGGTGCGCAATGCCACAGTCTTATATCACGTCTTATTTCACGATAATTGTTTCCATTATGCGGAGGAGGAGATAATTCCCATTCAGGCTGATTGAATTAGCCTCTGAGCGTGACTTTGGGGAAGATCGACATGGACCATTACTCCATCAATCGGCGTTGAGATACTGACTTGGGGTACCTGGCTCGGGCCTCTGTCTTGATCCGTTCTTGGTCTAAATTACTTGTCAGAGTCGGGCGATTACCCCAGGTAAGATGATGCTCCATCGGCAATCTCTCCGAGGTTACTTCCTTTTCCTGGTGTCGATGCTGATCTTGGAACTTGGAAGGTCGTTCATCTGAAGTTTAATTGTTTTTAGGCAAAATGACCACCACAGACCAAGATCAGCGATCTCATCTCAAGGCACATGCAAGGGACGAGAGATGAAGAGGGGCAGACAGTAGCCAGAATTGCTGGCTTGATGCAGGAATTGGTATAAACATTGTGGGTGTATAAACATGCGAGGAATATGCACATGAATTCGCTGATCATCTTCTCCGACAAGGTTTAACTGGCCAGCAAATCCCCGGCTTAGTCGGCCTATGACAGACAACGCATCAAGACGAAGCGAATTTTGGCGAGTGCAACACGGACAGCGCACAAAGATTAGAGAGGCAAAAGAGGTAGAGCACACAGTAAAGATACAGGAAAAAAAAGAGAGATTGAACAGCACAAAGCCGCTCAAACGTGAAACGACTGAGTCATAAAATATCGGTGGTGAGTTGTCTACAGTTTGCCCCTGAAAGTTCCCTCATTCTGAGACATGTTCGTGGCTTTTTTGACTCATGCACGACAGCTATACAGACAGGCAGACACATGGTCTGATCCACTGTAGTCAGTCACTGTGTTACATGTGTTACAACGAATTTCTCATCAAAAATTTTCAGTACACGACATACTCTTTTTTCCCCCATGCGAAATGCGGCTATCAATGGATATTATGATTCGCCTGGAACCCATGCCCAGCCAGCAGCACATCAAAGTGACTAACTTAACTCTGGGTCCTCTCTCCAATCGAAGCCTTCCAAGTAAACTCTCTCCACTCTTGGGCGTAATAGCGGACAAGGTCCAGAGCATGACTTCTTTCAAAGTCAAGCCTTTTGGACCACAAAAAAATCGACCCGGATCGTCATGGATCAAATCGAATCCATATTGAAAAGCATATTTAGATCCTAGCCTAGTATTTGTATGTAGAAAAATGGCACTCTGGACGGTCCGGATGCACAAAGAGACAGGTGCATTGCCTTAGCTCTGTAGCATCTGCATGCATGGCCAAGTGCATTTAGCTTCGGGTAGCATGTCCTCTTGTCCAAAATCCACTTGTTAGGCATGCACAAGGCTTGTTTGGTCAACTGGACCCTCTCTTCATGGTATGTTGGCCGCGTCAGGTTTGGATTTGTTGGCTTTTCAGGCTGCAGACCACTATTTTGGTCAAAAAGACCCGGTGTACGCGTTGTAGACTCCACTATCTTAGTAACTGCAGCTAGTTGAGATATGACCCTTTTCTCATTGGCACCCTTGCTCAGAACTTCTCCATGTATAAACCACCAGTTCGACAAGAATCACTCCACGCCAATATGGACAGGTGTAATTCAAGAGACAACTGGCTATAAAAGCGGGTGACTGCTGTCCCACAACCCGTTTCTATCTGACTTGAAACATCTTCATTACCTTCTGCATCTATTCTCACAAATACACCTAGTAGTCATTTAATCTTCACCGTCTCTTTTTCATTCGAATATCAACTCTAATGATCATTTACAATGGCACGAACAAGCGATCATATTCACTTCCCTCGCCATGTTGAGCGAATTCCACGTCGGCCAAACGGCACCAGCGGATATTGCGACTCGTTGGGAAGAGCTGTGTTAATCGACATCATCAACTACTTTGCAGATGTTGTTGACGCCATTGATGACATCAAACTGCCCAAGCAACACAAGGATAGAACGAAGCTCAAAAACGACAAGAAGAAACTAAGCGATACAGTCGTGAGGGGTGCAAATACCTTTTCAGCTCTCTTCAATTCTGCCAAAGGCCAAGCCAAATATACTGATCTTGCCCGTACGTCTTTAACAATCGTATCAAGCCAAAATCGCCCAGCTAACATCCTTTATAGCTAAGAACTTACCAGTATACCGGGATGAGATCAACAGCCAACTTCTATACCCACTGTCGAAAGCTAAATCGAGCCTCGGTCGATCTTTCTCATTCGTCCCATTCCAACAAAGACTCATGGTTATCTTGAAGCATATAGAGGCCGAGATATGCTGGTGGCTCAAAATCCCCCGCCCTGGCATCTGCTATGACAAGGGACTGAACAATACCACCAAGGCTTCAACAACACATAGCTACAGCAAAAGCCCAACACAAACCCATGGAAAGGGCTCAACAACACACACCCATACCACCAGCAAGTCTCACGGACAGCGTTCAACGCAAAGCGGCAAGAATCATGATCAGCGATCATCAAGACCCACACAAGCTAAAAATGGTCAACAACGACAGAGAAGAAGCTCGTCCCCGGCGGACAAATCAGCTGGTTGCACGGTCATGTAGCTGGCTACAAATGATCGAAGCACGGCATATACCAGCTGCATGAAACAAATTAAAAAGAGAATCCTATAGCATTATGTATAATAAAGGAACGGAAACATGGGTGGAAACACTGATTTGGCATACACACGGATGTGGAGTTAGAATAACCCACATAAACAGGGCAATAGATTCACGGGCGGCGATTTCTTTTGGGCTAAATTGCACAGATATCCACAGGTAGTATCTTGTCTGGGAGCATTTAATAACATACTATTTAAAACTAAACAATTTTGAATCATCATAACAGCCTTCACCGCCTCGTTGCCGCTCGTGAACGTAACCAATACCATCAGCAAGTTCAAGAATCATCAGCCTTGCAGCTGTACGCAATACCCCCCAGCTCTTTATCAATGCCGGTCAAGTATGGTCCACTTTTGGCTCTTCGTAGCCTGTCTTCCAAGCACTGCCTGAACGTCCCGGAAGGTAGCGTCTCACTGTCATGCTGTTCAATCACTGCCCACTCAAGCTTTTGCATTTCCTCCAAGCTACCGTATCTAGCTTTAATACTTTTCATTGTTTGCTTCTTCGCATCGTCCGTAATCTCCGGGTCATTGAGAGCCTCTTGATAAGCGTCCAGAATCGCCCTTGTGTTCTTGGGAGGAATGAGAAGAGTACTGAGAACGTCCCAAGATCCAATCTCGACTGTTCTTCCGGAGCTCGGCCATTCAGGCCTGGACGTGTCGTTGGTCCTTAATTCGAGGACGCCTGAGATACTGTCATGAAACTCGACAAAGGGCACATCAAGCTCGACCCAGTGGACGTCATTCACTCCATACAGAGGGTTATCAAGATGGTAACCGTTCCAAGTCCCACCAAATCCATTGCTAATCTTAAGAAAGTCCTTGTAGTCGTCTGGTAAAGTGATATCGAGATTTTTCTCAAGCGATGAGATCTGCTCATCCGTCGCCGGTGGCAACACAAAGAGTGTTTCTGGAACTGGTTTGTCCATTTCGTCCCAGTAGCTCGTGCTACTGGCTTTTGTGTGACGCTCCAGTTCCAGAAGGACTTCTTTCAGTGGTTTCGATTCTATATCGTGCTTCTTGCGGCCTTTAGTAAAGCGCTCAGTGAATGTTTCGACGACTTCTTTACTAGTAGCTTCGAGTTTCTCCTTGTCGATTGGAACTTTTCGGGCCAATTCTCCAGTGGAGAGAATTCCGCACAATTCATGATGTGCCACCAGCGATGGTATCACCCGGCTTCTGTGCAAGTTTTTGGCGATAAATTCGAGGGCTTGTTGAACCCTAGAATCATTTTTGATCTCTTCTAAGTCTTCGGTTTGCTTTGACGCCAGCCTGATGGCGGTGCAAAGAGCATCAACGGCGACAGAGCTACTCTCGTCCTTGGCCCATTTCATCTGTTCTTGGAGCTTCTTCTCGTCATCTTTCCCTCCCTCATCTCCGTCGTCGTCTAACGAATGTTTAGTGGCGGTGTTGCTAGCCAACTTCTTGGCTTTATCCTCTTCTGGGATCTCATCAGGCCACAGGTCAGCAGCTGCGAAAAAGGGTTTGAAGTTCCTAAGTTCATTGCGCTGCCAATCCGAAGTTGTATCTCGAAGTAGGAGCGACACCAACGTTTTGGTAGTTTCAATTTCGCCCAGCACAGCAAACTCGCTAGCCACGTTAACCAACTTATGGTAAACGTCGCTCAGGGAAGGATTGTTCAAGAGCGAATCACGATCAAACGTCTGAGGTTGATACATCACAGCTTAATTGAGAAGGATCAGGGATATTCTTTTCTGGTAGGTATGGTCGTGGTGGTAGTTTCAACGATGTCAGCCATGATGTTCAAGTTTTGACTCACGGTGAGACAAGATGTGTAATGCTTATTCTCTGACGTCATTTCACAATGGTCAGATCAAGGATCCCCTTCCAGCAACATGACGACAATGTGCGCCTAATCGAAGATAGCGAGTTCATTTGTTCCTGGTGCTTTATCTACCTGCTTGGGAAACAAAGTCAATCACCAAACGCGCTAGACAAACAAATGAGACAAGGAAGCAGCAATTACATCAAAGGATAATACGAGATAGGTACTTGGAGTAAACTTCGCTGAGAGCAAATTCCAACCCAAAATTAGAGTCAAAGACCTTCTTAGTTCGGGGGGAAGAGACCAAACATCACAATTTGCAGGGGGGGAACGATTTTTGTCCTCAGATTGCTTCAGATTAATTAAGCAAAGCTAAATGACTACGAGCACAGTTCCAGACCATCCCCTTCCTCATCTAGCAGATAAAACTTGATGCGATCAACAGGACTCTTTTTTACATGAAAGTTGACCAGAAATCTGCATCCTCTTCCCTCCACTTCTTGGTCCTCCGTTCATCCCAACACATCGACAAAACCAAGCAAAGTTTGAATCAAATCTTTAGAAGAAAACGCTTAAGCGGAGCAAGGAGAGTTGGAGCCAGTGTTCTGGGCACCGGGGAAGCCACCCTGGTTGCCTTGGCTGGGGAAACCGCCCTGGTTACCCTGACCGGGGAATTGTCCCTGGTTGCCCTGCTGCTGCTCACCACCCTGCTGCTGGCCGTTACCGGCATCAGGAGCGGGAGTGGAAACGGGGGCATCGTTACCGGCAGCGGGAGTCTCGGCAGGGGCATCGCCGCCAGTGGAACCGCCGGTGGAACCGCCAGCAGAGGTAGCACCACCCCAGACCTTGGGGCCGGGCATGGGGAAGTCCTTAGCACCATTGTAGATGGAGAAGTTGGCGTAGTCGTCGGTCTCCTTGTAGGCGCCGGGGAACTTGACCATCTCGGCGTCGACCTTACCGGAGCCACCACCGGTGACGGCAACCTGCATGCAGGAGACGTAGTGCTCGGGCTGGTTGACGTGGGATCGGTGGATACCGATGTGCTCAACACGGAGGAGGTACTGGCCATCGGGGGTACCCTCGGGGATCTTGACATCGGCGGAGGGAGAGTCGTAGTTGCACCAGGCGTCCTTGGTGAAGTCACCACCGGCGTTGCAGACACCCTCCTCCATGATCTTGAACCAGTCACCGTCACCCTTGTAGGACTTGACATCACCACCAGCGTCGGACATGTAGGCCAGAGTAGGTCCGGGGTGACCCATCTTGCCACCGACACCGAGCTTGAAGGTGATCACATCACCGGCCTTGACATCGGCGACCTCAGTAGAGGCACCGTTGGATGTGGCACCCTGGTTGCAGATGATGTCCTCGCCATCAGCGAAAGAGTTGTCGCGGATGTCCTCAGGAGGGTTGGAAGAGAACTTGATGGGGTTGTACTTGGTAGCACGGGTGAAGTCTCGGATGTACTGGAAAGGAGCAGAGTCCTGGCCGTTGACGGTGGCAACCTCGAAGAAGTAGTGGGCAGAGGCGACCTGAGAAAGGGCAGCGAGGGCGAGAGTAGAGAACTTCATGTTGAAAGATTTGAAAAGTTGAGGATGGTAAAAAAGTTGCTTGGTTTGCTGGAGACTGGCTCGGTGATTGTAGTGAACGAAAGAAACGAGAGACTAGCTCTTCGAAAGAAAGACTGAAGTGAATGAAAGAAGATGAAGATCTGTTGATGGAGAGGAAGGGAAAAGGTGAGAAGGACACGGCCAACGAGATACCTTTATAGATTTCCGATCTCGAATTGTCTTGTCGTTCTTTTGGTCTTGTCAACAGGGATGTTCTCTACGCCTGGGCACTAGAACCAGAAGGAATTCATCCGCCCATGGAGGCTTTCCCTGCACCGTTTCGCGCATTCGGCCCTAGAAGAAAACATTTCATCCCCGTCTTCGCAAGATCCCTGGAAGCTGACCTTGAACGAGGCCAATCTCACCATATTCTCGTTCTTTGCCCCTCACCTCGTAAAGGTGCTGTTACAGAGTACGGCGGTCTATTAGGGGCTGTTTCAGTAGACGTTGAAAATCGCACCAATCAACAACGCTGTTTAATTTGGCCAAGGTTGCCCATGCTGAACAACAGGGTTTCTAAGTTTCGCCTAAGTGCCTCTATTAAACAAGTTTAAAAACAAACATAAAATTCTAACTTCATGACTATTTGTACATTGTCACTGTCAATATCAGTTGAATAGAGTTTTTAAAAAGAAAAACCAACGTCTCTAGTGTGAAAGATGACCCGACCCGACCCGTCGCTGCTAGCCTAGACTCGAGGCTGTTCAAGACCCTCCTTCAACATTACAGCAGGTATCCAGTGGGTACGAAAATAATTGCACCCTCTTCCCGCGGGAGCGAGCAGGTCTACGGCGCAAAATGCGAAAACCCAAATTCAAGACGAGACCATGAAACGCTAATTTCGGTCAAGGAGGGTCTGCGGCTCTTGGCGACAGGGATCTAGAAACGACGTCGTGAATCTGAGTAGTGGAGTTGGCCCCTAGGTGGTGATCTTAGCTCTCAACCTGACCACTACCAACATGTCAACTCTGTAACCCTGTTTTTGTATTCGGTAGATGTTGGACTCGATGCCTTCTGGTAGCAAGAGGATATACTACGGCTTTGCTGTCGATGTTGTCAATTGCTTTGGTGGCTCTTCTGAGGGAACTTTGTTGTTGCTCCCTCCGCAAGACCACTCTCTCCTGCACTATTCTTAGAGCAACCAATCTCGCCGAAATTTGCCAAGACCCCTTTTTTTCCGATGACAACTGATAACCTCAAAACATGAAACTTCCAAATCATTGCAGCTTACTGTCAGACGATTTCTCCACATTGGGACGAACTATGGTAACGAGGCCGACATGTTGAGACAGCAAGATAATGGGCCGATACCAAACCAGTAAATTTTGCGATTGACTCAGCATTGACTGATGCCAAGTTAGGCTCCGGACTGTGCGTCAAGCTGAGTTGAGTGACTGGTGCATCTCTTTGATCCAAGCGTGCGGTGACAGATTCACTACTCTTTAGTAAAACATGACGCATCAAGGCGAACTAGGTACCTTGGTTACCGATATTGTCATGACAAGTCCCGACACCAACCCAATTCAGGATTCATTGATGGGCGGATAGACGGGCCGCTTAAGTAAACATTTAGCTCCTCAATTTCACGTCAGCTTGTTTCTGTAGGGTAACATTGCGGATAATTACATGGCCTTGCTGCACACGAAGCGCTTGTAGTTTCAGCAGTACCAAAGAGGTTAATTCTAACGCCATAAGCAAGAAATCCATGACCTTGAAGGAAATGGCATCCATCTTTCATCTGTGATTCGAGCGTTTATTCTACAAATATCCCAACAGCAGGGAACTGTTAGAGGCGCTGGGGCTTTCTTCGCGCTTGTACCTGCATTGGTCTTCCTTCAACCGTTTCCAGACCCAGGGCCTTGGCAGGGGCTACACATAAGCTTATTCACTATCAGTTTGGTGAGATGCAATTCCACGAAATTCTATACATCAGCTTGAAGGGACACTGTGCCTCTTGACGATGGCAAAATATTGTGTCGAGTCGAGAGTACTGTAACAACGCGCGATCTAGACTAGTAGTCAGAATACTACTGCAAACCATACTGAACATCATATAACACGGGATAAGATCTTAATAGGCTTTTTGTTAAGGTGTGAGAGGGCTCAGCACCCATCGATCGATTTTGATGTCTCAATATGATGCATCCCTGTGATATTCGGTACATAGCTGCTTCAATGTGCGTGCAGGCATTCGATTTACGAACTTACCGCCAGATCTTGTCACAGTAGCGAGCTCGAAGATGTGAACAAACTCGTCATACTGCCCCGCTGGATAAAGTAAAGCAAAGCAGAGCGGTGAGGTTTACATAACGTCAAATTGCAAGATGAAAGGTTGAGCTTTGGAAGCTTTGACATTGCACCCCAGCCTGAGCACGCTCCCTTGTCGGCCTAATCTCTCTGTCAAATTAAATTTGCCTCAACCTCAACCGTTCTTTCTCTCATCGATAAGCGAGATACCACAACGACGCCAGAAGGGCAAAAGAACCATTGAACTTCCATCTATAGTACCAGATCTGGGGTTGCAGTCTGTACTAAGACCAACCCCCGTTACGTATCTCGGTTGGGGATATATTGACTACAAAGGGGCAAGTCGCATCCGGGGAATCTACCGTGAGCGAGGTGTATGGACTAGCGATTGGCTCTAGGCTCCGGAGATTTAAGAGCGGGTTCTGCCCCGTCAGATTGAACGAACGACAGTAATTCCGCCAGTGGAAGAACCCTTGATCGGTTAATCCCCATCTATAATTCTGGGTTCTAATTATAATAGCCGTGTTAATTAGGCCCGTCACCAGGATAAATTCGTAGCTGGCTGTGATAGTTCCCTTTTGCTTGAGTTAGACATTATTGTTGCTGACTTGATCATTATGGAATGATGATCAACGGACTCATTAAGTAGGATGAAGGCAACATGGGCAAGTACAGGTAAAAAGTTACACCACGAACAACCGAAACTGTCAAAGAAAATATCTATCTGTAAGCCCCAACGTCTCTTTTTTGGTATAGACAGCAACATTGAGTGCCTTTATCATTTTCATCTAGGGTAGATAGTGTCATGTTGATGAGCGCGCTATTGTACTAGCAGCAGACATCAAATCAGTACAAACGGTTAAGTATCGGGTAAGAGATTTCGTGGCAAAGCTCGCACAGACTTGTTAAGATCGTAGTGGCATGAATGATTCAATATCTTAGTACAAGTTAAGATACTATTTGAGCCACTAAAATGCAACAGTACTTGAGATGCAAACGGAAAACTACCACGTCAGATATCTTTTGAGTGAGGAATAACCGGAATCACCTTGACTCATGCCGCTTGATCATCTCCATTGAATTGAATTGTTATACGAACAATGGGATGTTGGAGAAAATGAATGAGCATTGGCTTTATACACCAATCAAATACCCAACTAAGTTCTCTATCTTACCTACATTAGAAGTGTAAGTGTCCGCAGCCACATTACCGTCTAGAATCATGGCGACGTCACAGAGCATTCTGGACTTGAATACGTCCAAAGTACAAACCGTCCATGGCGCAAAGCGGTCTACACGCGGTGGCGTTTGAGCTCCAGGTACCAACTGTTGTGGAAATAACATTGATGGCGGTGTGCTAAGAACTATATTGTGCATGAATATCTGCTGATTCTTGTTTCTGATGATGATCCAGACTCTTGTTCTTGACAATGTGATTCCGGATAGCCCGATAGCTGTTGTTGGTTTGCCCCGGTTTGTCTAGACATTTGTGTTGGAGGCTCAGCTGGACGCACTAACCTGATACGCGTGCTGTGTTGGTGGTGCGACAGAATCTGGATCTTTTAGTGCTGCGACCACTAATTTACACGCTGCTTTATGTCGCCAACTTACCCCTCCTTCCCTTCTTTTAGGCACTGTACGCGCTTATGAAAGTAACGATGCTGCATGCTGACACCCAAATAAGTTCCCCCATATCAATAAACGATCGTGTTGGCGAACTTTGAGGCGAACTTAAGGTTTCAAATATGATTTACAATAGTCTAGATTGCTGGATTGTTTGTTTCTTTTTGTTGTTGGTGTTGTTGGCGTTGTTGAACACGATCTGCGGGGGTCCAATCATCGTGATGGTGTTCTATCCAAAGTCGAACAATCATTTCCAACGGTTGCGATTTGAAAGTTGGAAGCGTACGTTAGTCAAAGGCTCAAGTCTCGATATTTCGTTATTCACCTCTCAATATCTATCAAACTCAGTTATCGTCAGTATATCGTTAGATGCGTGTAAATGTATCACGCATGAAAGCATCTTTGAGCTTTAGGGTAGCCCCCGTCCCACTTAAATTGCCTTCAGCTGTCCAAAGCTCCTTGAGGATTGCCCCTGATCATCACAAAACCTTATCTCTTATCCGTTGCCTGCTATCTCTTATCTCTTATCCATTATCTGTCACCCTTTGTAACCCTGGGGAATCGTCAAGACTGCTTTTAGCATCAACTTGAACTTGATGCATACAGAAGAATAAATGACGAATATATGAGATGGCATTCCAAAGTCAGTTTTCTGGCGGTTGCAATAGAGTTGACCAAGTCTAATCGTCCTGCCGTGTCCCGTTGATCTCCAGTTGGCCCCCTACTTGACCTGACCCCGCTGGACCAAACGCTATGGATAAGCAAACCAACCATATTCAATCCGATAACAATCGGCAATCTTCAGCTCGACATAACTAAGATCGCAGCTGAAGGGGCATGGGGGGCAACAGTATCAGTGACTTCCAAAATAAAATCTTTGTTGACGACATGATGATCATGTTCAAGAAAGTTTGCAGCTGAGTTACAGTCCAGTCCACCGTGATGTCTTATGAGATTAACCACGACTTATTTGGTGTTAAACATACACTAAGTTCTACTAAATGCAGTAGTCATTGATTTCTCCTGTGTTCCCTATTTACTCGGAAAGTCGATGTTGCATAGCCTTGATCATCTTCTTAGGATGCAGTCTTCTACAGCATCTTCGGGACCAAAAGTGAAGGGGCCAACACCAAATGCAAGGGGTGATAGCCTATAGACAGCATGTGAACTATCGAAACTCAAGACAGGCTAACAGTCTGAGTAAAGAATGGCACCAACAGGGAGAAACATACACGCTCTAGACACTGATCTTCAGGCGCTTTGACCTAGCAAAGTGGTGGGCTGAATTCCTCACTAGATGTTTGCCAATAACGACTAACCAGGTTAGTCACCACAAAAGTCTCAGTAGCTCCACCGCTACTAAGAGAAACGGTTGCCTCCAATTGCGGTCGGCCAATGGACTTGGCTCGTGAGAGTATAAGGATCGTGGTGAGTGTATGAGTGTCGCACGAGTAAAATAGTAGTGAAAGCCTACCGGAAACACCAGGTGCGCGAGTCATTATCAAAATGACTGTGATTCACACACCCTACATAAATCCATTGCTACTTAAACTCGACATGCTCTCACTGAAAGTTGGCCTGAGAAAACGCAACAACAGATCTCTCCAAGATGGACTCACAGCTATTCTCCCAAGTCCCCAGTCATGCGACAAGTTCAACACTTGACTCTCGCACCCCAAAGATGAACATTCTATTCTTATGTACTGCACACAACTCGCTGTCTCAACAGCTCTATCTTCGTCTTTGCCAGTCGCATACTGTCACTATTGAATATGCGCTTTCTGATAAGGTCATGATCGAGGCGGCAAACCTCGTGCGACCTGATATCATCATCTGCCCATTCCTTACCTCGGCTGTCCCAAGCGAGGTCTTCGACAATTACCTCACTCTCATTGTTCATCCAGGACCACCAGGCGATGCTGGCCCGAGTGCCCTTGACTGGGTATTGATGGGAGATGATGGCACGCTATCAGACTCTGCAGAACTTCTCAAGTCACAGTCTTGGAATGAAACCGGCCGTTCCCACTGGGGCGTCACAGTTCTACAAGCTGTCGCTGAGATGGATGCCGGTCCCGTCTGGGCATTTGAACAATTCGAGATCGACATCAACGACCCCGAAACGACAAAGGCGACACTGTATCGTGGTTCCGTCACACAAGCAGCCATCACTACCACATTCTCTGCTATAAATCGCATCACCTCGACAGCCAACACATCAACTGACCCAAGCACCACAACAGCCTTGGGACAACAACCTCTGTCGCAGACACCCGACGTCCACGGCATCTCAGTACATCTTCAGGCAGATCCCGCATACAAAGTGCTGTCCGTCACACAACAGAAGCCTTTCCTCGGCGGAGCGACACATTGCCGGCCACTTCTCAGAGCAGCAGACCGAAACTTTGACATCCAAACCGAATCAGCAAAGGCCATTTCCCGAAAGATCAGAGCATCCGACTCACAGCCTGGCTGTCTCACCAAACTGTTTGGAACTATGAACCTTTACGTGTATGGCGGTATCGTTGAGGCCGGAAGGAGTGTGGATTGTAAACACCAGCCCGGAGAGATCATCGGGTCCAGAAGCGGCGCAGTTTGTGTGGCTACATGCGATGGCATGGGAATTTGGATCACCCACATCAGGAGAGTGAAGCGCAAGGTTGACTCAATGCTTTGGCCCAAAGTACCTGCTGTCACAGGCTTGCTAGAACTTGGCCTCATCAGTCAAAGTACTATGAATGACTCGACATCATTGCGAACGCTTTCCGGCTGGTCCAAAGCTTCTCACTCTACCTTCCAAGATGTCTGGGTGGATTTTGCACCCGCAGATCAGAAACGCGTCGCCTTTGTCTACTTTGAGTTCTACAATGGGGCAATGAGCACATCTCAATGCTCGCGACTCATCGAAGCTCTTCAGCATGTAGCCTCCGTCGAGTCTCTTGAAGCTGTGGTCCTCATGGGCGGCAACTCTTACTTCAGCAACGGCATTGCTCTCAACGTCATTGAGGCTAGTTGTGATCCTTCAACAGAGTCATGGCGGAACATCAATCGCATAGATGATGTTGTGCACATGCTTCTTGAAGTCTTCCCACAGAAGAACGTCACGACCATCGCCGCGATGAGAGGAAACTGTGCGGCGGGCGGCGTAGCTTTGGCAACAGCTTGCGATGTCGTTATAGCAAGCTACGAGTCCGTTCTCAACCCTGCGTACCGAGCTCTTGGTCTTTATGGCTCGGAATACCATTCTCTATCATACACCGGACGCTGTGGACCAGAAATCGCCAGTCGTATTCTCCGAGAGATGCTACCAATCTCAGCTTGTCAGGCCAAAGATATCGGTCTTGTCGACCATGTACTTGCTGGCTCGGGATCTGGCTTGGACATCAAAGTCAGAGGGTTCGTGGAGTCACTGACTTATGCTCCTTACAAACCCAGCAACTGGAAATCTCGCGTTGACGTCAGTCCTTCAGGGCTAGCAACAGCAAGGGCCCATGAGCTTGGTGAGATGGCGAAAGACTTTTGGAGTGCAAGATCAGAGAGGTACACCTTGCGTCGACGGGACTTTGTTCGCAAGATCAAGTCAACAAAGACACCTCTACGTTTTGCTACCCATAGGAGACACGAAGGTGAACTTGATGAGGAGGAAGCAGATGCTTTTGACGATGTGGCAAAGTATGAGGCAACAGCTCTAAGGAAGACCACAGAGATAACTTCTCAGGGAGAGCAAGCTTCTTTTGTGGCGCACAACAAGGATGCCAAGTCTCACAACGAAGGAGTAGTCATTGTATCGGAATTACTCAGTGAAACAAGAAGTTCGGAGGACGGAAAGGCCATGTTGTTTCCTTGTTACTATGGAGCTAATACCCCTGTTTGTACTTAATGCTTAATACATTGCAATGACCTTTTCGCAAGCATCTCAAGAAGAGTCTTGTCTCTCCTATGCCTGACAACATGACTTTGTACTGTGGTCCTATACCTACATCAATCAAACGGACATCCCAATACCACTTGGAGACTCCAATAATTACATTTCGGAGATGGTACCGTTGACATACCTAAGAACTTCGGTTGCTGAAGAACGAAACATCTCCAACGTCTCAGTGGGCACAAGGTCAAATTTTCTACAGCCCAAGATATCCAGGATAGCAAGCTTAGCGTGGAGAGCTATCTTCTCCTTTTCATCCTTCGCAATGTTTTGTTTGCAATCGTCAATGCTCCTCTTCAACTCCGTAATCCTCTCAAGCGTCTCTTTGTACCTTTCGCGATCATCTTCCATCTCGTTCCATAGTGCTTGCAGATAGGTTTTTGCGTCGTCCCGTCTCATCACAGCTCCTGAAAGTTCCCGGCAACTCTCGTTATAGACGTCTAGGTACGACTTAGAGCAGTCACTGCCTCGCTTGCCGACTCTGGCAGCCATGAGTTCCATGAATGATTCTTCCTCCATCAATTGTTCTTGCGCCTTTTCGAGCGCTTCGGAAGCTTCTTGACGGGCTCGCTCCTTATCGTCCGTATTGAGATGCTTGACGGCATCTTCCCGCTCATTGAGCTCATCCGAGCACAATTTCATGCGTTTTTCAATGTTCTCAATATGTTCGTCCAGGGCTTGGATATTGCGTTTAGTCGATCTTCGACAGGCGGTATCCTGTGATGAGAAATAGAGGTCAGCATCTCGATTGTTCTGGCTCGGCTTCGAGATTCACTTACAATATGGCTCATCTCCGTGTCTGCATTGTTATCATGGGAGTCGAATTCTTCCTCTTGTGCGGTACCATAGTCACTTTCAAGACTAGCACTTTGTCGAGTGCGTTTTCGAGGAATCGATTGCTGATGGTTGGGAGCTTGTGTTCGATCGACAAGAGAAGAACAGCCATTGATTTCGGGCCGTGTAGGGGAAACGGATCGCCGGGCATGGGTTCCATCGCTATACCCTGGGAGTAGGTAGTAGTTGGGGATGTCGAGAATATCAGTAGTAAACTCGACTTGGCTATCGTCGTATTCCTCGTCGTGCACAGAATCAGCGACTTGATTCGTGCTTTCTGATATGTGTTTAATCCTGGCAAGCTCTCGTTCGTGTTGTTCGTGGCGAATCCAATCTCTGGCCCGCTTGCAGTAGTTTGTCAAGCGTGCTGTCATTTCTGATTTCTCACCCTGGCGATGATGGCTGCTCTCGTACTGGCGGACCAGAAAGTCGCGTAACTCAAAATGTGATACAAGTGAACTATCTTTACAGACAAAGTCCACTGTTTGGGCTATCTCCGATGAGCAGTTGATGTTCCAATCTTCAGGCTTCGGGCTGAAGTGTGGAGGCAGCCATTCCCAAGGCCACAATTCAGTAGCCCTGCAGATTCGTAGGAAAGACTGTTGAATCCTTCTCCTCGAGTCGGGATTCGGACCGTTGAGTCCAACGGTGTTGTAGGGGGCAGGGATAGTGTCTGTCATATTGGTGGCGTGTCTGGTGGATCAGAGGGCATGGGTTAAAAAAGAGATGCCTCCAATTATAAGGACAATCGCTGACAGAAAGGAACCGAAAAGATACGAAAAGAAAACGCGTGAAGAAAAAACAAAGAGACAGAAATTAAGACGCTAAGAGCGAGAACAAAGAAAAGAAAAGCAATCAAAGTCTGTTGGTTGGTTGATCGTTTGTTTGCTTTTGTTTGTCGGCAAAACCTGGAGCCGAAATCCGTTTGTGTAACGCAATATGGATGAAGGCTTATTATGCCAAGACATACAAGAAGAAGAGTGAACCCGCATAAAAGAGTATTTAGTATACAGAATATATACACATCTAAAAGGCGGGTATGCCGTGATAATAGCTCAACATGGGAGGATTCTTTCAGTACGGTACTCCATCAAGGCTTCCTACCCCAAACGAAGTATACGGGAAGATATATATGAATGGCGGGATCCCGAAGCTCCTTCTTGGCCTTTGCCATCAGAACCTGCACTTCATCGTGGCCCCAGCCAAGGAATTTCCCAAGAAGCATAGGCGTATAGGAATCGATAGCAGCGCAGGACTGAATGACTTGACACTTTCCAACCTCCTTGAGCACCGGGTCCTTGGGCCAGCCACCAATAGGAATCTGGACAGATCTCAGCAACCTCTTCAATACGTGAATGTAGGACGTCGACTTACCTTGCGAATCTCCTGATGCACATCCATGAAACCTGCCTTGATCATCTTCTCCTTCCATCCTGTTACACAGTCAATCGGCTTTCCGAATTTGATACTGCTCTCGCGCAAGGCTACGGCCCAGACTTCCGCATTCACGGCCTTTTTGATAGAGTCGTCATCTGACATGAAGAATGCCCTCTGGCCTTGCATTTCCAAGTATCCACCGCTGCTAAGGTTCTGGAATGCGCGCTCGAAAAACTGTTCCTCATTGGCGATACAGCCTTCCAACTCGCGGGCGTGGATATAGTCAAAAGGCTTCTTGTATACCCACGGGTCCTCAAAGTCATCAACCTCGAAGACACAGTTAGTAGGAGTCCTTCAGATGGATTAGTAAACTTTGCTCCGAGGGAAATGTTGAGTTATACTTACCAATCAGGTTGAATGGGACTAAGGTCAGTTCCAATGACTTCGGACGAAGGGTGTTCACTATTTGTGGAATTAGTAAATCGACGTCACTTCAGTAAACATGAGTCGTTGCTCACTCGGCAAAATCGATAGCCCAAATACCAGTGCCCGTGCCTAAATCAAGGACGCGTTGTGGGCTTTCACTGACTGGCGCAGTATAGAGCTTCCCATGCATGAGGAGACTGTAGATATGGTGGACCAGATCCATTCGATTCTGTTCTTCATCGTCATTGGGCTTTATTATGTCAGATACTCGGAGTGCAAAGAGGTTGGGTGAAGCAATAGGATAGACAAACCACTAGATAAGTGCCTTCATGAAATGCATGGTATCGACGGCCGTGCTGCTACGCTGTTAAATGTGTTCTCTTCATAGCTTCAAAAGACAAACCTTGTATCTAGGAAAGAAATTGATGTTAGCCTGTCGAATGATGAACAGCCGAGCCCTGTTATGGGATCTTACCTATAGCTAAAAATGCTGGACTTGAGGGATGTGAGGTAACTCGATGCTCCATCGCTGCAATGACTTGTTAGCAATCTATGCTGTGGGGGATCTACCAATTTGGATTTCTACCCGATCTCTAGAGTAGAATCGCTATCCGTAGCATCATCCTAGGCAATGGTTAGTACACAGACTTCTTTCTGCATCAGGTGTTTTACTTCTGCTTCCAAAATGTCAGGGACGTCCCCAGGACGCTCATTTGGCCCTTGTGCGGATTGTGAGGACATTGTAAACAAGTTTATGACCGACTGCAAAAAGGAATATAGAGAAGCTTGGAGGACAGGTGGCATGTCCCGCCTCTTTATGAAATATCGGCAGACTCTTCAATGTCACATCATGTTGGTCGTTCAGAGGAATGAGATCAGACATTGGTTGGTGACCCCACTCGATTGATGCAACTGCAGGGAAGCATGAGTCCAATTGGGACAGTCCCCGATATAACCGTCGTCTTCTGGGTCTGTATCCTTGTTGATCGACTTTGTTCTCGTACGAACCGTTGCCGATAAACCTTCGGCTACAGAGTTTCGGTTAACTATGAAGAACGACAGAGTGATACATGAACAGATGTGGAGGTCGAGGGCCTTGTCATCTAAACGAAACTCAATCCGACTACAAGTCTTCAGGAAATCAGAAAAAAACATGAGACCTCAAGTTGCGATACAGGTAAGGAACAAGAAGGCAAAAGAACGGCTTCAAGGTGGCATGAATGGCTAAATTGTCTTGTCTCCCGGACAAACAGTGTCTGGCTTTCTGCAATCTCAAATCCTGTTCAGTGATGTGGTGTTTGCATTGGAAATACGAATGCGGTGGTCTTCTTGGCGGCATCACAAATGGAAGGTCTGTTTTTGTTGACCCTGTTCATTCTGCTATAAAAAGACGGAAATATTTACAGGCGATACGAACGCCACGTTACAGTGGCTCCCAGAGACAATAACAGCGATCCAACCATGTATTATATATACTCTGGTAGTTCCAGCAGTAGCACATACGACCAAAGGTAGTGGAAAATACGGGATCCCGTCCGCTCTCCCATAGTCAAGCCACTAACCGGCGGATTAGTAGTTGGGTCGGTGACGACCAGCGAATCCCCGCTGTTGTATGTTTTTTGCATTTTGGTCAAAGTGCATAAGTCAGTGCTATCTAGGTTTATTTACCATTGGTATTTCTTGGATCGGATGGAGAAAGTAGAAGCAGGCTGTTTGCCGTGCTTTTGTATTGTGTAATAATAAGGTTCGTCTTTATGCCTTACTTTTCTTTTTATAACACAGCTGTACGTATAGCGAGAGTGTTAGGCTTCGATCTTCGTCTTGAAGAATCGGAACAACCTTCAACATAAATTTAGTCGATGCAGCGGTATTCATCATTTTCTCACAATTGTTAGATATATTACTTCCTATTGAACCTTATTTTAAGACCAACAGATTACTTTCCCTGTATTGAAGCATGGTTTCCCCCGCGATACATCGCATATATCGAACGTTTCGGTTCACATTATCTCAAAGGCTATCGTGCACTCAAGACTGTTCCGTTGTTGACTTTAGACTGAACCATATATTATCTATATTATTTCTTATAGATGCAACGCAATGCTAATAAAGACACAATTGAGCACGCTATATAAATTGTAATCACAGCCTTGAAGCTGTTTGTCCAAGGCCCAGATCCTGAACAATGATATCCGCAGCCCTTTCACCAATAACAATCGCAGTGTTGTTTGTGTTGGCGCCAACGTTCTCTGGTGCAATACTCAAATCTGCCAACTTGAGGCCCTTGGTACCCCAGACGTTCAAGCGCTCATCTACAACACCGTTTTGCTCACGAGGAGCCATCCTGCATGTAGCCATGGAGTGCCATGTTGTTCCGACGTTCATTCGGACCCACTGCTCGATCGCCTTGTCATCCTCGGCAGAGTACTCGATATCCTTGACATCGGTCAGAGCCTCCTTGAGATCTGCCGAGGCAGCCTTGGATCCCTCAGGCCATGTTGGGTGGCCAGCTGCAACTTCGCCGCGGTACATCTTTGTTCGGCGCATGATCTCGCGGGACTTCTTGTAGGCCCACACTTGCTTCTTGAGGTCGATATCGTGCTCATCACTCAGGAAACCCACGTCGAAATCAAGCTGGTCGTCAAGCTCGGGTCCTGTGATGTGGATGTGACCTCGCGAGTAGGGATAGGCAGTGTAATTGCCGACGGTAACATATTGTTCTTCAGGCACAGTAGAGGGATCTCCAAGGAAGCTGACGTCGTGTTAGTTCGAATGATCAAGAATAAGGAACTCAGAGCAAAGGCACTTACCAAGAAACAAGACCCATAAGCATCAAAGGGCGGTTAGGGGCGTTCTTAAAGTCCTTCTCCCACTTCTTTTGGAATTCAGGTCCAAGCGCAGCTACATCAGCTTCTGTAGGGCGGAACTTGCTGGAGATATCGATCGAGTTCCAGCCGAGAACGGGATCCTTAGAGTCGATCAACTCTTGGCGTTTGTGGGGGTTTCGAAGGACTCTGTCAATAGTCTCGTGTGGCTGCAGAGAAGTCTTGTAAGGGTACAGGATAAGTTGGTGATCCTGGTACTCGTGGCCAACACCAGGCAAGTCAAGCTTGACATCAACGCCAGCCTTCTTGAGAATGTTGGGGTCACCAAGGCCTGATCTCTCAAGCACGGGAGGCGTACCCAGAGCACCACATGAGACAACAACAAGCTTGCGAGCCTTGACGGTCAACTTGGGGTGCTGAGTAGGGCCTATTTGTGCTTGGAATGCAGGGTTGGGAGTATACTCAACACCAACAGCTCGCTTCTCGTCGTCAAGAATGACTCGGACTACCTTTGACTCTACGAGAACGTGGAGGTTTGGGTACTTCTCATTGTCAATCTTGTTGTGTAGATAGGCTGTCGCGGCATCTTGTCGTCGACCGTCCTTGGAGACATATCGTAGCCATCTCTCAACACCGTTATTGGCGTCGAGTGTTTGCAGATCCTTAATCTCAGGCCAGCCAACTTGAGAAGTAGCATTAATAAAGTCACTTTCTGAACCCTTTGAACGGAATGTGCCGTCCGAGACATGGACTGGGCCGTCGTATCCGTGATGTTCAGGGTTACCAGGTCCATGATATGTCTCAAGCTTGTGAGAGTCAGTCACATGTTCGAAAAAATAATTAGAATGTTGAGAATTACCTTCTTTAGAAAGGGGTAGATCTCATCTGCGGTCCAACCAGGTGTCTTCCAAGAGTCAAAGTCTGATCGCTGGGCACGAGTGTACATCATAAAATTAATTGACGAGCCTCCGCCCAGTGTTCCACCGCAAGGAACGATGGACTCACGTCCCCCCAAGTGATCTGACTTGTTAGACTTGTAGAACAAAGTAGTGGTGGAGGTTGGTAGTAGATGATCCAAGAAAAAAACGGGGTTCTCAATGTTCTGGACTCCGCGGTTATCTTGGCCTCCTTCTATGAGCAGGATAGACAGATTTGGATCGGCCTCTGCTAGCCGACCGGCAACAACGCATGCTGCTGTTCCGCCTAGTGGTAGAATGTAGTTAGTATGGGCGTCTGGTGACGAATTACTGCAAGGTAACGGGTATTGGCTGTACCTCCAGCGATAATGACATCAACCTCGCTGATGTCGCTAGCTAGCTTAGTATATAAGCCCATGGTGAACTAGATAAGTGTTGGAGATCTTTACGAAAACGGGTTGGGAACGAAAAGTAGGGAGTGACTCGCGTTATTATGATTCAGGGTTGAGAAAAAGAAAGCCTTAAGCGCGAGGGGGCAAGATATATATTTACAAAGTCTATCTGCACAACGGTGGCATCGAACCACACTCTGCATGTCGCCTCCATGTCCTTGAACGCATTTGTGCGGGAATTGTTTGGTTGGATCAGGACCCCGAAAAACAATTCATGATCCTTACTTGACGTAGGACGTTTCATCCGGGGTTCTTGCAATATTGGTCAAACGCCGGCCAGGTCGGGGTACGTTGCAACGAACTGGGGAACGGCATGGCACTTTCAATGAGCTGGCTAGTCGGGTAACGCAAAGGCAATAGCTTCTCCATAGTGACTAGCTAAATAGAGCTTGGTGTTCATAAAAAGAGACCCTCTAGCCGCAGTCCGCGGCAAACGCTAACCAGCAACTGGACAAGGAAAGTCTAGAGTCCCTCCACTGACTGTGCGCCTTGCGGTCCCGAGGTTAGCATGCAGATGTCCCGAGAATCTTTGATGGAACGGTGGCTGCCCAAGATATTGCTGCGTTGTAACAGTATGCAGGTGCTGTCGGACGAAAGGCAACGTGGAAGTTCGGCATTCGGTACCTTTCGCTGCGCCGCACGATACGACAGCCAAGACATGCATCATTCGGCCTCATTGTGTTCTTGTTCTACCAGCTTAAAATGGGTTCGAGTCAGCCGCTTCTCCAAGTTTGCCACTGCAATCACTTTAAAATCTTCAACCATTGTCCAGACTCGCGTAGCTAACTATTTATGGCTTGAGCTAAAGTCCGCTAGACCCGGTCTACGTCCAATCCTTGAACAGCTCATTTACCACAAAAGATCAACCAACGCGCGTTAGTAGCCGGCCAACGTTCATTCCGACCCCATGTTGGTTAAACCGGGCGGGGAACTCCTGAGTAGTCTAGTCTACCAGTTCCGCTGCACATCAATTCAGTCAAGAATGTCACCGTTTTCACATTAGGTAGTTCTTGGAAATTACCCAAATTATTAATTATATGCATTACACTGGGTAACGCTTAGGCCATTGGCCTCTTGAGAGGTTCTCTAAGTTCTAACGTAATATATACAAGAAATTACGGGATATTTGCCCGAGACACGTTCGACGTTATGGATATCTATAGCTTGTACCACAAGCATCGCTTCGCATCGCACGGCCTCAACTTAGTGAGGCGGGTCTAGAATGGATTGTCTCCATCTTCAATACTCCTCTGTCAGCCCTATTGTTTTACGGGTATGCGTACGGCTCCTTGAGGTGCCGTGTCGACGATTGGGAGCTGGCGTCGTCCTCATCGTGCTTGTCCATTACCTGTACGTGGGTCTGTGTCACTTTTGTGATTCCTGGACCCTGATGAGGCTTGGTTTGGGTGTCGGTGGAGTCGTTGCCTGCATCAACGCGAACCTCGAGATTCCTTCCTGCTGTTGAGAACATGGGTCCTCCAGCTCGGGTCGAACCCGTCTTTCTTGATGCATGAGCCCTGACCTTGGAGCGGAGCTCAGTGTCCTCGTAGCCGTCAGGGTACGAGCTGTGGTCGCCTGTAGCGCGGACAACTCTGACGATAAGCGCTGAGATGTTCATCTCGATATGCAGCTTAAGCATATAAACGAGAGGGTGGAATTGCACGTAACTACTTCAGTCAGACTTTCTGAAGATTCGATATTAATGGGTGTATAACTTACATGAAACCGTTGCCGATAGACATGCTACCAATGAGAATAAGATCCAAGCTCATTGAGACGAAAATCATGAAAAGATTGTATCGCATCAGAGGCTGGTACTTGGTGAGACCATTGGCAATCAGCTTAATGCGGATTAGGTAGATGAAGTAGCCGTGAAGCGCAGCATCGACGATCAAGAAGAGACCCTTCTCAATGCGATCCCAGATGTAGTTGATGTCGTGGTAACGCTGAGAGATCTGCAGCTGGGCAGGGATCCAGATACAAAAGACACTGATGTTGATGAGTCCAATAATAATTGCTGTTATCCATCTGATCTTAATGGCGTTTCTTCGATCGACCATAAGGAGAGAAATTCGGTTGATAATGATACCGCAAATACACTGAATCTGCACAACCCAGAAAGCAACTATTGTATTACGTTAGTCAAGACTCGTTCGTTGGAGGTCATGGGAGCATATCGTACGGAAAGCAAAGAAGATCCAAAAGCTAATTTTCAAGTCAGTACTTTGTTATATCCAAGTCGAATATCTGACGTAGCACGGGAATAGACGTACCTAGGAGGAATATAACCACGGAGGAAGCACCACGACAAAACTCCGATAACCATGGACGCGATCCATTCAGCCCAGATCATCCACACATAAGCTCTGAAGCGTCCTGTTCGTTTGTACTGATCCCATGTTTGTTGCGCAGCCTTTTGTCCCGAAAAGATTCCGATAGCGATGGTGAAACCCCAAATGATACTGGCGACAAGTTGGTCGGTGGTGCTGGGTGCGACCGTCACATAATGGTCGGGCACTAAGAAGCCGGCCATGGCAAGTCGTTTGTGTATGTGTGTGTGTCTGTGTGTATAGATGGACAAATCCTTCCCGCAGATAGTTGAAATGTCAAAGACTAGGAAAAGTCAAAACGACAGTCACGACCGACCTTGTACAAGTTATAACAAATGAAGGAGTGTGCAGGGTTTGTTCGATCAAGTGAAAATGTCCGGCATTTGTCGTCATTAAGAGGGAAACCCAAGAAAGAGCCCCTGTAACAGAACCCCCGAGTCAGATCGGAGCTTTGCAGATCACAGAGTCTTTTTCTTTTGCTCTCGGACGTTCTAAAAAATGGGTTCCAGAAAAATTACTTTAGCGTTTTGATAAATACACTATTCGCGGTGGCTTAAATGCCAGATCTAGGCAGAGCAAATCACAGTATGGTCTGGCTGATGAATTCAAGAACAGCGCCTCTATAGAGCGGCGAACTAGACTTGATCGATGCTAAGGCTTAGCGGACGGCGCTTTTAGATCCCCGGTGGGAGATAGGGGCTGGGCTTCTTTGGGCCAAGCTATGTTCGCCACCTACCCCGTGAGCGGATTCGAGTCATTGTAGTTGGTCATTAGTCTGTTTCGACTCTGCTAGCATCTACGTAGTACTGGATCCCTCAGGGACTAAGTGCCGAGCCGTACCTGGTAAAATGAGACAGCGACACTCTAGAAGGGCTTTTGACAATTAGTTGATAATATTGAGGATCCGTTGAGATGGTTCGGTCGCTGCGCGGTCCGAAATGATTTTCTTTTGTGGTCTTGATGTGGAACTTTGGACGATCATATGGAATTTCTCACATTAACAATGACCTGCTAGACTGACAGAGTGCCATCTGACTCGATCGCCGCTTCGGAGATCTCTTTTCCCACCGCGCACTCAATCTCTCTTGTTACCCGCCCGGAGATTGTTCCCACAATTGCCTGTGCTATGCTGCTCAAGCTAAGCTTGGGTATCTGCCAGGCTTCCCCATGCATCTCTTGAAGGTAGCTGGGTAGGAACAACAGGGGAACTCTTAGCTGCAGTAGTTGTTCCATGATTCGTAACTCATTGCGTCGGGTGTACGGAGGGAGCACTCGCTTGTTGGGGGAAAACCTTGCAGGCGTTTCCACTAGTTTTATGTGGCTTGTTGTTCGCCATCAACGTCCTCCCAGGAGGTCGGGTTAGCTTGCGCTTGAGTCAATTTTCTTCCTCAAAGTGGTCTAGTCAATGCTGCCAGTCAAGTCTGACTGAACTCAATTGCTTCCATTTCACGTCGCCCTCTCCAAACAATCAAGGGAAATACGTTATCTTCCCAAGACTTAAAAGCTAGTTGAAGCACTGACTCGAAACATTCACGAGAACAATTCTTAGTGGTTCTTTTTCACGTGGCAACGCCAAGATACAGTTGTAGTTTATTACCGGCGTTCCAGCTAAGTCTAGAAGCGCCAAGTTGATCTGCTTTACCAAGGTAAATATTTCTCGTTTTGGTGCCACTATCAGTACACATGTAGTTGACTGAGTAAAGTCGTCACCACGTGTGTTTCCAACCCTTTACTAACTCTAGATAGCGTTGGGCGAGTCAAGTCAAGTCTAGTCAAGTCTATCCAGGAGGTTGAGGACAATAGAGTCGCTAGTGGGTAACGAAATACTCGCACCCATTTCCCGACTCTCTTGGGGAACGATGGTGCATCTATTTTGCTGCCCGCGGGAGTCGGAAAAGGCACGCACACAGGATACAGGGTAAGGTAGAGAGACCCCTACAACCAATCTTTGGCACTGACTCGCAGCCTGGCTTGCACGTAACCAGCTCCCTGGCAGCATCTGCGACCAGGCTTCTTATTGGTTGGCTCAGGCATCTCTGTGGTAGATGTTTACGCTTGCTAGGTTTATAGGCATTGACTCAATTATTACTCGGTCAGTGTTGAGATTGTCACTTCCACAAATACAATACTTAGTTATGCCCTCTCGTATGCAAATGTGATCAGTCACATCATTTTTTATTCAGCCCAAAAAATCGACTGGGGTTATGCTTAACTATTCATTCCTCACTACCGGCGATCATTTCTCCAGCCCCCACTAGTCTGGCTAGGATCCTCGGTCACAAAGAATAGTTAGACAAGATTGGGCCCAATGATACCCTGATTTGCCCGCTCCTTTTTGACAACCTAATCTGGGTCTAGGACCCTGGAGCCCGTTTCTTCCACCTTTGATGCAACATGGCAGTTATTTCAAGCGACCAACAATGAGTTGGGTACGAACGTTGGCGGACCAAGCTCAATTAAAGTGGTGAATGCGCTATTTAATATTCCTATCTAATTTGTTTGGCCCATGGTTCTTGAAACTCGTGTGCTGGGGATGTGACTTGAGCCAGAATAGACGGACGAATCCTTGAAAAACTTATACGGGTTCATTGGTGCGACGGGAAACGAGATATTCTGGAGGATGAGTGGATAAGTAGAAAAATAAAAAAACCACGATAGGTCGCAACAGATAATTTCTGTGGGACTTTCTTTTGCTATGTAGTATTCGCTTTTGTGGTATCGAATATCAATGGGGCATGGCAATCTCATTTGGAGAAGAGCACTGATCTTCTGCTGTAGTCTGCTTGGCTTCCGTGTCAGCCTAGCAATCTCTTTGGCGAATTTCCGATTGCATTTGGGGCCAGGTAACGGCGGCCGAATATCAATACCGCATGTAGAATTTCAGCCTCCTCGGGGAGCAGCTCTCAAGCTTCCGCCAATCGGCCTACCGGCATAGATGATGATCTCTCCCATTTGATCTGAACACGGAGATATCTTGATCCTTGTGACTTGGCAGCTTGGCTATGTAGGTATTGCTTGGGAATGCTACAGAGCCATTGGAAATGGGGTAGTCGAGTATCAGCTATTGTTGCGTCGCTCGTAAGGCCGACAAACCCTTGCTTGATACCACCCTATACCGGGTATTTGCAACTTCCTGCCGGAGACTAGCCATCAAAGGTAAAAGAGACACATTTAGTGGATAATCCGCAAAAGCCGGTCTAATCAGATGTTTCAAAGGTCCCAGGATTTTGGTACTGGAGATCCACAGCGAACGTGAGAGAAATGGAAGAAAAAAGCACAAGAAGTAGCTACAACCAAAAGAGATCACCGAGGACATAGGGGCAACGAAACAAGGAATGGTTTCGATTCTGATAAGCGGTTTCGTGAAGGGACAGCCTTTTGACCAAGCGAAAGCGTCTCTACACCATCTCGACCATGCATCGGAGATGATGCCAAGCGCAAACTGACATGTGTCAGTATTGATTGAACCAGGCATGAATTCATCAAAGCAAGGTTGCTGGCAGTTTAGATCAAGATATCAGGTATTTAGTATTTGAGAGCTCTTCGATTTTGATGGAAAACACGATTAAATAAGGCTTATGTTTGTGTGCTTATGTCGCGAAGGACAGTTAGGCCAAGTGCCAATGAACGAAGGCCTACGTTATCTAGGTAGTTTAAGAGTTACCAGGGTGCATATCTGCTTCTTCATAGCTACACTAAACCCAGAATATCGGTGAAGTTCGCAAGCATGGCTGTACGCCTTGATGGAGTGACCATACACTGGACAGGGCAAGGCTTTGACGGCGAATAGTCAACCTTGTTCACGAAGTCCATGCCGGATTTATCCTCGAAGAGTGTCGCTTCAAGATCAAGCATGTAGGGTAACCCATTTCCCGTCGAATATAGGTTTCAGTTGCCACCAGGATTTCAACTCTTTCCACCTTTGTTCTTCCCAATCATGGAAAGAGTCTGATCCGCTAAACCCTTTACCGGGTAAGTGTGAAAGCAATCGAGTCGCTGACTACGGCAGTCTCCTTACTGTCTTATCATTTCAGAAATCGGACATAGTCCTGGTAGGTTTACAACTCAACCCTCCTATGTATCGGGCTGGGCTTAGACTGGTTAGCAAGGTAACGCGGGATATACACATGTTAATAGCATCAATCCAGTTACTGTGAAAGGACAGATAAGACAAGGCTTTTATTGTGTAGTAATTCTGTTTTGCTTTACACTTTCGTCCTCAGTTGTATCGCCGTCTTGGTGTTATCGCAGCTAGAGTTACTAGCTAGTCTTGTTCCATTGGCCATCGGGAAGTGGGAGTAGTCGGAATGTTATTCTCACGCATTCTTTTGCGAGTCAGTGCTGTGTTGTAACCACGCCTTTTGGGGCGATGGTTAATTTCGGAAGTGTACGTGCCCGATATTTCGAAAGCGGGTGGAGGACTCATGTCGAACTATCAGAAGCAGAAGGTGAAGGAGGCCCCGACTTCTCGGACTCTTTGGAGTCTTTCGGAGGATCGATGCCGTTTGGGAAGTACACCATTTGAACGCCCGTTATAAGCACGGCATAGAGGGTACCACTGACAAGGATAGAGCGAAAAGAATCTGGTTTTGGAGCCATTTTATGATATTATAGCGAAGTGTTAGACAGTCTTCGACTTTAAGGTTGCGTCGACCATTTAATGGTATCGATTGCGAATTTTAGAGTTTAGAATGATTTGTGATAACTAAGCTTGCGGGGAAGAAGAGGGGCAGGTGGCATGATGTGGCCATTCCAATGAAAACACTGGATCGGATTGACGTCGCGTCCGTGACAAGATCATCAACCCGGCAATATCTGAAATTGATAGAGATGACAGCCGTCTTGTAGTATATGCATCCTGACTCCACCAAAGTTTGGCGTTCGATTATTAGATGGTGTTGTTCTCAACGCTGCGTTTCAACCGTCCACAATATCCTGTGACCGGAAGACCTCACTCTCCCACATCACTCACTTCGGAGTGTGTCATGATAACAGAGACAAGATAGTCCGCAAGGTTCTATAGTGAAATCTCCGAGACACCCTCTCTAGGCTCATTCACCAAAATCAAGGTGTGATTTAATTCAAGCAGCAGGGGGATATCGTCTATGCCTTGGAGTTCATCCGGAAGATTGACCACCCATACCCTATACCCCAGCTACCAACTCGGAAGAGTTGGTAGCGCGCGTACATCCCTAGAAGAATTCTTCTTTCGCTTGAAGGCTGAAGCAGCGAGAAAAGCTGCTTCTCATAAGCTGACCACCCAGCCAGAAGAATAGAATATTACAAGCGGCATTTACAGGCGCTACCCAATTCCATGGGTTGATACGGTACGGCTCTTTCGAGTTCTTGCTATGCATTGTGGTGTGGTACATATTGCACACGGCCGACAGTGTGAGACGCGATATTCAAACTGGACTGGAAGGTGAGTAACACGGATCATGATACAAACTTGCTCATTCGTAGGATACCTGTGAAATTCTATAGTTGTTGATATCAACCTCCCATCTTGTTCAGGAACAGTTGACGTCATCGTTGTTAGATGACTTCATTTACGGGCCACTTTGCGGTCGCTGTGCCAAAAAACTAACGTCGCTGTGCTTTATACCGGATTAGGCAGGATGCATGTAGCTTTAGTTCTGAAATATCTCTGTTACAGTAGAAGATGCACCCATTTAGAAGTACCTCGCAACTGAGAGACTTATGACCCCCTAGTTCGGCTGGCGAAAAGTAGGCCTAGCGGGGTTTCTCTATTAAAATTCACTAGCCAGCAGCGCCACAGAGGCAATACTTCTTAAGAACTTCTTTAGCTCTTAATATCTTACCTTTAAAAAATACTATTAATTTTTTTTAAAATCTATATAGCTTATATACTATATAATCAAGTTAATGGAGGTTTCTTTTTTATTCTTAAAAGAAAGAATAGATATATATCTTAATTCTAACTTAGTCTCTCTAAGTAGCTGTAGCTGTAGGCTAGGCTAAAGCACAGCGGCGTTAATAATTTGGCACAGTCTCTGCAAAGTGGCCCTTCATTTACGGTTATCATATAAACATGAACCCTAGAGCTGTGTATGCATCCCAATGAAGACTGATGGTAGGTTATATATGATGTTTCTAGGCCGTGAGACCTTGATGAGGATTCAAAGAAACAATGCACACCATGTCAAATATCAACACTTTGAAGAAAGAATGTAGACTTAAAAGGTACAAGATAATAAAACTGGAGTTGAACCTACGTGCCATATATGTGTACGCCATTGACGGAGGAGAAGGAAAGAACTGCGTTCACATGAGATTCTGTTTCCAAGAATGTACTCGTACTTTCTCCGCTTCAAAGACTCGCAGTGGAAAATCACACGATTTCTGGCGAACCTTCATTGAGTCTGCTACGCCATGACAAAGCAAACAGACAAACCATTTTCCGAGTTGGCGAAGCTGATGACAAAACTGCCAGCTAACAACAGAACATTACAAGACATGATCGAGATCGGGCGTCTAGATATGGTTGGTAACTGGAGGGCCAAGAGGAAGTGTTGTGAACGGGAGACAAAACAGCCCTACCGTCAGATGATTCTAATAACGATAGGCGCTCGACATAATTACGTTGAAAAATGCATCCGACGAAGGTTTCCTTACTCTCAACCTAAGTTCAAGCCAAAAGAGGGTTCCAAATGTGTCTTTGCTGATCCTGGGTGAAGAGCTCCGGATAGACAGCTTCGACAGGTGTCATCCTATGAGCATAATACCGCGACAAGACAAGACTGAGCTGATAATGACACTTCATACGTCAGGCATACCATATAAGAGACCTTGTCAGTGCTTGTCATCACCAATAGACAAGAGCGCTTGCATATTTGAGTTTCAATGGCAGAACCGTCATTGCGTAGTCGGGTTAAACTGATGATAAACTAGGCGAACGATGAGTCTGACTACGTCAGTTTGAGCGCTCGGATTGTCAGACCCATTAAGCATATCGCATTCGGCCGAGACGGAGTAAAGACAACCGTTAGAACGTTGACGATCCAGAGAATTAATAAACTGTCCGAAGATCAGACATGATGCCGCTCATCTCTCATTGATCCCTCAGATCGTAAATTACCTCGATGGCGGTTGAGTTTTAGTTATTATTGTTGTGAACTAACGAAATCTCCGTGCCGCCTGAACCGAAGTGCATTAACTTACCAGGTAGCCGGAAAGACGACGTATTACGTCTGAGATAGCACATAAAGGTTGTTGGAGAGAATTATAGTTCGGCGAAATCGACCGAATTGTCGGGACCACGGCTCATCGGCATCTTAGCGCATCTTCACCAACTGTGCCGAATCACAACCCTCAAGGACCCCATTTTTGGCTTTCTCACTCTTTGGTGACGAAAGAGATCTGCAAAATGGCTTTCTCTAAGGGATCTATCCGAAGCCACTTGCAACAACGGCTGGACCCTTTCGGAAACCACGGCTTTATGGCAGTCAATGATATTCATTGATCCTCAGGGACCTGCACGTTGTCGTAGGTGGCCCTCGACGGGCAGTCTAGTTCGAGTAAAGGAAGTTTCCGTATTAGGTTATGCAGCGTTTAGTACCAAAATATCCACAAATCATATTAGAAAACTGCAAGAGAGTATTCACTCAACAGACAATCCATAATGTTGAGACCTAAGGAAAAGAGCATGATCTATGCACTGCAGATCCCTATCCTGTGCGAAGCTTAACGTCATGGTGCTGGGTGACTATTGAGTTCAGGCACACCCGATGAGACAATTGATCAAATAGATTCACTTATTGCGTTCCGCTAACGATGTTTTGAGCCGTAAGAGAATATTATCAATCTCTGCCACTGACGATTTTGCTGACCATCTGATATGAAGTTTGTTTTCGAAGTTAAGGGTCCGTCACCTGACATGACGCATCTAACCAGTCTATTGGATGCATCGTTGTGTTTCTCAGCTGTTGAGCCGCATGGCATCTCAGCTTTTGACGTCATGAAGACCCTCAATTTCTATCTTCGGTGTGTTACCAGATCCCTTAACGTGTAAAGCTCGTATAGCAGTGACGAATATGGCTGAGACAACCTATTCGACATGTGAAGGCAGAGATAGTAACTACGCAAGTGAAGAATTATCTCAGCCGAGCAACTGTCAACGACGATTTCAAAGATAAAAGGAGGCATCCCGTCCCGTTTAACAACAGTTTTCTTCTTCATCCAAACAGACATCACTCAGCTTACACTCTACTTCAGACCCTGACAGACACAGACACAACCACAACCTTGCCTCTTCATCATATCTATACAACTACAAACCAACCTCAACTTAATCAAACACCAAGACAACAAATATCTCGAATCAGCAAAAATGACCCAGCTCACCAAGGTTCTCATCATCCTCGCCGCTGTCGGTGCAACCTTTGCAGCTCCCGTCAACAAGCCTCGCCAGCTTGGCGGAGAAGGTGCCGCTGCCGACTCCATTATCAGTGACACCGATAATGCTTCAGGCTATGCCACTGAGAATGCTTTGGACCATCTCGCCAACCTTCTCGGCGGTGATGCTACCGAGCCTGATGAGCCCAATGGATTGAGCGGTAGCGGCAGCGGCGGCGCCAGCGGCGGCCCTCCTCCTCCTCCCCCCAAGGCCAGGATGGTCAAGATGACCAAGAGACAGCTTGATAAGATCTCCGATGGTGCGGATTCAGTCTTGAACGCAGTGGGACTCACCGGAGAAGCCGACCTTGTTAAGACCGACGGAGATGCCATTGATGGGCAGGCTACTAGCGATGGAGCTCTCATCGGACAGCAGATTGGCGGAGACGAAGAGGATATCGGCGAGCGCGTTGGAAACTTGGTCCCGGAGAAGGTTCCCACTGCCCCCGGCGTTCCTGGAGCTTAAGCTCTCAATTGAGGTCTCTTGCGGCTAAAGATGGTAAAAGTCATACTGGGAGTTACTTGAAAGTCTGTCATCGAGTATCCTTCTTAACTACTATCATTACTCAGGGTCTGAGAGTCGTCAAGGGACAACAGGTTGCGCGAGAATGTGTCAAGTGGGAAGCTAGGAGCGAGCGATGCTGAGCTAGGAGCAAAGTGTTACAAGCGAGCGTCAGCCATTCATTTCAGCGTTTAGTTAACATAGCCTGCATTTCATAGTATTAATTAATTCTTTCAAAATACCTTTTTGAATCCTGCGATGTGTGGCATAAAGGAGTTGAACGGACCATCGTTCCCTCCTCTACCTCGGTTTGGACTTGCAACAAAGAACTGCGGGCCAACAGCAAAGAGCTCAGCGAAGTGGTCATTGCTACTACCTATGAAACGAGATCCTCGTTGTTTGGTTAACTTACTGACCGGCAGTGGGAAACCTGCGCGAGAGGAAATAATTTATTAGTAACATCTCGGCCCCTGGTGACCTTCATATGCAGCACGAGCTTGTGGAATGAGCTGACAAGAAAGAAATCTTCTTTTCAATTCGGCTGGCCCTTGGTCTCCGTAAAAAGTTCGCCGGTGAACGTTTCAATACAAATCGCGTTTGCAGGGAGCGCTCACCCTGGCAGCCAGTGCGTTGTGTACGATGCAAAACGTGGAAGTTGCGAAAAGGGTTATTGAGGACGAGATCGAGTGCAGTCAGTCTTACGTTGCGCTGTTGCCCAGATGTCTCATAGAATGAGTAGAATCTATATATCATTCATTGCGGCTAGCCTCGAAAGATCCTATCCTCTTTATGTGTGATTCGAATAACGCAAATTCTTCTAAGATCTCAGATTACGTCGAGATTTACCCGATCCTCTGCCAAGAACTGCCGTTGCCTGTTCAACAAGTTTAGACAAGTGAAGTCGCTGATCGTAGGGAAGCTTGGATATATTGACACGACTGAGGTTGTCGAGCCTTTGTTCCAAAAGGACGTTGTTGAGGTCTTGCTCAGCGCTCCGCAGATTGAGCTTGCATTTGTGTATCTGCTTGCTCGGTTCTTCAAGCTTGACGCTAGCTTCACGATGTTTGCGTTCGGCGTCTTCGAGATCTTTTCTTTGTTTGGCCTCCGACTCCTGCGTCTCGCGTAGCTTGCGCTTAGAAAGTATTTGATCTGTCTTAATTGCTTTGTGGGCTTCATAAAGCTGTGTCGGGACCACGTCGCGATAGGTGGCGATTGTGTTGGTCATCTGGTTCATCGCTCCTTCGATCTTACGCAGCTTTGTAGCAACCTTTGTCTGGTCGCTAACGGTAGCATCGAGCAACCGTCTCATACTGGTGAGGGCTTCAGGGTCTATATTTTGAGACACAGTTTTCCGGTCGGCTTCGAGGGCTTGCAGAGTAGATTTGTATCCTATGATACGGCGCGTAATGGACTCGGCATTACTGTTGGGCTGATTGGATTGCACCTGTCATGAGTGGTGTCAATTAGCATAAGGATCCTGTCATACCAAGAGTCTGATGGAGCAAGCCCTGGAACTCTATTGGAACACGCACCGTTGCCTGATTGGTTTTCAATCGAGATGCTGGCTGTGCGACCTCGGAGCCAACCGTAAAATCTGTCTCCGAGCTGGTAGACCTGGTAGCGTTGCTCAGCCGCTTTGCTGGCGGCTGTGTGATTGACTCGTCTGTTGCACGCTTCCGATTTGTGTTGGGAGAACTGCAAGTTTTGAATTGTCGTTAGCGAGGGATCCTTAGCCAAATTCTGTCTTGCCTGCGTACTTGGTATTACTGTCGTGCACAGGGCTTGGACGAGATGAGAATAGGGATTTTATGCAGTACGACGGGTGCGTTTTCTGTAAGGCTGCTTGCCTTGGTGGATTTCGACGGCTCATTTTGCCACAGGGCCTCACAGGATTGTAGTTGCAGGTGGCCGCATAAAGTTCTTGGAGAAGGACTAGTTGAAATACTAACAAAGCCTGCTAGTTCCAGGTAATGGAGTGTGTAGATTTCATCGCACAGGTTGGAGCAATAGGGAGTGCAGTCAAGGGTTTGCGCGGTTGGCCGATGCGAAGCAGAAGCCACACGAGGAGATCCTACCAGGCAGTTGTGAGTGGTGAGGAAAGTCGAAGAGTGATGAGGGGAGATTCAAGTGAATGTGAAGCCCGTAAGGCAAATGTTGCAAAAACTAAAGAGCAGATGCTGCGCACGCTGGAGTGGGAGTGAGTGATGCCGGAAAAAGTGCGAAAGGTGACAAAAGTGATGCGCGGTGGCCTTGGAGAATCACCCGGTACTGATCCGATAAATAATAAACGAGGAGTTGGGGCGAAGCCGAGTCCAAGATATTTCTCCGTTGTTGACAGCTGCCCGGCACTGGCGGCCCCAGCAGCTGCAAAGGTCTAATAAATCCGTCATCACAGTAGTTTTACATCGCTAATCTTTATTTCCGCAGGCCACAAATAAGGACTTGCACTGGCTTCCTAATTATTTGACTGTTCGAGGGGTCCAACCCAGGCGCATTGTTCAATACTATGGAGTATTGTCAACTATAAAACCTGCAGAGAGAACAATTGATCTCCCCGCCATCAGCCGAAGCAGGCGAAACCATCCTTCCTTTTACTATCTTGGTCATCAATTAGGGTAGACGACTCCAGACCTATCACTAAACATTGTCGTAAGAATTCTTCAGAATCTAGCCTATTGTGAAATGCGCTCATGTCAATACTCTCTCAACTGCAGAATGCGCCAACTACCTAGATACAATAGACTGTTCGATAGCCAGGCAATGTAATCTTGTATGCTCATTCAAGATTATGTTCACTTTAAATACAATAATGAAGCAGTCCCATAACAGACTCCTCTACCAGGGTGTATAAAATGGCTAATATTTGACACTTTAGATGTCTAAACTTCAAAGATTGATATCTTTTCTTCAAAATATCGGTCAAGATAAAAGCACCAGCGGATACACCAAGCTTCAACATACAATCTTGATCGCAATGCCTTTCCAGGACAAGTCTGTCAGTCAAACCTGGCACGAGGAGTCTGGTATGTTACTATAATACACTGTGCCACAATTGTCAACTGATCAACCTCAAAGTCAACTTGTACACGACACTCTCCAAGACGGGAGCTCAGACGACCAAGGTCAAGCCTTCGAAAGAACATGAATATCTTCCCGAAGAGCCACACAAGCCGTTGAAAACTATCTAGGAGCTGGTCTTCCTTCAAGGCGCGCGGGCTTGGCACCGATGTTTGGGTGTGAAGAAAGGGCGGCTCAGCCGTAGGAAGCACTGAGCGAAGATTGAGGGATGGAGATGGAAGCAAAGTAGCACGATGACAAGGACAGACTTCGGTCACTCCTTTTACTATGGCTACTCCCCGGAACTGTAATGGAAGACGGGGCTTTCACAAAGGATCATCTGCATGGAATCTTCTTTCTGAATATTGCATTAAATCGAGACATGTGAGACTCAAGTTAGTGCAGGTGACCCAATTGTCTGTATGAAGATGTAGGCACAGGTATGTTCCAATAGTTCGGTACATAGTAGGTTTCCTTGTTTCGTTTCAATCAACATTTCCCGGCAGGCAACATCGTGTGCTTACTAATGACGTCACGGTTGTAGGACTTTCTGACATCAGTGGGTGCATAAATAGAACGCAAATGAACACTGATGGCATGAGTTTCGCACTTCAATCACCCATAACGACACCCAAGATGAGTCTTGATCCAAAGGAAGACAGGCTCGAGTTCCTCCTGCGTCACGTCGATGATGAACCAGCAATTGCCGACTACCGTTCCCTCGCAGAAGTCATCGAGGGTATCGCACAGACTGCCGTGAATTTTGCTGTTATCGGGGAAGTTGATGGCGCTACGAAACTCCTGGAAACTCTTTTCAAGAGAGGCATTGACCCTTTTGACCACTGCGAGAGATGCTACCCGTTCTTAAAACCATGTATGTACTTTGCCTGGGAGGCCAACTCGTCTTGGCCGTCATGGATCCCTCAAGAGGAACGCACTGAGGAAAAGCTCCTAGAAATAGAGGCCCATGGTCGCAAAATTTGGCTCGAAAGATTCAGTGAGGATTGGGATGTCACAGAAGAAACGGCCAGGAAAGCCCTTGATATGGCATACAACGGCTTGACAACGGAGCTTCCAGACTGGAATGGTACTCTTGCAGGCCAAGTCGCGATGGTCGAGAAGATGAGTAATGACGGAGAATTCTCGTACTCTGCTAGTCCTAACGGTCCAATGTCGGTGAGGTACGTAAAGATAGCCATGTGGTGGCGTCAGGGAATATTCCCATATCCCTATGTACAACTCTATCGCACAGCGGGATTAATGATCGCCCTCGACATATTCACGCGGCTGGATCGGGGCACCGAGGCTCGAGAATTGTTTGACAGGATATGCGAACGGATTGTGGCCTACGAGATGATTGAACAACTCGTTTGTTCCCGGCTGGTGTGGAGTAAGATCATACTTGCACCTCATCTGCCCATGTTGGAAATGCTCAACATCCATCCAGCCAAGGTTCGACCAGCCATCTCTCGCGCCGTGCAGATGGCTGAGAATCGCTTAGAAGCTGGACCCAGGCGTCGATATTTGAAACGGAGCATAGAGGAGTTGGTCCACACAATTAGTGGGAATACCTTCGAAAACTGCCCTTATGATATTCTCAACGTTTATCGTCCACCGGACCAGCTTCGGCCGAGACCTGAGGACAGTGACGGTCTTTTAAGACCAGGATGCTCTTCTGCTGATATAGTCGCATTGGAGAATCGACTGGAGGTACAGCTCCCTGAAGAGTATAAAAAGTTCCTGAGCGTCACAAACGGGCTTGAGCCCATCTGGAACAGCCAGAATGCAATACACTATCTGGCAAAAGCTGAAGATGTTACCTGGCAAGACTTGGACTTCTTGGAAGGAAATGAGATTCCTCTACTTCGAGATGATGAACCACAAGGCCACATGCTATCATGGCCCGAACCAGAGACTCTGCGGTGTATAAGTCTCTCAGGTGACCTTGACCAAGGAGAAGCACATGCCCATCTATTTCTTGTTGGTCCGGATATTGTTCAACCGGCCAAAGATTACTTCTTGTCAGTTTACGAACAAAGAAGCGAGTCTCAGCGTGCTGAACTCGATAGCCTCGTCCAAGAGATGTATGGCAGTATGGACGTTTTTCGGGGCCTGGAGTACGTATTGATGTGTTGGACAGCTTGGGACCTCAGATTTTACCCCTCTAAGGATTTGAGAGATTTTTTGGAACAAATGGCAGAGGCGTCTTTGCAGAAAAACCGACATTGGTTGAATGTATTTGAGCCCAGATTCAGACGACTGGCAAAAGACGGCGAATGAAGTGGTAGAAACAGGATTGTAGGTGGCTAGCGCTCAATGTTGCAGAAGTTATGGTTCTCATGCTGGGTTTCAATTATTCACGATGTTCACGCCCAACATGAGGGTTGTCAAGCTCTTTGAATTGAAGTTTAGTTGCTGACATCACACATCATTATAGGTGAAACATTATGAATTTAGAATTCCTTTAATGCAAAGCTCCAGACTATGCTATATACAAATTTATTTTTTATCGCCCATGACCGCCGCATCTCCTGTGTCGTGAATGGCGTTTGGTACAGCTCTCTCAACTGACTCTGGAAGTATCTCTTGGATCTTCTGCGGCACTACGGATTCTTTGCCACCGCCCTTGGCATGAGACTTGTTGGTTGACTGTCCAGGGTTGTCACCAGTGGGGTGTATCTCGATAATCGTTAGTGGTTTTGTATCTTTCTCTGCCGGTGCATACTCACAGAGTCAGGGAGAGCTTCCTCAACACCCTTAGGAACAGCCTCTTGCAGACCCTCTGGGACCTTTGATGGGCCGGTGGCGTGTGAGACGTTTTCGTCTGCGCCTCTCTCAATCTGTCTGTTGGCCGACATCGTGGAGAATTGCCTTGGTACGAAGGATGTTTGAAGTCGAACGATATTGAGAATTGATCGAGAGCTGCGCATATTGATAATGATGACGATACACAGACAGGGACTGTTTACAGAAGAAAAGGATATTTCTTATATGAAAATTGGTAGAAAGTCATCAACGTCATGAATTTTCTGGTGATTCATCTTTCTCAGATTAAGAGTTCATGTCGTCGCGTCATCCCTCCCACAACCGTATGAAAGCGCGTAATGGCTACGGCGTGTAGAATGAGACACCTTACCACAAACAAATAACTAGAAATGATTGATGCGTAATAGAAATCCTGTGCAGGATGTCACTGGAAATTAAATGCGTCACTTCCATGTAGCAAGCAAACCGAGGGAAGTTTTCCATTACCCTATTTACTCGTGGCCATGCTAGTTCTCCCCAGATTGCGCTATGAAGATGGTTTGGGTGCATTCAAGATCACGTCAATAACCTTATGATCATCATACGTAGCAACTGTCCGTTCACACAAGGTAGCAACACGCTCCTTACTCTGCAGGCCATCAGGACAAATGAACCAAATGACATTTGTCATAAAGGATCGTCGGTACTCAGTCATGACTTCAGGGTCATTATGTCGGTCGAACTGGGGACCACCAAGACGGTGTAGCGTCTCGAGATAGTGATCCAATATCTCCATCTCGTGAGCTCTGCGATCTTCTACGCTCAGCATGGCCGTCATATGGTAGACAACATCATGAAAGCATGATCCAAAATGGAAGGCAGACCAATCCAAGAATCCGATACGGTCGTCTGCAGTGAAGTAAATGTTGCCGATATGAGTGTCACCATGGAGCAGAGTTCGGAATCGAGGGTTGCGCTCAGCGTAGTAGCGATCCAAAGCCTCGTTGCACCGAGTACCATTCATCAGATACTCTGGTAACTGAGGACGACCGGGACGTCTGACCACCTCATCCCACGATCTGCACATAAATGTCATAGCAGGGTCGTAATTGTTCCAAATCCCTACAGCTTGTTAGGTGGTGATAACCTGACGAAACCTTGGATACTCACAAGGGTGATCCTCCTGGCTCTGGCCCCAGTACTGTGCATGGAGTCCGGCCAATTGCTCCACGCCGTTCTTGACCTTTTCGACCGAATAAGAAGCAACCTCGGGGGGGAAGGTGCATCCTTCGCTGACGAGATCATTCATGATAGCGATCCCCTGCTTTTCGCTTGTTCCACTCCACCAGCCCTTGGGGAAGATCATGTTGTTGATGCCGGGTGCCACCTTTGAGAAGAATTCTGCCTCACGCTGCGCCAAACTAACCGTCCACGGCTGAGCCTCGATCATTTTAGGATCGAATACACCCTTGACACAGATGTCGGTTGGTCTATCTTCGCTGCTCTCATCTTCGTAGGTGATTGTATAGAAGAGTTTGCTGGCTGTGCCCCAAATATTGCGCGTATTTTCGGCAGACTTGACCTTGTGGTCAAGCTTGGCACTGAACCACTCAGGTGTTAAATCTGCCGGAAGGGCTGGAAGGTTTTCACTTGTTGTGTCAGACATGGCTAGAATTTGAGATGGAAGAATACCCTTCAGTTCTGCTTCGTGCAAGTATGGGTCAGCAACGGGGATTCTTGTACTCGTGAACCATTGAGATTCTCCTTCGCTTATTCGTTTATGTGCCTAAACTACTCGCAGCATTGCTGACAAGAGATTCGACTTCATTGGCTAACAGAACAAGTCCTGCAATTTTGCTAGAACAGCTATAATTTATCCGTATGGTTAGCCAAGGAGAGGGGTCAGCCTTAATTACGTAGATGCATCCGAATCTCACCAGACTAACTCTTCTTCAACGAAGAATGGAGTCGTTGCACGACTTCCTTGTCATCTGACCAATTAAATACTTGGCCCTTGGCAAGGGTGCTGTTTTGACATTGCATCAGAAGTGGAGTGAATGATGGTACAGTGATACGTAGGAACACGTATCCCGTAAGCACATGAAGAAGATAAGGCAAGAGATCAAGTGATGGTAGGAAGGTATATTAGCAGACAAGGTCTGATCCCAAGGTATCTAGAAACAATTTTAAACTCCTATCTATGCCAAGTCCAAACAAGTGTTCAATGATCTTCAACATCTTCATCCCGTCCTGGATACATGATATCCTGGACGATAACAGCCCTCACATGACATACGAACACAAAGACGAAAACACACAGTATGAGAATGGTCATACCAGTTGCCACCCAACCTATGACGGGGCTCTCAAGAGCCTTGCCGATGGAGATTGTGGCCAGAGTGAAGCCTGTATTGGGGAAGACCATAGCATAGAAGCCAAGATGAAAATATTTTGGTGGAGATTGAATAACAGCAACGGCAGCGATACCAAACCACCATAAACTCAACGCCCATAAGAAGATAGCACTCATGATAGCGATCAACTTAACGACGGCTACAGTGGCAGCTCCATCGCCATTCACGATATCCCAGCTCTCAGGCATACCATTGGCCATGCCAATGACTGCCAGAGCAGTGAATGCAGGTGGACCTACGCACATGAAGAGGCCGGGCCTATGCTCCCTGTTGGGAAGTCCTGCTTGCATAAGACGTCCTATCATATGTGCGTACATCATGACGGCAACACTAAGGCCGAGGCCCTGACATGTAAGTCCTGCGCCAATAATAGTCAGGGCATCAAGATGAGGCTGGGTCTCTGCAATGACAGATGCAATTGTACCCGACAGCATGATAGGGAATACAGGGAGCAGCCAAGTAGGCATCATTGTGCTGAGTGAGAAGCTGTGGGCTGCGAAGACATAGCTGTATTGGCCTATGGCTAAGATGAGAGCGACAACCAAGTATCCCCAAAACGATGCCTGAACAGCCCAGACAAGGTTGGCATTGTCTTTCGCTATAGCATAACGGTCGGTGCTCGTGATGAGAGTAGCCATAGATAGGAGACATGTAGGCACGAAGAAACCCTCTCGAGGGTGAGTCAAAGACTTGACAAATGTACCTTGATGCAACAGGAACCGAGAGGCCATGGCGATGCTGACCGAGGTAAATATCAACAGATTGATAATATATATGACGAGACCGATGGTCCGTAGACCAGAGAACTGATGTGGCTGGGCGTATAGGAGAAGGGATAGACCTCCAGTCGACATGGGCAGAGTGTACCAGGCCCAGGTAAAGTGCTTCAAGCGTTGACGTAACTTGAGCTTCGGTCGATTGGGATCGTAGATGTCACACATGGCATGAGAGTCATGTTCCTTTCGAATGCTAGGTGAGGGTGTTGATGCACCAGATTCGACATCTGTTGTTGGGTCTTGATCATTGGGGTTAAGAAAGGATGTTCGGTTGCTGATTAGGTTGTTGAGGTTGTAGCTATCACGGTCCATGCTCGGATCCGCTGGCGTTGCGCCCCGGCAAGAAGGGTGTTCCATTGTTGTATATCAGGAGCTATCCCTTTTGGTAGATATAAGCAGATTTATAGACGGATAAGGAATAGTCGCTGGGTATAAGCTAACTTGAGCAGGAAAATGAGTGAGAAACAATGGTGATAAAGGTATCTCAGGAAAATACCATTGAGCAAGGGCTTGGCAATAAATACTGGCTCGGAATAGAGGAAAAGATAAGAGCCTCTATGTCTCCTTGCCTTTGCTATCGTAATTACACACGCATATCTCTAACGGGCGCAGTGACTCGATCTTCATTTTGTCTTGGCTGACACGCAAGCTCAACTGGTGACGGGTAAGTGATCAGATGCGCCGGTAGTCCCCTATCCGGGATGAAGATACAGGGGTTTCTTTGGGCATCTGGGCATCTATCACCAGCGAGGCTCTTTTGTAAGATGAAACCTTGCGCACGATCCCGGCATTTAGTCCAGATGGTGAAGATAGCTCGGGACGCCCCTTGGCGATCGCCTTGAAGATCGACGGTGAGCCAATAAAGCGACCCTGCTAAAGCTCCGCTACACTTTACTTGACTCGTGTTTCGAGGCTTGGGCATGTCATGGCGGTGGAGACAGCCAATGAGGACGTGACGGTATCATTGGACATGAGCCTCATTTAAACCAGGGATAATTGCGGCTATGCTTTCGATTTCCTCGTGTCAAAACACCATTCATACCTTGGTCGAAGATCCCTCTCAAAACGCGACTAGTGTCTGGTGGCGGTGCCAGGGTCGTGGCCACTTACAATTTACCACTACGCAACCTTTCAGGTGTTTATCTCGGATGCGAAATGAAACATGTTGCGCTGATCCCAGAATTTTGGCCAAGATTTGTTTGAAATAAAGCAACGTGCGTACGTAGTCGACATGATGCGTTGTTCATCTTGAGCCTCAATGGTGGAACTGATAACATCTGTCGCAGTTGGATAATTGGATTGCTTTTTCTGGTGACGCGAAACACGGCCTGTTTGAGAACGGCGGGAAGTCCGAACAAGCTCTTATCAGTGCCGTGGAGAGAAGAGAATAAGCATACTTTCAGAGTTATAGTGAGTGGTGTGGGTTTCAAGAGGTCCACTGCTAATTGTTATTTTTGACAACAGACTGAAGACTTTCTTATCAGGCACAGACCTTTATTGATAAGACTGAATAGTGAGTCATTGGTGCAAAAAGTTACAGACACTGACAGTGATGCGCGTCGCTGCTGCTCAAGGGTAGGTCTACACGATCGAAGCAGTCTAGAAACACTCGGTTGTTTTTGCAGTGACGTGATTTTTGTTAGAGGGCATATTTCTATTACGGGGAATTTGAGCAAAGACATCAATCAAGATAATTACATAAAAAACTGTCGATCGATCAAACACGAGATTAAAATGCCGCCTGCCAAGATGGCGGATCAACTCGAAATGAGACATAGCAACATGAATCGTTATTCCCGACATATCTCAGCACCCGGTACTCACACGACAGATAAAAGGGATTGACCGCAAAAATTCAGACCAAACTTGTGTTTCGCTCACCGCCGTGCCAAGAGCCGATCATCCAGTCTCAAAGAAATCCACCTCTTGTTCTAACTTGCCGCCATCACCATCTGCACCAATCGTCCCTTGAACAACCTGGAGACTTTGCGCTTTGGCCGCCAGAAGCTTAACAGCGTCGGCATCTGAAAACTCTATGACCTCGTCGATCTTACTACCATCTTCATTCAAGTTGAAAATCTAGGAAAACTCCATGACGACAACATTGCCATCTTTGTATTTAAAGTCTGATTTGCTAGTGACGGCTGCCTTTTTGGCATCAGCATCAATGACCAAGTGTTTAGTGACAGTGTTGTAAACTCCTCCGATAGCAAGATCGCCGGCGAAAAGCTTCTCGTACTGATCGTTGTAGATGAGACCAGGTTCAGGAATACCGAGAGCTTTACAGAGCGAGTCAGGAAGTACCTGACGAGTACATCCTGGAGCGACGGCTCGGTTGATGATGGATGGATTATTCTGCATTCTTCCATCTTCGTAAGCTGACAGGAAACTATTGACTGTTTCTTCAATAGTTTTCCTGATGTTAACGTTGGCGTTGTTGGCAGACATGATCGTTTGCAGTTTTTACTAGGTAAATAAGGATTGAGGAAAAGATTCCGTAATGCTTCTCAAGATTTCGGTAACGAAGGTGGCAGGAAAGCCTGTTTTATACTCGAAACAGCTGGTAGATAGGTGTTCCACCGCTCACATAAGCATGTATTGGTGGTCAGCGACTGTAAAATCCTACTGAGGTGAGTACACTTTTAGCCTCCGAGCCGCCCGAGATGCTTGTCGTAGCACAGTGGTGAAAATTGGCTGGTGACAAAAATCAGATTCCTGATTTCCTTTTAGATGCTGTCAGTATCGAGCAGAATATCTGGAGCCCATGTAAAACGAAGATAAGATACGTCAGTACGAACACCCTAAGTCGTGCAGAACACGGCAATAATAATTATGTTCAGTTGTCAGAGATCAGCCTGAGGTCTTGGGTCACCGGCTAATTGGCCAAGAAGAAAGAGTATCCTTACGTAGAGGACAAAATAGGGAACAAGTCAGCATAGGCGTCTTGGCTAATAGGTGAGCCTTGTTCTTCTGAGCACTGTAAGAGCTGTACATCAAACGAGACCACGGCAATATATTTCCCGATGTTGAGATAAAGAAGTATGAGAAATATGTCAGAAATCTATAAACAGAAAGGAAATGTATATGATGACGTGGTCGAACTTGTAATACCCTACGTCCTGTTATTTATGACCTGGCCTCTATAATAGTTTAGTGACTTTTTCAAGACGTTTTACTCTTAATTGATCTGCGGTGGATTGGTAAGATGATTAAAGCAACGACGGGGCACAGTCATGTTGGCAATATCGTTTTAGATATATAGTGTTTCTAAACTCATAACGATACTCAAATCTATCCCATATGCACCTAGATATGCAGACGTAAGATTTGTTCGATCTGAGAATTGAATGGCGGTCAGCAATGGGAATACTATAACCAAATTTCGAAGGCTTACTCTCATGAAACCATACCCCAAGCTACTCTCGATAATGAATATAGACTTCGATAACGAGAGTAAAAACGCAAAACGTGGGGTGCGAAGAAGAAAAGTACGATGGAGTGTATTATGTACCTGCACTAAACTATTTGGTGAAATACATGTTCAACATGCTTGTTTCAAACCTCTCGTAATCAACCAAAATATCAGTCCACAACTCACCAGCGAGGTATCTTCTCCGAAAACTCTGGCTTAAACCTTTTCATGTACGCTGTATCGTCGCGTTTCTTAAGTCCACAGTCCAGGTACTGTTGATGAAGCTTGGCCAGCCTTTCTCTGTCTATTTCAACACCTAGACCAGGAGCTGAAGGCACTATCACGCCTCCATCCTTCCACTTCAAGGCTCCATCAACAACAACATCTTCATCACGACGCTTCCATGGCCAGTGAGTGTCGCAGGCGTAGTCGAGATTGGGAGTTGCAGAGGCGAGATGGGTCATGGCAGCAAGCGAAATGCCCAAGTGACTGTTGGAATGCATGGAAAGTCGCAAGCCCCAAGTAGCACAGATGGATGCTAGAGTCTGGGACTTGCGAAGGCCGCCCCAGAAGTGGTGATCCGAGAGGACGACCTGTACGGCATTTTGCAAAATTGACGGAGGCAGATGGTCGAAAGCAACGACTGCCATGTTTGTAGCTAGCGGCATAGATGCTTCCTTAGCTACAGCGGCCATGCCTTCGATTTCTCCAGCAGGATCCTCCAAGTACTCGACAATTCCTTCGAGTTCTTTGGCAACCCACTTAGAAGTCTCAACGGTCCATGCAGCATTCGGATCAAGCCTCAATGGCACGTTAGGAAAAGCCTCATGTAGAGCTTTGATCGCTGCGACCTCATCGGCTGGAGGAAAGACACCTCCTTTGAGCTTGATGGCTTTAAAGCCGTACTCGTCTATGATCTTTTTGGCCTGCTTCACCACCCCCTCGGGGTCAAGCGCAGGTCCGTATTCATCATCTTCATCACCGGGATGACCTCCCCATTTGTAAAAAAGATATGCAGAGTATTGGACAGAGTCTCTGACACGACCTCCGAGCAAGTCGCTGACAGATATACCGGCTAGTTTGCCCTGTAAGTCGAGGCAGGCCACCTCAAAAGGTGAAAAGACTTTGTCAGCAACAGAAGCCGTTGTAACCATGCCGCCCATCCCATCGCCTCCAGTGTTGGTATCATTGCGAAGGGACTCAACGCATCTCTGATAGATAACGTTTGTGCTATACACAGAAAGGCCCTTGATCTTATCGGCAGCTTTCTGCAGCCGAGCTAGATGGGCCGAGTCTCCGTAAGATTCTCCGAGACCGTAGGAGTCTTCTGTAATGACTTCGATAATGCTTCTTAGTGCAAAGGGTTCATGAACTCCCACACTGTTCAGCAGTGGCATGTCATGGAACGCCACTGGAGTAATGATGATGTTCTTGATGGTGCTGCGTTGAGCCATGATTGCTGTGTCTTTGCAACTTCAAAGGTGGCCGATCTGCATGCCATGTTGGGAATGTTTGAGTGGTGGACTATTTATCCCGAGTTTTAACAACATCAGACGAGGTTCTTTGACCAGCCTCCACGTCGCGTGCGGGGTAGCTGCTGGTTCTTCCCATGTAAAAATCAGGGGTGTCATGCGTGATAGCTGTTGTGTAGTATTGTAGAGACTTATTTCCGTACCATCTGTACAGAGTATCAACAGGAAAAGGAATTTCGGACATGTTTCCTTGAGATACTTCACAGTGGCTGGGCTTGTTTGTCTTGAATGCATGACGGATAACCATTTGATTGGATGCTTATCCGTATATGCCAACCCCCATTGATCGGCACTTTCTGTAGACCAGGATAACCTTTCAAGGATCGTTTTCCGTGCAGTGAGACCTTTAACTTTGAACCCCGCACTTGATAGCAGTCTAGTTCCTCTGCCAAGTCTAGTTCCTTCGCCAAGTCTGGGGTTGGGTCTGTTGGTCTGGGGAAACATGACAAGATGGGGGTAGCCAATTCAAGCTAATCTGGCCAGTGGCCTTTTCTAGTACCGCTTTTCCAGATCGGAAGACCAAGTATAATACCCAGCGTCATCTTGTGTCCTTGAGCTTTCACCTCTCGTCATCACCATCATTTCCGTTTGAGCTTGTCTAGCAGTCACCATCACAAGCCCTTGCTACCATGCCTCAACGAAGCTCCATCTCCAAGAGTGACATCGAGGTTGCCGACCATAAGCCGGCTCACCTTGAGAACAGCGCCGAAGCTATCGAGATCGGCGGTTTCCGTGTCTTCGGTCTGGACCCTGACGATGCCGACTTCTACAACAGTTACACTGAGGAGCAGAGAAAGAAGGTCTTCCGAAAGGTCGATGTTCGACTCGTCCCAATGCTTGCGCTTCTCTACCTGATTTGTCATATCGACCGCGCTAATATCGGTAACGCCAAGATTGAGGGCATGGTTGAGGACTTGGGCATGACTGGTGTTCAATACAACACTATCTTGTCAATCTGTATGTTTAATCTGGACCACCAATTGAATGACCTGGTATTAACTCGTGAGCAGTCTTTGTCCCCTACGTCCTTCTCGAAGTTCCCAGTAACATTCTGCTCAAGAAGTTCAAGCGACCCTCCATGTATCTCGGTCTTCTTTGTGTCTGCTGGGGTATCGTCATGACCTGCACTGGACTTGTGCAAAACTTTGGCGGTCTCATGGCTACACGAGTCCTTCTTGGTATCTTCGAGTGAGTCAAGATTGCATGATGAACGGACTAGATAGGATGCTAACACGGGAATAGGGCTGGTTTCTTCCCCGGTGCCATCTATCTGTGCAGTTACTGGTACATGCCTAAGGATCTGTCAACCAGAATCTCCTACTTCTACTGCGCTAGTGCTTTGTCAGGCGCCTTCTCCGGTCTTCTCGCTGCTGGTATCGCTGAGATGGACGGTGTTGCTGGTCTTGAGGGGTGGCGGTGGATTTTCCTCCTCGAGGGCATGGTTACAGTCCTTCTCGGTGTTGCATGCTTCTTTTTCCTTATTGACACACCTGCTCTTTCTTCACGATGGCTATCACCCGAAGAGATCAAGTTTCTCGAACTGTCCATGTTCATCAAACAAGGCGGCGGTTTCCAAGAGGAGACCGCTGTCAGATGGAAGGATATCAGGATGGTTCTTACCAACTGGCGTGTCTATGTTCAGGCATATTTTCTCCTGTGCCAGTCTGCCCTATCTTATGGTATGTATTCCAGCTTTTTACGAAAGATTCACAGCTAATTTGTTCCAGGTACGAAGTTCACTCTTCCTTCAATCACCAAGGCCATGGGATTCAGCAACACGAATGCTCAGCTCACTTCTGCCCCACCATATGTGGCTGCTGCCATCTCTGCTATCTGCTTCGCCAAGGTCTCTGACCGCTTCTTCTGGCGAATGCCATTTGTCGCTATTCCCATGATCATCGTCACGGTTGCCTACTCAATCATCATCTCTCTCAAGGGAGAACTTGAGTCCAAGAAGGGCGTCGCTTACTTCGCCGTCGTGCTCGCGGTCGTCGGTATCTACCCCATCCAAGCCGCAGCAGCCTCATGGAACGCCAATAACATCGCTCCTTCATCCCGACGCGCCATTGGTATCGCGTTGATGAACTGTGTCGGAAATGTCGGTGGTATCGTTGGTAGTTTCATGTACCTGGAGAGCGAGAAGCCAAAGTACTACACTGGTTTCGGTCTCAGTTTGGCATTTGGAGCCACTGGTCTCATGGTTGCTCTACTCCTTGAGTGGAGTTACAAGATCGCGAATGCTCGCAAGGCGAAGATTGCGGAGGAAGCCAAGACCAAGTACACTGAGGAGGAACTGTTTGAGATGGGTGATAGGTCTCCTCTGTTCAAGCACGTCCTGTGATTGAACATTGAAGAGTTGTCAGGAGACGGGAGTCCTAGTTTTAGTGAAGTCATCTGGCTGATAGTGCTATTTATGACGAGATTCATGCATTTAGTTAATCACGAAGTTATGAACTATTTATTGGAAGTTGATACCCAGAATAAGTTGTCGTGCATAACTCATCGTCTTTGAAGCTGTTCCCCGTGCCATGTATCAAGTTTATATTGCACTCTAGATCACAAATGCGGAAACAGGAGGGCGTCTCACATACCCCAGTCTATCACACCTCGTTCTCCTCACTTTGCTGCAAGCGCTCGGCGCCGGGCTGGCCAAGAAATTATTAATTTGAGGCGACCTGGTAGCAATAGACTTGAATTGGGTCAAAATTCTGGAGTAGGCATGTTGATGTAATGTACTTATTAAAAATCATATCAATAGTTCAAATTGCGACCATATGCTATCCGGTTCGTAAATCGCCGTTCAATGTACCTCCACCCCATTATGTACTCCGTTTGTAACACCGTTAGTCACTTCCTTGGCTAACCCATTGGAATGGCCATTCTCCATTGCTGGCTTCAAAGTAGCCTCAAAGCTCAGCATCTCGGAAATTTGAGCTTTGATACTCTCTTTGGCCGCATTAGAGGGTTCCACATAAGGTCTTCTTGGTTTGAGCTTTTCTGTGGCGCCCTTGATTCCTGCAGCCTTCGCAGTGCTAAGTGTTGCAGCGTACTTGACTGACGCAATACCAGCTTTGCAGGGTTGCTCGGCGAGTGCAGCTTTCTTATGTAGAGCCATAGCCTCTTGAAATCTGCCCTCCTGGTAGAGATTGTAGATGTGTACTATCGTCTTGGGCACGACGTTGGCGAACCCGGCAATGGTGCCGTGAGACCCAGCCGCGAGTCCGCCGATCAGGAAGTCGGATTGGCCACCGTAGATCGAGAAACGTTCCTCTGGCAGCTCAGCTGCAAGGCGTGTAATCTTCGCCACAGCTCCGCAAGTGAGCTTGACTCCGACAATGTTGCTGTGCTTCTTGGCCAAGGCAGCAATGGTGGCAGAATCTAAGTCAATTCCGTTGCAAACGACAGGGAAATTGTAGATGACGATTGGAAGCTGGCTCTTCGTGGCTACATCATCAAAGAAGTTGTTGATAACTTCTGGGGTTGTTTGCTTGCCAAAGTAAGCAGGAGGGAGAAGCAGGACATAGTCGGCCCCAGCTTCAGATGCATCGCCGATGAACTCGAGGACTTGCTTTGTTGAGTGTCCGCCAACACCAGCCATGATAGGATAGTCCGGTCCACATGCTCTACGAGCTGTTTGCAACAACTCCTTACGTTCTTCACGCGTCAACATGAAGGTCTCAGCATTTGTTCCGAGTACAACAAGACCGGCTAGACCCGTCTTGGAGAGATATGAGTAATAAGCTGCTTGAGAATCGGTATCTAGGGTATCGGTGTCATGATCGAAGAATGTGATAGCAGGCGCCCATACGCCGCTCGGTGGTGCAGTTCGTGGGGACATGTTGATAGAAGATGATGCGGGACGAGACTGTAATCCCAGTAGCACTAAACATAGGGATCCGGATACTTAAAGGTGCTGAGAAGTAGCAATCTGCCTCAAATCTAGTATGGGTACTACGGCACTACTAAGAGCCGCGCGAGTCTCTCCACTTTCGGGTCGAGGTCACTGGGAACTTTTTGTTCTATTTGCTCGGGTATGTCATGCAAGTATCAGCGGATGATGGATGTTGAAATTCGATCACGCTGTGGAAAAGCTTACGCGAATGGTACCCCCATGCAGCTGTTCCAGTGAGTTGTGGGGGATAGTTAGCATGTCTAACGGAAAAGCAAGAACTGAGGGGGTCACGGCAAACAACTTTTCCGGGGACTCATCGTCAGTATTGCCGATCCCCCGCACAGCACTAACTGTGTAGCCGGTTGAGAACCATTGGTTGATGAGACTAGATCTGGCCTTGGTCTGTCAATGAACGATGCGTAGCACCCCAAAGAGCACCAGACGTCTGTAAATTGGGTCTACGGGATGCCTATCTTGACACTGACCGGGACGGCCTCTTTCGTCTTGGATTATGCCTCTTTCATCAATGAGCCGTCGTCATTGGGATTTTCGCTTCGATGATTACTCATGTCAAAGACATCGCCATCCATTGACATATGGACCAAACTATGACATATGAACCAAACTACCTATTTTCATTACATGTTTGATCTATTAAATGAATCTAGTGCAACAATAGTTGGGAAGAGGCAAGATGTCAGACAAGTCAAATACCGTGAAAAGCACAGTCCTTTAATAGTCTTGTGAACAGCGGTCCACAGAATTCCATAATTTGTCGTCTATTTTAAGGCTATAAGCACAACTCTATGACTTCCTGTGCATGACAGTTGCCGCAGCCTGGTGGTTGGGGAATATCAAGGTATCCGCAATGACGACGTTCTCTCTCCTACCAGCAGCGAAGACAATCGCCTCAGCAATATCATCTGGCGTCAAAGGCTCACAGCCACTACGTTCAGTCAGTATCCTCGTTACTTGTATAAGGGTTGGATCGTTATCACTTACGCGTACACAGCATCTGCCTTCGACTTATCGCCATAGAATCTCACGACAGAGAACTCGGTCTCTACCTGACCAGGATCAATCCTGATAACACGAACACGCTTGGAAATAAGCTCCTTGCGCAAACTCTCAGTGAAGGAGTGGATTGCGGCCTTGGTAGCACAATAAATGCTGCCACCGGGGTACGGCTCACGGCCGGCGATGGATCCAATGTTAATGATGTCGCCTGACCCCTCGCCGTTGTTGCGCTTGAGCATACTGGGCAAAACAGCTTGTGTCATGTTGATCAAGCCTGTGACGTTGGTAGCAAACATGACGTTGATATCCTCTTCCTTGATCTCGGGTGCTTTGTCGACACCCTTGACAAGGCCGCTATATTCTCTATCAGCGCAAGGTTCATGGCAAGCGAGTGACTACTTACGCATTGTTCACCAAGACATCGATCTCGCTGAACTCAGCAGGAAGCTTGCTCACAAAAGAGCGCACTTCATCGGGCTTGCTGACGTCCAGTTGAACTGGATGCACTTTAACGCCATCGCCGACTTCCTTAACAATGTCTTCAGCAATTTGTCGAAGGCTGTCGATTCGGCGAGCTGTAAGAACGAGCTTCAAGTTCTTGGGGCTTGTACGAGCGAATTCAAATGCTGTCGACTTTCCGATGCCGGATGATGCTCCAGTGATGAGAACAGTCTTGCCTTCAAGGCGCTTAGAAACTGCGGATGACATGTTGGGAGAGGATATGACTGTGTTGAAAGAGTATATGTGAAGATGTCGTGGCTATCCCAATGTCTGGTGGATCAAGATAGATATTTACTCTACTTGTTGCTTGGAAGTAGAAAGACAAGCATAGAACTCATGCATGTCCCCTCTTTCCGCTCCAACCACAAGCATCTGTCATCTTTAACGGATTCGTGCTAGGACAGGGATTCTCGGGTCAGCTTTTCCGACTCCGAGACTCGGCTTTAGACCCGGTGGCTGGAAAAGGAAAAGGGCATTTCCGCAAACTGGAGAACAATTCACGGTCTATAGCCGAGGCTAGCCACCCATGATGTAGGAATTCAGTAACAGCTGTTAAGTTTACTGAAAAATTAACATTAAAAGAAGAAATCGTATGAAGTAAGGTTGAAGCTCTCGTGGAGACACTCATATCCTAAACACTTCATCATCCAGGAATGCATCCAGGTTACCCAACCCCGATGAAATCATCGACGCAAATTGACCCCATCCTGAAAAGTCAACGCCAGACATGCCATTATAATCCATCCCGTTCTCCCCCATTAAATCAGTATAAGATGTCTTGTCACTTGGTGTATCCATCGTGATAAGGTTCGACTGAAAGCCGCTTTCCTGCGAATGGCCATCCATGGTTCCAAATGCTGTCGCTGATGAATGCATTCTGTTCATTTGACGCAATGCTTCAACGCGCAGCTCCTCTAGCAGAAAGCAGTATCGCTCCGATAAAGATCCCTTTTCAACCATGGTTGTCATGTGGGATTGGCATCTCGTGGCCGCTGTAAAGTAGTCGATATATGTCTCGGGCGGCGATGCCCATTTCTGGATCACGTATATGTACATTACCATCGCCGCGGTAAATGCAAAGTATGCTGTGACCTGGATCCAGTTAGTCCTTGTATGAGGCTTGGAAACTCAGTTTACGAACCCAAAACGCGCGGAACATCTGTCCGTGTTCTGATATCTCATCAATAAGACCGACTGTGTTCATAGCGGCTTGAAGACACTTCCGAACGCTCTCTTGCGTCGCTGCGTCACTTATACTTGCTCTTCTATTCTGCCGCGAGATCTTTGCAAAGTTGTTAAGTACTGCTTGTCGATGTATAAGGATAATAGCATGCCAGTAAGTCATGTTAAGAACGTTACGCTGTCGCTGTACGATGGGCACAAGAAATGTTGTACTAAAGTAATCCGCGTCAAGGAACTGAGAAAACTCAGCTCGCCATTCACTCAGATCTTGGGAAATGCGTTGCGTTTCTTCTGTCCGACGGCTAACAGATATAGGCTTAACCGAGTAAAGAGCTCGAAGTATATGACCAATGATGCGAGCGAGCCTGGGACGTCGATTAGTGCCTGCGGTCGTTTATGTTTGAGCGGCTGTCTTACTTCATATGTCCAAGAGGCGCGAGCATGACCGAATAGCCTTTGGTAGAGCCAGTCAGATTTATGTGATCCTTTGTTATATCATTATCATCCACACAAGCAGGAAGCTCAGTATCAATATCGTCATCATGAAAGTTCCGCGGTCTTCCCAGAGACACACTAAGGTATGCATCCAGAGTGTAAGCACACCAGAAAGTTCGACGACGACTTTCAACTTCGATATGATTCAGGCCACTCATGACGCCAGGCCGTTTATTTCGGTTAAGCCCAATAGCAAGTGCGAGGTTTGTGACAATGCCAAACTGGCTCCAACAGTGATTGACGCGAGACTGGGTTCCGAGATAGTAGCATTGTAGAAGACGTGCTTGCACGCTGGTCAACCTAATAGAGCCACTTTCCTTAGAAAGCTGGTGTTCAGCCGCCAGATAGTATCTGGCACTACACGAATCATGTTAGCATTGAATCTGACTTGCACTGGGCAACTGACCTTAGATCCGACGGCCCAGGCCTGTCACCTTCAGGCATATACACTCTCGCATGTGCTAGAATCATGAATAATAGAGCAACCTTGGCAGCAGAGTTATTCGGATCACGCATTGTTCCAAGCGTTTCATAAAATTCGGCAAACCATTCCTGGATAGTGGGCCGATGCAGGAACCGGTACGTGGGCATGGCAAAGTCAAAGTACCTGTCGATCAAGCGCTGAGCGTCCTCTTTTGGAAGCATCATGCAAAAGTTCGGATCATAGTCAGGGTTGTGAAGGGGTGCATCGCCAAAGGTAAAGATACTTCCTGGTCCGGAGAAGGAAATGGCTTGGTGTAACCTCTTCTGCACCCTTAGTAAGAATGACACGCCTGAGGCTGGACCGATATAATGGCCTTGAAGGTCCTCTTGAGATGGTTCAGGGGATTGCTGCACGGACACTACAGCCCTTGAGGAAGCGCCGTCTTGCGCCATAGCGTTAGATGAGATGCCATAGTCTTGTAACTCTGCAGCTTGATGCGTTGTCTCATGGGATGGGCCGGGCATGTACTGCTGAGTCAAGTCTGCAGGACTGCCATGCTCACTACCCGCCATTGTATCCTGCGCCGCGACTGCTATTGTATCTACTGCGACCTCATCTGCAGATGGGATTACCGGAAGGCGACCTCGTGCATAGGCTGAGTTAAAAGTACAAGAGGCCCTTGTTCGAACACAGAATTTGCAAGGTTGCATGCCATTGCACTTGATCTTACGCCTGCGTAGATTAGCACACGAGTTTATTTCCACACCAAGCGGTTACGTTTACTTCTTGCAGCCATCACAAGCCCTTGTGACTCTGACTCTTTCACTGCCCTTTTTCCGTTTCTTAGAAATATGCCCATTATTGCTGCTGTCTTCTGAAGGGGCCGAGAGAATTGAACGTTCCAAAGTCATTGGAGGCAGATCGTTCCAATTGTGGGGAGATCAGATTGCTGGTTCAATTGAAACTGAGACTGAGAACGGAAAAGTGAGAGGTTCTCTGGAGTATTAACCGGAAAAGTGTCTGGGGGAGTACATGGATAAATGGCTAGGTTACCTGTTACTAATGCTTGAACCCCGCAATATGCATCACGTGTGTCCCTTGTTGGTCTCCCGAGGATAACTTGACAACCCTTGTCTGTCTCCTCATGTTGATCCATACTTTTCGGAGGCTGGTCATATGTTCATTGCTATACAGAAACATGACGGAATATAAGAACAGCTTCCGGAGTTCGAGCAATCGGATACTTTCTTGTATGTTTTCGTGGTGACATTTGTCCATGAATTTGATCTTGTTACTATATGTAATGTTTGATGCACTCGTTGTTCATCCGAAGTGTACTCAACCCTGTCTAGTACGCATGAGTTCCAACGCCCTGATCTCAAACTCATCGCCGAACTGCAAAACTGATCTCCATCGTGGTGGAATGGCTTCCGCTCCATCCCTCGCGCCCAAAAGTCCACCTGCGATGGCAGCATTTGTATCCGTATCATGCCCAATGCGTACAATGTCGACCACAATGTCCTCCAAATTTCTCTGATCGAGAATTGCTGCTATGGCGAGAGATAGACTGTCGAGCACATATCCACAGCATCTAAGCCCAAGCGCTGGTCCGTCTCGCGCAATTGTTGCAATATTTAGTTCACCTCCACGCGCTATCGCCTGGTAGACAACGCCCTGCTTGCCCTCGAGCTTCTCTGCAACAGCAAGACCCGCTTCGATAGCTTCTTGTACAGTGACTTGGTCGATGAGCTTGGAAACAATAGTGTTGTAAGCTGCACATGATATGGTGCATCGTTTGTCGTCGTGGGTGATTTTGCTGATACGCTGACTCTCTTCTATCATCTTTTCGGGGTCTGGCTGAAACAGGCCAGTTGGAATGCATCGCATGAGACTTCCATTTCCAGCGGCTCCCTGCCCGCTTCCAGCGTTGTCAGGATCTCTTTTGGTCTTGTATTTGTCCAATCCAGTCCGAGTTGCATTGCCGATATCCTCAGGACGACTTCCTTTTTTTCTATCGGGCCAGTCTCCGCGTAGCCAATTGACAAAGTGATCACCAGCCAGACGGGCGATATCCTGCTCAATACCGCGGTGATAACGATCATAATAGGCCAACAACACCCCACGAGTCATATCTGTGTCGTCTGTCGCATGCCCTACTGGCCAGTTGAACGGACCTCCGCCGATGATATCTCGAAGGCCATTTGGATAAGTGCGGGCGATTTGTTCGTTAGATGAAAACTCGACCGTTGCGCCAAGTGAGTCACCGGCGTGGACGCCGAGTAGGGCGCCAATGACGCGGGACTCTCTGGGGGAAAACTGGGTATTGGCGAGGGTGAGTGTCATGTTTTATGATCTTGGAGTGAAATTGTTTATTTGGCACGACTGATGTAGATTAGCATTGCGCTGTGATTTATATCTTATACAAGCGGGGCTCAAGGCTGACAGCCATCTCGTAGGTCCGTCCATGCTGCTGCCTGTCGCTGAGGCGGAGCTGTGGCAGGGTGACAAGACCATGGAAGTTTCGGGTCTAGCTTTGTCGGTTCAATTGGGCTCAATTTCTTACTCTCAACCGCCAATTATCCGCTGGGCTACTGTGTATCTTTGTATCCTAAGTTGTTATGAACTATCACCACCCCTCGACCTGCAGCCCCAACGGCGCCGTCTATCATGGTTGCCTCCCAGGTGTCTTACCCATGGGAATCCGCACTAAGGATATTAGATTGGGGCTATTGAAGACCGGCGGATATAACACCAACCGGTGATAACATTAATCTCCAGGTGCCGCCTACGTCGATAATTACTAACGCCGACTTGATGGGGATGCAATAGAGGAAAGTTTATCATTTCCGTGGTATTAAAAGGCTTGTTTTCCCTCTATCAACAAGTCCAGCACAGTAGGCAACACCCAAAATGTCATCCACAAAAGGTCTCGTACTTGTCACCGGCGCCAATGGATTCATCGGTGCGCGCACTGTTGAAGCCTTTCTTGATACAGGTTATTCCGTTCGCGCAGCTGTTCGAAGCGAATCTTCAGCTTCCACCCTTCTCTCAGCATTGCCTACCTACGCCTCGTCTGGCCGCCTTGAAACAACTATAATTCCTGACATTACCGCTACTGGGGCATTTGACAATGCGGTGCAAGGAGTTACCGCGATTGCTCACCTCGCTGCCTCGGTCAACTTTTCCAACACAAACATGAACGACGTCATCAATTCTTCGGTACAGGGTACCCTCGGTATTCTGGAGTCTGCCGTCAAAGAACCTGGATTGAAGTCTGTCGTTTACATGTCGTCTATTGTGGCTGTCAGAAGCAAATCGCCCAAGTATCCAAATAAGGGTTACACAGAAGAAGATTGGAATGATGAAATCGAAGACGCGCTCTCCAAGGCTGGAGCCGATGCGACGGGACACCAGATCTACATCGCTAGCAAACTAAAGGCAGAGCGTGCATTCTGGGAGTTCCGCAAAAAGCGTGCGGACGAAGTCAACTTTACTATGACAGCTATCAATCCAGTTTGGGTCACTGGACCGCCATTGATCTTACCTGAAGACCCCGAGAAGCTCAGCGAGACAGCTATTGTCACTTATCGCATTATGAACGGCCAGAATATGCCCCCTATGGGACCTGGAAACGGAACACACGTAGACGTGCGTGATGTTGCCAGGCTCTTTGTCTTTTCAGTGGAGAGAAACCAGGTTGCTGACGATCAACGATACATCGCCGGCGGCAATCGTAACTACGCCAACATTCAAGCTTACCGCGACTTGTTGCGCAAGGCATACCCCGACAGGCAAAATGTCATCATTGAAGGTGAGCCGGGGAAGGGATACAACCAGGACTACAGCACGCCTGATGGTGGCTTTTTGGTCGATGGGAGTAAGGCCGTTGAAGCATCAGGCCAGGACTGGATTTCGTTTGAACAAATGACTTTGGATGCCGCCAAGGCGTACGAGAGATACTTTTGAATAACTCCGTTATCTGTGCCGACCGTAAATGAAATAGCAACAATATCATTCTCCATCCCATGTGCAGACTCATCTTTGTGAAAATCCGGACAAGCGGTAAGACGCATCCTAGCCTTTGTATCGGCCCATCTTTGCTTCTTTTATCTGATCTCGATAGACTGAGGCGCCAGAGGATCCTCCTGTTTAGGTTTTAAGTCATCACGCTACTTCAAGTCACCGCCGTGCCATTTCTCCTTCTTAGCATTCTCAGCAGACCTTTTCTCCTGTGCCTTCTTCTTGTCAGCCCTCTTCTGTCTCATCCTCTTTACTTGTCGCGCAAGAGCGTAGACTGGTTCAGTTGCAACCACCACTGGGCAGGTGAAAACTGCTTCTGAAAAATGGTTGAGGTTCGTGTCGCCGCCGTCGACGTGTTCGCCTTTGGGATCTTGCATACGTGGGTCTTTGCTTGTGAAGGGCAATGGATGAGGACGAAAGCTTGCCATGTTGTTCAATAGATCTCAAGATAGTGCAACGCCGAACAAGAATTGGGAATGAGAAGCTACTGGTCTTCAGTTCTGGGCGAGTCGGTGAGGGATAGTTGTTGGATGATTATGCTATGTCACTGTGCAGAATGGGAGTTGGAAGTCGCAACAAGATAGTGTCAATCTCAGCCCCGGTTACAAAAACGGCGAATGGGGCTTCACAGAAAGTTCATTGACCTATGGCTTTGCACAGTACGGTTTCTGGCCCCCAACCGACATGTTGGTTCTTCCCTGTTTTTTAGGCCTCCACGTCGCTCATTATAGGGCTGTAGTCTCAAAGCGTACCTAGGCTAATGCTTGGCTTGACTGATTCGATTGTACGTCATAGCAATGATTGCTATCGATAAGAAGTCTTGTCATCCTGTTATCTTGAGCTCGGTCGGTTTTGGTCAGATTGAATCCGATCTGCCACCCCAGGATCTGCTACCAGGTCCGAGCGTGACAAACTGGGCAAGGGTCGGACTCTTCTGGAATGGTCTTGATGAATTTGAGAACGAGCATCGATGACCTCTCCAGAACAATTGGGTCAGAAAGATTTGTTTCCGTGGCCAGCCGAGATGAGCATGCAACGAAAGCCGACGCACAAACAGATATCCAGGTTCCGTGGTCTAGTTGGTTATGGCATCTCGTTAACACCGAGAAGGTCCCCGGTTCAATCCCGGGCGGAACCACTCTTTTTGCCTGTCTTGATCTCTCTATTCTCTTTCTCCTTGTCATATGCGGTTGCTCCAGAACTCAAGATACGACACAATGTCCAATGTCCTGACGCTAATAAAATGCCACAAAAACAAGACACAACAGGATGGATACTCTCGGTTCAACCCAGACTCCATTTCCCCGCAACGTCTCTCTTCTTAATTTTCTTCCATTCCTCTCAAGTAACCCGTGATACTTTATTACCCCATGAAAATACCAACCCCGCCAAAATAGCTCCACGAACCCGGGGGATGTCGGGGGGCTAGACCGGGCCGGCGTAGACTTATTAGCTAACGGTTTCCTCCATGGTCACCAAAGTCTTAGTTTTAACTCCTGCATCTCGACGCCACCGCTTATAGTGTAGCAGTTGCCGTAGACGAAGGGGTAATTTTTACATAACCGTTGAGAAGCGACTGCAAAAACAATGAAGAAAATATTGCTGCTAGGTGGAGAGGGCATGGTTATAAAAGGGTGATGTGCCAAGTCTAAAAAGCATATGTATTCTTGGATATACACAAATCGAGCTTGATACCCCAGGACCTATTTGTTGCTGTATTAAGAAAAGCACAATGGGCGCTAAAAGTATCGAGGAGATCCGTTGCAATTCCCCCGTGCCATCTGGCTCGGGCCTGGGGCAGCAGATCGGCAATCCTGTTTGTGTGCCTATCTTCCGTGCATAGTAATATCTTACTGACATAGTCTGCTACAGTCCCCTCTTGCCATGGGCACCTTTGCAACCACTCTATTGACTCTATCCTTGTCCATGATGGGCTTCCGAGGAGTTGAGACCCAGACTATCTTCATCGGAAACCTATGCTTTGCGGCTGGCCTATGCATGTTTGTATCTGCTCAATGGGAGATGGCTCGTGGCAATACATTTGGCTACTCTGCATTGAGTGCCTATGGTAAGTTTCTACACCATATGTGGTCATCGAATGACTGACCAAGTTTCTTAGCCGTATTCTATGGTGGGTATGGAGTCATCCTATGCCCATCACTAGGAGTTCTCGAATCATACGGGGGAGCAACTCCTGAATACCACAACGCTCTTGGATTCTACGTTCTGAGTTTGTTTCCTCCTATCATAAAATTGGTGTTCAATTGACTAACCGAGTATATAGTCTGGGCGGTTTTGACTCTATTCTTCATGCTGGGATCAGCACCTATGTAAGTGTTCTTTTTGGCAGGCCTTCCAGTACCGACACTAACAAACCTTTAGTAATCTCGTTTCGTTTGGCATCTTTACAACAATCTTCTTCTGTTTCACACTTGACGCTGCCTCAAACTTTGCTCATGCTGACGGAAAGCTCGAGGTAGCCAAGGCTTTGATGAAAGCTGCTGGCGTCTTTGGATTTATCTCGGGCCTGTTGGGATACTACAGCTGTGCGGCATCAATGTGTGCTGATGCGCTTCCGTTTAAGCTACCTTGTGGGGATACTTCGAGGTTCTTCAAGAAGTGCAGGAAGCAGCTATAGAAAGCCAAAAATAAAAGCGGTTGTCATTCTTGGATAATGGTCAATTGAAGTGAAGAATAGAATATTACATTTCAATGGCCAGCAAATGCAGCCAGTCAACTTGAAGCAAAACGAAGACTTTCATGAGCCAACTATTTATCCTTCTTTGAATCATCCTCATCATCTTTTACCTCTTGCCAATCTCCGTCACCCACAGTTATCTCCCCGATCTTTATGGAAGACGTCGTCGAAGATGGATCATGCGGCGTCATCTTCCACAAGTTGGAAACAAGTAAAAATTGTGTTCCCACAATTAAAATACCGAGCCCCAAAACAACCGCCCATCCAAGTAATATGACAGCAGTAAGAGGCGAGTACAAGAGGAATCCAAGCATGCGTGGTTTGGTGTTGGGATATGTGCGATTGATCAGGCCAAAACCAATGCGCCATGCCGATTTGAGAACCCAAGAGCCATGGAGAAGGTGTAGAGGCAGAACTAGGCTGCAGAGTAAAAACACGAGATATTGACGAAGACGTGAAGTGATGCGGTATTTGAGCCAGAAAGCTGATGGCCGAGGGCTGATTTTGGCTTGTTCGTCGGCGGTTGAGTCGAAGAAGTCGACTTGCTTGGCGGACCACCAGGCGTTGACGAGAATCAAGACGGCCAGGGTCCAGAAGACGTCGCTCTGTAGGTATTCATAGCGTGCAGAGTCATTGTACCACGACGACTGGTAGGATGGGGGAGTGACTTTGGTGCGCATGGTCATGACGATAAATGTGGGTGGAATGAGATAAACAACAATTGATAGTGAGATTGGAGAGTTATTTATTATATTTGCATCTGTAAAGACGCAGGGAGAAGCTCAAATAAATGAGCCTTGCTTAAACGGCTGCCTGGATCATTACCTCATGAATTAGTGTACTCCGCATCCGTACACAGGATTGGTAGATGTTATCCATTGGTTGGTTCTGGTGTGGTGATCAATTGGGGGCTGTTGATCGCCTGGTGAGATTGCCCTTCAAGTCAATTCAGAGACATCAACCGGGCAATGAAGAATGCCTTACCAAGTGATATTCCTGACCGCAGAAAGCAGATCTTATAGAAGGTACAAAGAAAAGACTACCAATTACACCCAATTTGGGCAACTACTGCGAGAAGGACTCGCAAATCAGTGCAACCAGTTGTGCAACCAGCAGAAGCTCTTAGCCCGCAAAATTAGTCCCTATTTTTGTCTTAGCTTGTGGAGTCCAGGGCATACTTTAGAGATGATCCCCTGCAAGTAATCCACTAGACTTGGGTTTTTGGCTGCTGGTCTTGCTAGGTGAGATCTGGAACAGTACAGTTGAGTGCACCTGGATGCTCGTTCATCAATCATCACATCAACAACACAAAGGTCTTGCTTGTCGCGTCACCATCTGCTCAATAATTGATCACTTCCTGTATTTCTACTTACCCGTCAAACGTCGACTTTTCACTAATTTGGTGCCTGGGCAGCTGAACTCGTTGCCATAGAAATCAGCTCTCGGCAGCCCGTGCTATTCCCTTAAATCGTAGCCTGGCAGGCATCCGTTAAAACACAATTGCTTTTAAAACTTCAAGTAACCACTGTAAGGCAGAACTATTCAACACAGCCACAAGGATACCCTCAACTCTCTCATATCCTTCGAGATGACGCGCAATACTTACATACCCCTTGAGATTGTCTTTCAAATACTTGAGCAAGATATACCGCCAGGCCGTCCCAATCGCATTCTCGATGTTTCCAAACCTTGTGCGCAACAGCTCCTCACTTGGGCTAAAGTATGTCGAGCTATGTATGGGCCTGCCATCCAATTTATACGACAGCATTGCATATACATCGACTCCGTCCCCCGCTTGCAAAGCTTCTTACGCTGCCTCAAGCTGGAAGATGGAGCATCATCCTCTACCCTCCCTAGGGTTATGCCACTCTGTGAAGCATCATCAGTTTACCTGGGCCTCAGCATGGAGGAGCTTCAGTCGGTTCGAACAAGCGGTTTGATCAGGGATCTTCTCGTCAGGCTCGGTGGTTCGGTCCGCCGTCTCGTCGTTGACCTACCCTACCGCAGGATTGCACAACAGCACAGCATCGATGCACATATAGATGCTTTGTTCTCTCAGGGTCTACGAGCACTCACCAACCTTGAGGAGCTCACAACTTTGGGTGGCTTACCTGTACTGGAGTTTTGGAGAGAAGAGTTCGACATTGGTCGGACATGGCCGAAGCTGCGTCGAGTTGCCGGCTTCAAGGTCAACCTGGCTGAAGAGGCACTTTGGTACAACGTCGCCAGAGCTCGCACTATAGAGCATCTTGTAATAGCGATGCCTTATGTTTTGCGTCGGGATCTGTGGAATATCAAGCAGTCAATTGGTGGGAAAGAATGGAATACAGAGGAAGGGGGTGACTCTACGTACGCTCGGCCTCTCAAAGTTGTCATTGCCCAGCATGAGTATACTGCACCCATCATCGACACAAAAGATGCAAATCTACACGACCCTGCAGGCCTTATCGACGTGTCTACTTTTGAGATACCAGTCATTGCGAAAAGAGTGGACTGGGTGTGCAAAGAGTGGTTAGTCAAGTCGGCTAAAGACAATACTCTCTGGGAATGAGGAGTTATATATGAACATTTAAGTAAAGAGATATCATGTATTTTATATAATTTCATCCAAGTCCGTTTGAGGCGTTCAAGAATCCGGGACCATCAAGATATCGTCCACGTTGATGGCCTGCCCAGTAGCAATAGACCTATTAGCCGCAATACCCGTGAGAATCGACGCCGCCCCATCAATGTGACTCGCCGCTCTCATGTACTCATCAGACACTGGTGTTCCAAACAAGTCATTGAGCAACACAGTATCCCCGCCTCCATGCGCACCAACACCTTCTTCGACTTGGATCTCTCGTGGCTTCTCAAACAAAGGTCTCAGCAGGATCTTTCGACTCTCGATGGAACCTTCGGCAGCTTGATCGCCCCCAGAGTTAACATAACTGTTCTCAACAATTTCAACTTCAAGTCGTCCACCAGTTCCGTTAAAGCTGACTCGAAAACCTTCCCATGGTGCATAAGCTGTAAGAGAGTATGAGAGGCTGGCACCGTTGCGGTATTTGACAAGCACATTCATCGTATCCTCAATGCTTATTCCGTCGCCAAATACACTCTGGTCGCGGTAGTAGCTATCTTCATGCTCGGCATCAAGATACATAGCTTTCAACTGGGGATTCTGGTCAAGATGTAGGGCGAATGGATCGGACTTGGCAACTTCGCTACCGTGCGCGCGAGTATAGAACTCAGTCTTGCCGCGTTGCTCGGCGTTTTCCCTGCCGTAAAAGGCAAGGTCGCCTGTCGCAAAGACTGTCTGGGGCCGTGTTTGGAGCCAGAAGTTGACAAGGTCGAAGTGATGAGTTGACTTGTGAACCAAGAGACCGCCGCTGTTGCGCTTATCTCTGTGCCAGCGGCGGAAGTAGTCGGCTCCGTGGCTTGTGTTGAGCATCCACTCTGCACGGATATTAGTCCACCTCCCATCGTTTCACTCAGTGTCAGTTCACTCACCGAAGTGGACACTTGTGACTTTGCCAATGGCACCAGACTTGATTAATTCAAACACTTTCGTGTTATGTGGCGCATATCGATAGTTGAAAGTGACGCGAACTTGTTTACCAGTTCTCTCGACAGCAGAAAAGATTTCCTTGCATCTCGGTGCATCAATAGTCATTGGCTTTTCTGTGATAACATTGCAACCCAGTTCCAGGGCACGGACAATGTATATGTTATGTGTCCTGTCCATGGTTGTGACGATGACTTCATCCGGATGAGTCTCCTTGATCATCTGGTCAAAGTTGCTTGCAAGATAAGTTGGTACCTCGCCATGCCCTAAGGACTTGAGCTTTGAGTTGGCATATCTCATGCGCGTTTCATTTGTATCGCAGAATGCTACAATGCAAGATGTCTTGCTATAGTCTGTGGCGATGGCTGAGTAGAAGAAGCTTGATCGGCCGCCTGTGCCAACAACGGCGTACTTCTTTCTTGTTTCTTTCTGTTCGGCCATGCTGATGGTTGAGATGTTTGTCGGTATGACAGGGGCATCAGCGGAACCTGCAAAGGGGAGTACTCTGTGGTTATATAGCGGACCAGCAGATAAGCTACTTTAGAGATGCCCCCAAAAGTCAAGAACCCCACGCGTTATTTATTGGGGTATCACCACAAAATGACATGCTTCACAGTCAGAAGGAATCCTGTTCGGGGTCTCTTGTCCCGAACTGTGGATCTCAGGTTGCGGGGGTTGTTCCAATGACAGAAGAGACTGCCAGATTTCCAACGTTATTATGAAGGCGACAAATGCTCTGAGCTCATCATCTTGAGTTGCCCATCAGTTTAGACGCTGGCATTAACGATATAGAAGGGCTCTTTCTTATCACAGTTTCCGAGCTTTGACACGCGATGCGGGCTACCTGACCGGGACTGTGGAACACACAAGTCGCCCGGGCACCGTAGTGGTGAAAACGCCATGACTACAGGCATCGAATCAAGGCTTCGTCACCTATAACCACTGTAGGGTTAGTGGGAAACTGGTCTGAGAAGAGCAACCCATTGTCCATTATCCGTACGGCAAGTCACCTCCAGAACAAGTGTGGCAAAGGCCGGGCAGGCTTTCCATCTTTGCGTCCAGGCTTTGTTCTTCGCCAATTCCAGGAAATCCATGTTCCAAATTTGACTACCTCCGCATCTTGGCCCAGGTTCAGCGAAATCACACTGCCACCATCAACAAAGACAAGAGCAAATCATTAGCGCATCAGTCAATTACTGCCTCTGGCCCACTTGACCATGACCAGAATCTTTCTGTCAGTCTGCCTAACTTTATTCTCTACAATACTCGTTGGTTGACATGGAATTTGAACAGCACTGGTGCTTCTGGGTACATAGGAGGAGATGTCCTCCACCTGCTGCTCGAGTCGCATCCTGAGTATCAAGTCCGAGTCCTGGTTCGAGATCAGTCCAAGGGAGCTGCTATTACCGAGGCTTTTAGTCAAGTAGAAGTTGTGCACGGCAGTCTTGATGATACAGACATCATCGCCAAACAAGCCCAGGAAGCTGACATTGTGCTGCGTAAGTCGAACTACCTCCCTCCGCTTTTGGTTTGTGAGATCCCTCCACTAAGCCGCCGTTGCGCATGTAGATCTGGCGGCTACCGGGCATCTGGAAAGCGTCCAAACTATATACGAAACTCTTTCAAAAAAGCCCAAAGGCGCCAAGTCGCCATACTATATCCAAATCTCAGGCGCAAGCGTACTCGCAGCTGGTGAAATTGCTGACAAGGCGAGGGTCTTTGGCTCTGGTAGTGATGTCATGTACAATGACCTCACTGGTATCGATTCGATCAAGACATTCATGAAGCAGTATCCCAGTCGCGCCGTGGATAACTACATTCTTTCAGTGAATGAACAAAACTCACCTGTCAAAACTGCCCTCGTCATTCCTCCCATCATTTACGGCCAAGCCCGTGGCCCAGGTAATCAGCGCAGCATGCAGATCCCGGACCTCGCCAATGCTGTGTTAAAACGCCAGCGGGGGTTACAGGTTGGTGCTGGAGAAAGCCGATGGGGTAACATCCACATTCAAGATCTGAGCCGCATCTTTCTACAACTCATTGAGAAAGCGGTTGCAGGTAGTGAAGATGACGGTATCTGGGGTGCAAATGGCATCTTTTTCACCGGTGCTGGGGAAATGGTAGGTGGTCTGACCCTCGGCTCGGCTTCCACCAAGCTAACAAATAGTCGACAGTCATTTAGCGACATATCGCAACGAGTTGCCACAGCTGCGCACGACTTTAATCTCATCCCGAGTAACGAAGTAGACCAAGTCAATGCAGACGAAATTGATCAAATAATTCCACGCGGATCCGTACTGCTGGGAACCAATGCGCGTGCTGGAGCTGACAGAGCCAAGGCAACGCTTGGCTGGGAACCAGAGATGGAGAGCTTGGAGGAGCACATTCCGCAAGCCGTTATTAACGAAGCTCGAGCACTTGGCATGAAGGGTAAGGACACTATTTAAATGGGAAGTTTGCAAACACAGGAACGATGCTAATACTCTCACGAATATAGTGGAACTGTGGCTGTAGATATAAAAGGCGGGCGTCTGCAAAGTTGTTACCCTTGCCGAAGGAGCAATCATCAAACCAACTACTACTCGCAACGTTGAGAAAGGTTAGGATGTGATCCAATATAAGACAGCGAGCTAAGACGATGGAAAGATGGGACAAGGCCGACTGCAGAAAGGCAAGCATTTGATGCTGGAGGATATTCCATGGTTTTATTTCTTAACGTCGTTTCATTCTATAATACATACTATAGGATATCTGAACGTCGTTTCAGCATCGGTCGGAGTAAACACATGGATATCTGACTACATTCGGATCGATATTGGACACCTAGAAAAGTCATATGACTACGACGTAGCATTATTGTACATCGCCGATTGATTAATCTATATAAATGTAATTTTACCCTCGAAGCGAGTATCAAGTCTCTCACAAGTCTAGCTTCTCTCTCGCCATCTCACAAGACTTGGCAATCTCAACATCTGAGATGACCGCGATTCTCTCGTTAATCTCCCTCTCGATCCCGGGAATATCCTTGCCGACACCCTTGGCTCGCCATTCGTAAGCATCTCCAACAAACCGGCTGCTCTGCACTAGCCATTGCGTTCTTTCCCTTCTTGAGGAGTCAAAAGCTGCAAACACGGCCTCGAGGTGTGAGCGGTTCTGCACCCTTTCATCGGCCAACAGCTCTGCCATGACGGCACTGTCTTCTATGCAGAACCCTGCTCCGGCGCCGTGATGGGGACTTGAGGCATGGGCAGCGTCACCGAGGATAGCCATTCTGCCTTTATAGAATGTGGGTACGGGATGATCACCCGTGTCAAAGATGGCCCACTGGTATGTAGTCAGTACTTGTGATCTCGGAATTCTTTGCTTCAACATACAATGCTTAACGTCTCTTCTGTAAGTGCTAGGAGATTTCGCACAAGACTGTTGTAGCCCTTGAAGTCATCAAGAGCATCTTGACGATGAGCAGTCTTTGTCATCTTGCTGGGGTTATCCCACTCATTGGGATCGGTTCGGAAGGCGACAATGTTTAACTTCTCGCCATGGTTAACTTGGAATGTCAGTACATGGCCGTCAGGTCCCATCTGAAGTCCGTTAGCATCTTTCCAAAGTTATAAGGCCTTGTCGACTTACATGCATACAAGCATTTCGGGCTCTCTCCTCACCGACAGCCTCGATGGCCTTGTCCATGGGTATAAGACCGCGATAAGCGTACTTGTGAGAATATTGAGGTCGCGCAGATGGGTGGTTCTCGCCAACAATGAACTTGCGGACGCGAGATCCAATACCATCACAGCCAATCAGTGCATCAGCATGTGCTGTTGTCCCATCGGAAAAGGTCATGCGAATCTTGCCATCGGAGTCTTCTTCCGCCTGCTCAATTTGTTTCCCGAATTGCACCCTCTCTGACGGTAGCAGGTGGATAAGCTCATCAAGGAAATGAGCTCTGTGAACTCCATTCTGACCCAAGGAAGTCTCAATACTGAAAGCAGTTTTGTCATCTTCAATGGTGCCGTCGAGAAAGTCGAACCACGTCTTCTTCTTAGACTCCCAAGCGTTCCAGGTGCAGACTTTGTGAAATGCTTCGCCGACACCGGGATGGCAGACCTTCATAGCCTGTACTGCATTGGGGGTAAATGAGACTCCAGCGCCAATCTCGTGAAAGTTATCAGCTCGCTCATAGAGGGTGACTGGGATGTTGCGGCGGTGGAGCGCGATGGCGAGAGTGAGGCCAGCGATACCGCCGCCGACGATGGCGATGTCGAATGATTTTTGGCTCGATGTTTTAGCCATTGTGTTCCTGCTTGTTCCAAAGTAATACTCAAGATGAGTTTGACAAGTGTTTGTTGTGATGATATCCCTCAATGTTTCTAGTTTCTACTTATAAAGACTCCATCCTTCCGTCATAGACTAATGGACCTGTAGACGCATCCGACAAGCCGGCCGGTTGACTAGTTGACCAAGGAATGACAGACCCGGCTTCCGATCCCCACTGTTTGTCTTCCGATGCCGAGGAGTCTAGACTTATTCTAGTCGTAACTAACCAACCATTAGCTCAGTCATGTTTGTGGGGGAACCTCCACGTTTTCTCCATGGAATTGACTCGAGAGCTGCTGACTCGATCTTCACATCTTAATCTGCACCGCCTTTTCGACACCGGGACACAAGACCATCCCGAGATGCGTCCTTCAAAGTTTCGGATACTGGGCCTGTCGAACATCTTCAGAGTAGTGTCCTATGGTCAATCATATGACTGTGGATTGTGTGTGATACATTCGCCGCGAAATAGCCCGCAGAGTGGCTCGTAAAGTGGCCCGCCGTCCAGGGGGGAAAAGTGTATTTTCCTATGTATAAAATGGGTAGCCAGGGTAGCTTACTAGAGATCTGAATCAAAGTTCTGCTACAGATTTTGTCTCCAAGATTTTCCCTTCCGAACTACTTACTGAATATCGAAATGTCGTTCCCTAAACCAACGATTGTTCTGGCACCAGGTGCTTGGCACTTGGCCAATTGCTACGATGATCTTCGACAAGAACTTCACAGCCGTGGCTGGAAGACTGAGTCTGTTGATTACCCTTCAGTTGGCGCCGAGCCTCCAATCATAGGCCTTGACGAAGATGCCGGGGCTCTTCGAAATGTTCTTCAACGCTTAGCCGATGACGGCGAACAAATCGTTCTTGCCGTCCATTCATATGGCGGACTTGTAGGAGCAAACGCTGTCAAGGGTCTAGGATATCGCCAACGACGCGAGCAAGGGCTACCTGGAGGCGTAATTATGTACGTGTATCTGGCTGCGTTTGTAACTCCTGTCGGAATGTCCATCAAGAAGATGCTCGGTGGCCAGTACCTGCCGTGGATGAAACTTGAGGTAAGTCGTATCAGAGCTCTAAATTGGATGTTAGCCCTACTAACATCTTTCAGGATGGCCGCGTGCACGCAGAAAACCCGGAAGAGATTTTTTACCACGATGTTAGCGGCCAAACACTTACAAAGTCCTTGGACAGACTCAAGCATCAGTCGGCACCCATCTTCGATGGGGTTGTCACGAATGAGCCTTGGCATGATATTGCGACGATGTACTTCTTTTGCACTGAAGACAAGGCAATCCCCATAGTTGTACAGGAGGGAATGGCAGAAAGGCTGGGTCCGGATGCATTGCATTATCGTTGCCACGCTTCGCACTCTCCCTTTCTGTCCCAGGTTGACGATACTGTCAAGGGTCTGGAATATGCAGCGGAAGAGGGTGTCAAGAAAGTTGCACAAGCTTAGAGGTATTATGGAACATGAAGCATTCCGATTTGAAATACAAGAACCGACTGTGAATTAAGCCAAACAAATCACCATCTAGAACCAAGTAATTCACTCTCCTTTGGATGCACGTAATACTAGATGTGTTTTATTTGTGCGTGATCGTGATTTGCTTCAAAGAAACATTGTACAAAACTTTGAATACAATCATGCACTAACTAAATGGCATCTGAACTAGCTATCCAAGTTCATACCTTTGTAGCACGCTCAGAATACACAAGGAACAGTCTCCAAACGAGAAACCCGACCAAGAGTTTTTGAGAACTTCCCAAGGCTGAATATCTGGTTAGTATCATGCTTTCAGGCAAAGAACTTTTACAAAGCCAGTCTCACCATGTACTGAGCTCTTCCAGGCCAACCTTGTCGCCCTCTTTAATGTTGGGAAAACAACCTTGGATGTCAATGGCGACATCTACGGCGCATTTGACATCGGGTTTGATCTCAGAAAGCTCAACGGGCTGTCGCTCATCAAGCTTGGCTGGAGCGGCGGAAGCGAGGAGCAGAAAAGGGAGGGCGAGAATTACGGAGGTCTTCATATTGACGATGCTTTGTAGAAAGAGATGTTGATCAGGAGTGATGAGTATATGGTTTTTAGGGGTCGCAATTGTTGTGCTGTGCAACATCAGATGGATGAGGGAGCAGCGACCCTTCTTATATGCATCGTTGAGACTGGAAGAAGCTATGATAACATCATACTAGAAGTGCCTAGTTCCACTTCACAGAGTCAGAGTGTTGGTTCTTTCAAGGTTATCCTAACTTGATCTAACTCATTTTGACGCTCCGAATTCCTTAGTGAAGCCTCGCGGTGGTTGACGGTTTTTCGAATAGCTGATGGCTAGTCAAGTTTTGGCCATAGCTGCAATAATAGCCTTACAAACAGCCGTTGACGTTTAGATAAAACCGCTCTGCCAAGTGGGTGTCCCTTACTGATTATGGCAATGGTAAGATTTGACTGGAATGTGATATCCCTGCAGGGCATATGGCAACGTTAGGTCTCGCGATTTCAAGATGTTCATTTCCTTTTCATGTCAGCGGCGTCTGCTACCAACCCAACAATGCTTGATCGACTGTAGATCTATGAGATGTTTGCGCGACCCTTAATTTCGGTTTAACTCAATTCTTGTCTTAGCCGTTGTACGGATACAGAGGCGCGAAATAAGTCTAAAACCTTTATTTGGGCCAATTTTCTTATTGGCTCACAATCCGCCAAGGGCACCTTTATTTGTGTCATGACTTACTCTATTGCACTGCCAAAGCCCCTGTTCTCACTGCTTACTGCCACTAGTCATGCCGCTATGCGAACCGGATTCCAAAAACTTAGACATGACTGTCCTCTTTGGGTTCAGCTTATGGTTAGTGATCAATGTTAGCCAGTCGATTGGCGATAGGGATCGTCAAAAAACGCCAATGTTCGTAATCGACGAATTTGGGCCTTGAAAACTGCCTTCTTCTGAAGTCAATGTCTTTAAGCCTCAACAGCCGCCTATGTCATATTTCGTGCGACCCTGCGTTCAAATTTCTAAGCATGTCGCAGTAGCCCTATGCCATCTCTGAGCGACCCTACGCAGGGTCTTGCAACGTCAGTTATGCGATGATCGATACCCAATTGTGCTCACGTTTAGACCTCAGTACTTTCTACTTGAGTTTGTACTTGCACAATATTGCGTAGAAGGCGACACGTTTTTAATGACGGGGATTCGGTCCTCCATTTCGCTGGGAAATTGATGCCCAACCCCTGGATGACAGTCAGCTTCCTGTCCGCTGGTTTATGTAACGCGGTTAAGAATAGCCGCAATTGATTCAATTTGAATTGGCAACTTCAATAATCTATTATCTCAGTTGTGTGTTGCCAACATTGTAGCTTTCTAGGTCTGGAAGACTGTAGGGTATGCATCCACCCAATTTAGTGATGGCATTTCACCTTACAATATCGTGTTTACCAAGTTTACCGCATATTATTCAGCAGAGATAGATTTACAAGTGTGATTAACTGAAAAACGACATCGACGGAGTCAACAATTTTATAACCATTATGTGGCATGGTTGATGGTATTACAATTGCTCATGACGTCGAGGACTGCAGTGATACTCGAGTTGCCATCATAGACGTGACACAAACGAGAGGATGCGCATTCGTTTTCACCGTTATGAGTCGTGCAACAATCAATTCTGTTAGGGTTGCATACAAAGTCGAATAACCAGAATAGCGATGAGAGAGTTCCCAGCATGTTTCTTGAATCAGAATGAAGGATGCAAGATGTGCTTCATTGACGTCAGGGATCTGTAAGCATGTAGTCTAAGAGTAAGCACGGATAAAGTTTTTGAGCTCGGTGAATGAGTTGTCCGGACACCGATGAGGGTCGGTGTTTTTGTCTTATCTGATCCGACCATTCTTTGTTTGCGGCGGTCTTTTGACTAGTCCGGAGGATTTTATTCGACAAGGACTTGGTTTAGTCAGCGGAGTTTTACCATAAGTCCGCTTCCTCTTACTTCCGTGACACTGATTAGGCTCTTGATAACAAAGCGGGGGTCATGGTTTTTTATTTATCTACCCGGATTTTAGCGCCATCTCGGTCTTTAAGCCTTTACTGTCGGTGCCGTCGTGTCGCGAATCCTGTCAACCCCTGAAACTCTTAGTAAAATGGATTCAATGTGGATATTCTTTTTATCGCAATGGACTTTTTTAGCTCGCTCTTCGGACTTCTAGACTTGACCGACCACACAAATCGTCTCAGCACTCGTAGCAGAGCCGCGCTACACTGCTTGGAAATCACACCATGATGGATCTTTTATTTATACTGGCGCACGCTATCTCCAATCTCGGTCGAATTAATTTGACAGATCCTTAGATAACAAGTCACCTTTTGTGGTTCCATCTCTTCTTTAAAAACACTTCCAGTCCCTGCATCTCAACACAAGCTTAATCCCATTTAGCTTTTTCTTCTCCAACAGCGATAACCATGTCATCGCCCAACGATATAGAAAACCAGCAGTCGTCATCCCCTGCTCCCACGTTACACGACGAGCCTACCATGGACGACAACCAGAGATACGGTATCAACTCGCCAGTATGGCGAGGTAAGAGAGGCTTGGTTGTTAAGATCCTCACTGGTGTCATGGTGGCCATTCTCGTTGTTTTCCTTGCCGATCTCTCATATCTTTTCGGTTCAACATTTCGAGTCGGCGAACGAGTCTCCGCTCTCAAGATCCTTGTTGTCGATTACGATGGTGGCCCCATCGGAGAGTCCGTCACCAACGCCTACAAGATGCTTCAGGACAAGTCTTTCCCAACAGTCGAGTTCCATTCCTCCGATGAATATCCTGAGACTTCAGATGTTAGAAAGGGTGTTTGCAATGCCGATTATTGGGGTGCCCTCTACATCAACAAGGGTGCTTCCGACCGTCTGGCCGCTGCCTACGAGGGCGGCTCTGCTGCTCAAGATTACAACCCTGCAGATAGTATCACCTACATCTACAACGCTGCCAGATACCCAACTGTCGCCTCTGGCTACCTGATCCCCAACTTCCAAGCCCTCGTCGGCGCAGCTCGTGGCGGTTACTACCAAACACAGGAAGGCCGCTCTGCTCTCCGCAATGTCAACTCTAGCGACCCAGCCGCTGTGGAGGCCTATCTCAACCCTATCACCAGCACCCCCGATGTCATCCGCCCAACCAACCAAGGCTCTCGAAACCTGTACAACACTATCAACATCGTCATGGCTATCCTCGGACAGTTCTTCTACGTTCTTGCCATGAACGGTATCTACGAAAAGTTCGGTCTCCACAAGAACATGAAAGTCCGCGATGTCTGGGCCATGCGCTTCATCAACGGCAAGATCTTCTCCATGCTTTACGCGGTCGTCGTCACTGGCTACATCTGGGCTTTCCGCGAAGACTGGGGTGTCAGCGGTACCGAGTGGGCTCTTACCTGGTTGACATTCTGGCTCTTTATGGATGTAAACTTCCAGGTTCTCGAGACTTTTATCGGCAGTTATCTACCGATGGCTGCCAGTCCTTTCTTTCTTCTGACGTGGTTCATGGTCAATGTCGCCTCTGTTGTATTCCCTTTTGAGCTCACTGCTGGGTTCTACCGCATTGGATACATGTTCCCTGCCCACTCTCTGTGGATCGTTCTCATGCAGGTTTGGTCGGGATGCGGAAATTCTCTGCATATTGGTCTACCTATTCTCTTCGCATGGTGGATTGTTGGACATGTCACAGCTTTCTTCGGTGTTAGAAAGAGGTGCATGGATCAATCCAAGGCCCAGGAATCCAGCGAGGGAAAGCAACAATAAGGAACGAATGAAAGGTTTAATGAACAATCTCTACACATGATGATATCCCATAGAATGCACAGCATGTCATTCATAAATATGTTATTTAGATAGACTATACCCAAGAATTTTACTGTACTATTAGGTAGTTAATGTTTGCTTCAGTTGCTATACTACTATTCCGGTTTTCTGATCTGAACTTTACATGTTGTGAATGTGACCTAGGCCTATTTTTTGACGCCTATAGTACGATGGCCTTTCCTTAAGGTTTTTATCGTAATATTACACAGTGGTTCCAATTATATCTGATCGTTGTGGCAATTCGAAATCGTGATATTTCACTAGTGCCAGGATCGTTATATCTGGTGGATATCTTCAATTTTTAGGTCACGGACTAAGTTCAATTTTATTATAACAGATAGTTTGACCCAGATTTTACAGTCGTCTGTTTTATTGCATTAATTAAAACGCAAGACGGACCTTGAGTTTATCATGTTTGACAATGTCCCGCTCCTTCGTCATAAGCTCTGGAAGATCCCAAGTCAGGTTGATATATCGCCCCGCAAGCCAAGGTCGCCTCTCGGATGCCAAGAATACCAGTGAATTTCCAGTTAGTTCCGGAGTATCGACGAATGCTAGAGATATTCGTTAGTAAATGATGGCCACAATGGCAACCGGAGACGACAAACCTGGTCTCATCGGCTCAGGGATTCCTTCAATACCACCAGACATTTCTGACGGAGCATTACCGGGATGCACACAGTAAGACACAATCCCTTTGTCGCCATATTCCAGAGAGATGAACTCTGTTAGTCTGACAATGGCCAGTTTGGACACCTGGTACGCGCTGAGGCTGTGTGAGACAAGATGAGCGCCAACACTGGCAATATTGATGAGAGTCTTTGTGTCGGACTTAAGAAGCAGAGGTGCAAGAGCTCGCACAACAAGATATGGTCCGAAGACGTTGGCGCTCAGGGTTTGTAACCAGTCTGCAGGATCGGACTCGGCGATAGATGAAATGTTCATGAATGCTGCATTGTTAATGACGACGTCCAAATAGCCAAATTTCTCATCAATCTCTTTGGCCAGGGCATCGACACTCTCTGGTACACTGACATCCGTCTTGATGGTTAGTACTTCGGGCTCGGGATGTCCCGTCTCTTTTGCGGCGGTTCTGATGGCCTCAGCGGTGGTTGACATGTCAGAGCGCGATGCAACTATGAGGCGTGAGGCTCCGGCGCGGGCAAAAGAGATGCACATAGCCCGGCCAAAACCTCGAGATGCTCCTGTAACCAGGATCGCTTTTCCCTCAAGGTTGAAGTTGGTTGGGTCGATGGCAGGATAGGTGTCAGAATGGACAACTGAGGTAACATCATAGTCACCTTTAACACATTAGTTTCTTTAGCGGACTGTACATTTATGGGAATTGTTGCTGACCTGGGCCTTCAAGAGGGTTGGGAGTTCCTTTTGGTGGAGGCATGATGACAAGTAAATTTCGCAAGGTTTTTGTTCGACATGTGTTCGTCTTGCAGGAATGTAATTGGAAGCCAATTGTTTCTTGCCTCTAGTCTTTCTTCTTTGTTTCTCGGACAAAGACGCATCTTATACTTCTTTTGTGTTAACAGAGAATTGGCGATGATGACAAACAATGTCCAGCTTCAGTGATGTCGGAATTTCCGGTTACAAATGAGGAGTGAGCTTTGCAGATCGCATAGAACCACGTCCTTCAACTTGGCTTTTCCAACAGAACCGGTCGCGAAAATACATATCATTTTCTTTTCCTAAAGTTACATACCTAGTTCTCTCACTCATTCTCAATTTGGGCTACCCTTGGAGTGAAAACTACCGCTTCATGCAAGGGTTTTCGCGTGCGCAAAAGAGAGGCGTCTTGTTCAAATGCTTGTATCTTATTGCAAACAGCGAGTATACGACCACTACATAGTAACGCGCCTCATGAGTCGAGCCTCGCTCAGATTAATAAATATTGTGAGGCCAATGACGACCACGAGCTGCATCATCAGGTGCATCACATAAAAACCGATACTGATTTAGTGGCTGATAAAAGTATTAGATCAGTTTTAGTGTATATATAGCCTAAGAGAGTGCTAATATTTTCGTCCGGTTTGTATCAAGTCCCTATTTTTTTGCGACCCGCCTGATCATATAACGAGTGATCCGTTATAACTCATATACGAGAAAAAAGACAATGTAACATGGCAATGCAATGGTGTCCAGGAAAAGTAACGATGAACGTCATGCGAGATGCAAGCAAGCAAAAAGGTTATTAACTTAGCAAGTTTGATATATATTCGAGCGGCAATTAATGCCTTCGTATAATCCAGCAGGTATTGTACGTAAAGACTGGAAAATAATAAAAATTGGCAGCCTCAGTTCAAAAATGGGGTCCATGTGACCTCTTGGATGTGATTGAAAGAACGCTAGAAGAGTGCATAGGTTCTAGGGGCTCGTCATTGCTAAATTTAGAGAAGTTTCTTGGTTTAAACACGGGGGCTGTGTATTTCGCTTGAGTTGCTATGAAATTAGTGGACGGAACCTGGGTTCATGCCCATATTTACTACAAGGTCTGGGGGCCTGGACCTTGCTGGCCCGGCACGACTGGGAAGTTCGGCACGGCCGAATGAGGTCCCAAGGCTCTCAACAATGCGTTATTCCACTAGTTATGGGTCAATATGGATAATTAAGGGAGATCCGAGCCGTTGAAGTTGCAACGGACTGTGGAGAAACCTCGTATTCCTCTGCGAGGCGGGCGACATTCCCGAGGGAGAAAGAAAAGACAAGACACAATCTGGTACAAGCTTGTCGGCGGTATTTCTTTCCATCAGTGGACAGGCCCCATGCCAAGGGCAACTGCCAACGGCGATCGGCAGTTATGACGCTGTAAGTTGAAGATCAACAAGACAAGAAATTACATATATAGGATCATCGTCTTGATTCTCATTTGGGTATTATATCACTCATCATCTCACTCATCTACCCTCATCCAAGACTCAACTACTCCAACAAAACTACTACCAAGTACCACCAACACCAACAACAACCGCCAATATGCAGATCAAGGCTCTTCTCATCACTCCTCTCGTCGCCGCTGGCGTCGTCTCCGCTGCCCCCAAGGCTAGCAGCACTCCCAAGGTCACCTACTTCCAGGGCCTTGCTCTCCGCTCTGCCTCTCCCATCCACTTCAACTACATTCAGGCTTCCCAGGAGTCTTTCGAGCTCAAGCTCAAGGACCAGGACTCCAGCTGTTACGACGGCAAGAAGCACAACGAGGCCACTTTCGAGCTCTACGGCGAGGAGCTCTGGCTCTACTCCATTGGCAACCCTCGCCAGCAGGCTTATGTTGATTTCTCTGGCATGGGCCAGGGCAAGTTCGGTTTCACCACTGGCGCTCAGCCTGCGCCCAAGAACGCTTCCAAGAAGGGCTGGAAGATCGACAAGGACGGTATCCTTACCTGCGACGGTGCCAACTTCGTCGCCTGCCCTACCGGCGACGACCTTGAGACGACCTCTTGGTCTGTCTGGGTCTACAACAGCATCGACAACCCCGGTGGCAACAAGAACTGCCTTCCCTTCACCGTCAAGGCCGCCACTGTCAAGGAGCCTGTCGCTTGCTCGTACGCTGCTATTCAGCCCAGCCAGTAAACTTCTGGTCATGAATGAAACTTTCTAGTGTATATATTTATAAAGCCCAAGGGGTGAAGGAGACGGATATAGAGAGCGAGACTTATGTCATCATATTAGCGTTTTGATGTGTTAGAACCTCAATTGATTGTAAACTCAATCTTGCCTAAAACCCATCGCACATTGTGTCCCTTGCATTCGTCGTTAAGCATTTCCATGTGATTGACATGATGATATAAAGTCAAAGTTGTAATGCTGGCTCGCCTTCTCCAGTAGTAGTAATACCAGCTAGTAACTCTTCCCACGTCGAGTCATCAATCCCTTCCAAATCTAAAACTGCACCCGTTTGCGTGTTACCAGACCCTGTGCTTGACAAATAACCTCCTGAACTCCCCATTTCTGACGCCGAGTATGGTCCATCACCGCAACCAATCGAAAAATCGAGAGGACCATGATTCCTTCCCTGCACCTCGTCATACGCAACAAATACGGCCCATATCATGTCCGAAAAGCCATACATGATGTCAGCTTCATCGCCAGTATTTTGTACCAAAGGGGACAGGTTCTTGAACTTGGCTTGCAGTCGTCTTGCTTCGCCTTTTAAATCTGCAGCCCTTTCTATGGTAGTTGCGTCATAAAGGGAAGTACCGGGGTATGAGAAGCTTGCGTTACTGAGAGCGAGTCCAATATCTCTGAACATCTCTGGCCAAATCTTACTGGCGTTGGACAGACACGACAGGGTTCTGCAAATCTTGGCGGTGGTGTAGAAAGTGATATACCACAGCTCGTCATCTGGATAATCCATGACAGTGTCGTTGAGAGATTTGCAACTGCGCAGCAAGTTGAACAAAATAGACATCCTGGTGCTTATAGAGAGCGACGGATTGCTGGTGACGAATGGACTGGCAATTGATGAATGGTCCCAGAAGTCATCATGCAACGAGACTTCGCCTATCAGCGTATCGAGTAGATGGAGCTCAATCTTGATGGAGACTGTAGCTTTGTTAGCACCCAGAATCATCAATGGGACAGCTGGGATATTCAACTCACAATTCTCTAGTAAGTCTGGCGGAATAGATGCTTTGAGCAGCGTTGATTCATTGCTCAGAGTTTGCAAAGCCATTGCACTAATGAATTCGCCCTTGACACCTGTGTTTTCAAGATCATCGTAACCAAATGTGTCGCATATGCGTCGACTTAGTTCGTTTATCCGGACGAGGTGCGCAATGAGATTGTCACTGGCGTACTCTTTTCCTGCTGAAAGTATCTCCCAGCTTTGCTTGATATACCCAGTGTAAGGTATCGCGCAACGTGTTCTAAATTTGGTAGAAACCCTGAGCAATCAGCATTAACCTGCTATGGACTTTCTAGTCATTGAGGTGACTTACCAACTGGCTGTGCAATATGTACCAAGAAGAGCCCGCAGCTGATCTGTAGAACGAGCAGACTTTCGGCCAGAGGCTGTCTCATCCGGTCCGAGGTCTACTGTACGTCTGGTATTGTTCGGATTCTGATCAAGTCCCAAGCTTTGAACCAGCGATACACAAAGTTGTGCAAGCTGGACAATCTGTTGCTTCTCGTAGCTGAAAAAGTACTGATACCATGCAATATACACTAGAAGGCCCTGGAGAAGTTCCAAGCTACTTTCGGACTGCATCAGGACTCTCTGATGGGCTTGTACTCTGACCTCCTCTCCGATCTGTCGCTGAATAGTGCAGTTATCTACTTTCATGGTCGCCATGATGCACATGAAAAGGAATGGTTTTGCTGTCTTGAGAGATTGAACGGTAACGTCAGGTGCGAGTGGGACGAAGGGGAAGTGTGGGACGGCCCGACTTCGATAGTTATCCAACAGGGTCTGTGTCTCCTCCAGCGAGATGAAACCATGATCGATCACATCTAGGCTTTGTTGTGGAGCGAAGCTGCGTGGTAGTGACGATCCAGAGACGCGGTCCACACCCAGCATATCAACATGAATATCAAGATCAGTAGAGGATAACTGGGTAATAAAGCCGCTTAATGGAGTCCCCTTAGCCTTTTCACTGAGCATAGACAAAACCCTGTTCAGTCGCTGTTCCAACAGCCTCGTGCGACTAGCGACGCAAGTTAACATCTAAACCAATCTCTTTGGAGCTTCGTCAGTACATACGAGGCGCTTGAGGGACTCTTTCGCTTCTCAACAACATTCAGATAAGTGCACCGCTTGCCGAGGCGATTGCAACGCTGACACTCGTCAGCTGAGAGGGGAAGACATTTCGACTTGACTGACGTGCAATTGACACAAGCCCTTCGTCTTACACCTACAATCTTTGAGCTATCGGTTGGCATTTCGTATATCGTATAAAAGATCTCACAGTAAAACGATCGTGAGAGCTAGTTGCGACTTGCAATAGACTACTATGAGCAGACCAGTCACTACTTCGGTCTCTGAAGGTCGTCGGTGGCGCGGATTTTCCGTCGGGGGCGTTGACAAACAAGAACGTGCAAGATGACGTTTTTCTGCATTATTTTGTGATTGATTTTCAATACCAGCGTCTATGGACTGAAAGTTAAGAGGCCCCCAACTTACAGCGCCTTACGGAGTGACGTGTGTCAGCATCGAAAGGCCAATAAGCATATTTTGTCTTACCAATAAAGCTGCTTAATGAGCAGCCGAAGATGGAATGATAACGTAACATCCTTGTTCCAACTTGAAAAGTGTTTTTGGTGGTACGGGTGCCATGGCAAATATACGGAATATCTATATACCCTCAGGCAACTTGCCATGCTGCCCTGATTCGTAGGTTTGATAGAGGACATCAACACTCAGGTTTCAGCACAGCTGTCGCAAGGCTCAAGCCGCACAGTTTTATGACGTTGTGAAGAAGCTGATTCCTGTCTAATGTTACCCTCCTGTCGTCTATATATGTGGTGTCAAAGAGACAAAAGACGGACAGAGATCACTTAGATCACAGAAAATGGACCACCATAGCCCGCTCCTCTCAATTCGTCAAGACATTGAACCATGGTGGGTTGATCATGGATAGCATGCTGTCTAAAGGGATGAAGGCAAGTTAAGTTCGAACTTTAAGGTACTGTCTACTGATTAAAGTATGGGTAACATAAAGAAGAGTACTTCTCGGTAAATGGATAATGTTGGAGGCTTGTGTTGACGATGTGCCGTAACCACGAACATTTCGGGCATTCCTTGGAACGCAAAGTACCGAGCGTGCCCTAGATTGTCTAAGGGCAGCTGGGCCCATTATACACAGTTTCCTCAAAAACGTTGCTAGGCTCTAGAGGACAGTTGAGGAAATCAATAGATGTTATTGATAAGAAACGCAAAAAAAAGAGTTGCTTCAATAGCAGCTACTGGTTTCGATCCAGTGACCTCCGGGTTATGAGCCCGGCTGAGAGGGGTTAGTGCTTGAAATGAAAACGAGATTTGAACAAGACATACCGCGCTTCCACTGCGCCAAGCTGCTTTCGCTTGAGCTTATGTAATGGCCTAGCTACAATTGAATCCCATATTCTCTGAGTGAACTGTGGAAGTGTTATCCTTGACGTCACATCAACCAACCACCAACTCATAGCCAAAAGGAGTAAGTTTCTATCACACACTTAATTGGTGATGGCTGGAGTGCTTTCAGGTCTTTGTCTTATCACTCACGCCACATTTCCACTGAAACGGTCATATTCACGACGTCCCCATTAATTTCCATTACCTCGTTTATCTCCCTTGGCGATGAAGCTAGGCTTCTGGTAGATCTGCGTCAAAACGCTTCCCCAGACACGATCCATATTAGATCCATGGAGTCGGGAATCCGCGGACACCGTCGTCCACACTTTATTTCCTGTTTTATGTATCAAACAACCCTCCACTTCAAGGCGTACAAAGGTGCTTGTTGTTTCGGGAGCTTCGGGAACATGTAAACTATTCATTGGCCAAGGCTGGAAGCGCAGCCTGGCTGAGTCCATGATCCATGTTTCACAAGCCGTGTCCCAGCCTTTATCAAGTAAAAGGTGACGACAATTCCCTGGGGAAACCAAGGCCAGCAAACCTCGAGATTGGTTGTGTCTCAACACCCCCGCAGATCTAGCGCTTATATCAGGCCACCACGTCACGTCAAATGATCTGGCAGGCCACCAAGCAAGGGATGGGAATGGACGGCACTTTAATATTCCCCGAGCCCTACGTATGTACCATCCGTCAGTTCCGGTGATTAAACAACTACATTGCCTACACCGTTGTTCGGTGACCCATTTCGCCATTTTTTGCCATGTAACTATCATATTAACCATATTTTGTTTATTCTTGCCTCTGCTTTCCATAACTGTTTATCGTCTACGCCTCAGCAATCATGTTGACTAAAACGATGCGACGGTTCAAGACCTCGCCCGTGGGGAGAAACCTTTACAACATCTGGCTCTTTGTCTTCGCACTCATCGTCTTTCTAATATTCGTCTCGACGTATCTTGTTCAAGGAGGGACCATTGACATGCCCGACTGGACCAAAGATCTTCGAAAGTACGATGGCAATGACTGGGATCGATATGCTACCATATTGATCGTAGCTGTCTGCTTCTTCTTCACGTTAACTATGATCACGGGCGTGGCTATTCTACGATCTGGCAGATATTAGAGTTACCCAGCAAAGGCATAACAAAAAGTTTCGACTCATAAAGCCTCCCTTCGAACACACTTTCAGCCAGTAACGTGGCCGCTTCGCTAAAGAACGCAAGGGATACGCCTCACTGTGGCAACAAAAACAAAGCATGGGTGGAATGTGTATGTCGCGACAAAGACTGGAATGCACGGAACTCGACCTTCAAGTCTGTTTCAGCCTGCCATTTCGCGCCACGCTTACTCTCAATGTTGACAAAGAGACCACCCAAGACCGAGCCCTGCATTATCACGAGTCTCTATCATGGCCCCGTTAAGCATCTCAAACATTTGAAAGAGACTTCTTTTTCGGAAGATCAGCTCGGGCACAACGAGCCAAGAGAAAACTCAATAGAACACAGAACAGTTCATAGGTCGAGTTTTTCTCTCGATCATGACGCCATGTTCCAAGAGGAATGTACGAATATGGTCAGTGGTGAATATCTCTGACCAGTCTTCGAGTTCGGCGGGATAACACACCCCTCAGGCTGACTTCTTCCAAACGCAAAGAGTTTGGAGTGACGAATCTACGTATGGGGCATGTAGGATATGTGGACGTATGTAATTTATGATAACGATTTTATGATGCTACTATTATGACCAGTTGTATGAATGATGATCATGTTTCCCTCTTACTCGACTCCGGGTTCGAGTATAGCGAAAGTCCCAGCCTCAGAGTCAAGCTCAGCCAAAGCATCGTAAGGCAACGTCAACATCGGTACAGTATGCCCGATGTCAACATTAAAGAGAATTGGAAACTTCTTTGACGCAAGTCGGCCCTCACACAAAAGACCCTTGATAATACCAGCATAAATCTCCCTGTCCTCGTCCGAGTCATATCCGTAGGGTCTTCCCACAACTAGCCCTGCCGCTTCTTCAAATACGCCTTGGGCGATCAAGTCCGCGAATGCTGCTTGGACTCGATGAGGGGGATTTCCGCCTGAACCGTCCTCGTTCGTAGCCGTCTCAAGAAAAACGATTCGTCCGCGCCAGTCGGGGACGATAGCCGGGGTGACAATATGAGAAGATGTGCTATTAGCTCATGATTTAAGTCAAGGATCGTCAGAGCTAGGCCCAGATTTGCATATCATGCTTCTTCCATTAAACCCTACATAGGATTCTAGGACGCGCTTCCCAGAGATAATTGCTATCATTCCAGCAAAATAAATGATTAGAACGAGGCCTCGAAGTTTTACCCCATTCATACATTACCGACAATGTCGGCCTACTCTGGGCTCTCCGTGGTAGCTTCAAAATCCTCCATCATTTCGTCTTGGTAGTCGGGATCGCGAACCTCATCGTCTCCGTCTTCCTCTTCTTCATCATCTTCATCATCTTCATCGCCAGCAATACGAAAACTAGCCATCATTTCGTTTACATTGTAATTTCCGAAGCGGATTCTTCGTTCAGGGAGTTGCATGGTATCTTGAATGTCCGTGGTATCACCTTTTGTAAAAGATTAGCGATCTCTTGACTCGATAGCATCATAGAAAAGAGTCTTACCTTGGGGTGAATCGTCCTCGGGATTTCCATCTAAGTGTCCCGGTGACTTCTCCTCTCGGCCCTTAAGGAATGGATGCATAGGGTCGATTTGGCTGATGAAAGCCTTAAGGAGTGAATGGACTTCACAAGTGTCTTCATCTTTGTAACCGCGATCCCGAATCTCCTTGAGTCTGTTGTAGAGATCGCGTGAGGCTTTGCTCGCCGGAAGCCGAAAGTTCGGGTGCTCAGCCTGGGTGAAAACACTCTGTGCGATAGCATCTAGGTCCATTTCCACTTTCTCCATGATGGTGTCCTTTGCATCAGATATCGATGCCGTACTTGTTTTCGCAGTCTTTTTGGCCTTTCTTTGGGGCCGGCGAGGGGGAACAATGCTCAGGGCGAGTTTCAGTTCTAGTAGATGCGATTTCAGGTCCTGGAGATCTTCATTAGCAAAACCATGATCGTGGGACCCCATCTTCATAAAGGGTTTGCTGGAGTGTATAGTGAAGGGATATATTTGAAGGAAAGGAAGGAGGTGACAAGTGTAATGTTGAGAGAGGAGGATATGTTGTGATTCACAGCCCGTTGGCCCAGTCACGTGGCCATCACGCGGCTAGTCATTTACTCACCTTCTTTGTTAGCATCCTTGCGCCAAATCAAGTCAACAAATCACATTTTATCTCGCGACACAATTACGACAATCTGATTCTTTCTTCATTGCTGAAAGCGACGCCTTTTCTTTGTCCAATCCAACTGCCGACCGAAACTCTGTCGTCGGCCTTTTCCAACACTCAGCGACACTCCCCGACATTGTCGGCATCACCGTAGAACATGGCTGGCAACGACGAGGCCGGACCCTCCAATCTGGCTGTAGCTCACCAACCCATTGAAGATGGATATTGGGATCTCGCACAGAACCGCGACTACCTCCAGATGCGTGTCGAGGTCGACGGACGGATCCCCTTCCAGCGCGTCCATCTCTGGAGCGCAGGGGAGGAAGAAAAGACTGGCAGCGGCCGGATGAAAGCCTCTAACGACCAGTATAAGCCGTTGAACCATGGGCCTTCTGTTGTCAGATGCCCAAAGATGCCCAGCGGAGATGAACTCGTTCGCAACCCGAAGCTCACCAAGGAATACGTTGAGGTGGGTCTGATCATCGGAGATGACCCTGAAAAATACTCGAACAAAGGTACTCCAACCAAGGGTACGCCAACCAAGGGTACTCCAACCAAAGGAAAGGGCAAGCAGAGAGACCTCATCCTTCGACGTGATGACAACGCGATGCGTGTTTTCATTCCGGTCTCTGAGAAGCTGAACCCACAAGCCAAATTCTTCGTTGGATGCAGGTATACCAATGGACGACTTTTCCCCGCGCTCATTCCTGGTGAGCATATCTTTTTCTACTCTGAGTTCTAGCAGGACGTCAGCGGAGACAGAAGAGCTCGCGTCAAGACTTTGAGTGAGAACTGCCGCAAGGCTGCGGCGCTCGATAAAACGAGCGAAACTCGCATGGCGGCCTTCCTGGTTCCCGGCCTTGTGGAGAAGATTGCCACTACTCACCCACTCGTCGTCACTCAGCCAGAGCACCTGGCAACTAAGCTTGTGATCGCATGGCATACATTCAGGATGTCGGGATCGAAAGACATGTCTTTTATCGATATGATGTTGGCCGCCATGGACGACTGTAGCGTGGACCTGAAATACGGACCCCAAACACGCACAGATGGCGAAAGTGCGTTCTTCGATTTCAACTCTGAGCTCACCCGGGCTCAATCTGATGAATTGCGTGAAGAAATGACAGTAAGTTTACTGAGATTCATACATGTATCGGAATTAACCAGGCCACCAGCGATTGAACTCAAACCTCTCCAACATCGACCCCAAACTTATTATGGCCGTTCACAATGCTCTTCGTACCGATGCCGACAATGTTGGCGAAGGCATTGAACTCGAAGGCGAAGACCACCTGGGAGATACCTTACCTCGCAACGCACTTCTCTTCTTTCTTGAGTCTTGCCTCGACATGATTCCTACGGCCGATGCTCACGAGGACGTGATTTTGCGAGAAGTCAAGACGATCCTGCCTTTCTGTAAGCGATACAGTAATAACTGTCCTCGCACTCCGCTCCAGAAAGCGGTGGAGAATGGAGCGACAACGTCCCACCCAGTCACGCGCCAAAACTTCCAAACCACCCTCTTGGCTCTGAAATCTTATCTAGAAGCTTCAGTCGCACATGCGAACAGGGCCGTCGAGTCCGTCGCGGGTCAGCATGGAGCACTCCTCAAGCACGAAAACATGAACACTCTCATGAGGAAGCTGGGAAGTAGTGCCGATATTGCCTACACGACATCCTTATTTGAACAAATTTCTGCACTTCACGCTGTTCAGTATGGGATCACTGCACGAGGTGCGGCCCAGTTGAATGAGGAAATCATCCCACTCATCGATAAAATGCTCCATTCTATCGAATCGAGTGACGCCTGAACGAGGGATGAAATGAGTCATTCATTATGCATGGCTGATATTTTGGTGACTACTTAGCAATGGAACTTTGACAGTATAGTGATGAAGCATGGCGGATGAGTTTGCCATGCAGCTAGAGCTGAGCATGGATTACATGGTACAGCAGGACTTTCTACATTTATATGTATGCTCTTTGCAGGCCAATACGGTCAAGTAAATACCAAGGCTTCTTCTTAGTGACTTCGTTATCTTCCCCTTGACCGCTATGTACACCGACAATGTCGGTCCTGACAACATGGCGATTACCTCAATGGTCTCTGAAGGCGATAGTCATATCATGGCCGCTAGTCACAGATGCCCTGATGGAGTCCAAGGAACTTCTAGCGTGTGCCCTAATTCACTTGAATATCTAGTAATGAGGCTACCTCAAATCGCTGTTATCAGCTACACTCAACTGTCACTGTCAACCACTGCCCGTGAATCATTGTACGTCAGCACCAAATTCGTTTGCGACTCTTCTTTCTCAAGCTCCTTCACAATCCTCTCCCCAGGCAAAACTCTTCTTCCTCGCAATCTCAATCAATCTTCTTTCTACTAACTTTTGTCTTATGCCAACCTTCTTTCAGAGCCAACGAGCATCCCTTCTCACCACTTCATGTCGTTTGCGCGCGATGCACCATGGCGACAACTATCGATCAACTCCTCTTTGCGGAGTTACCAGACGTTCCTTGGCGCGATGGCCAAGCCAGGGAATTCCGAGCCGTCACCATGCTCCAGCCATATGCGTACGATGATTCTGCTGCTGGTGTTCCCCATTCGATCCGAAACCGAGTTCACGATAGCCTCAAGATCGATAACCTCCTCCACCTGTATGCAGGTGAGCAGGGCTTTCTTTATGACACCAATCCTGCCGGAACCAAAGGTTCGGTTTTGTTCATGAAAGGGGCCAAGCAAGTTCTCGGTATGTGCATACCTCTAGGTATCACGTTTTACCACCACTAACTATCTATAGTCGTCGTCCCAATGAACTTTCTCAATCTGGGCTCAAAGTTCCAGACTCTGAGAGACAAGAGAGCCAGCGTTGTTTCTACACCGGTGCCAAAAACAACCCCCCATGTTCTAGTTGCCGATGCCGACAATGTCTTCGATGTCACGCTTCGCCGTTTCTGGACTACGATTGTAAACACAAAGGAATATAATGCGCCCCAAAGCTTTTCATCATCGGGGCATGACGGAGTCCTTTCCGATACCTTTGACATTTCCAACAATGTCGGCATCATCGAAAATGCTCTGCTTCCCAACGTGCGTGAGGTCATCCAATCTGGCACCTTTTCTTTGAAGGATCTCGTCGGCCTCCGCCAGGTGGACCGCGATTCTCGATTTCCACCAGATGGGACTTGCTGTATCTACATACGGCTATACCTCAAGCCCAGAGACAGACCTGGCCCATTTTCTGACGCCACTCAAGCAGACATCAACCGCGACGTGGGTGTCTATATCGGACAATCAATGCGAGTCTTCAAACGAATGTGGCAGCATGACAGTGAAATTGATTCCAATTCATCCTCTCGCCATTATTCTCGGGCATCCAAATCGTCGCCAGACAATCGTCTTGCTATTCCTCTCCTGGTCTTTGACGACCCTTGCATTTCATCCAAAGTCGTCGATATGGCAGAACAAATGATGATTCTGATGTTCGGCTCGTATCAATCTTGGTTGTTCAAAAGCGAAACTGATGGCGACGATTCTGAGAAAGCGAGGTTCATCTCTGCAGTATTCTCTCAAGTATCCTTGGAAACCGGGTGGCCTCGTCTTCGTCCATATGGACTCAACATCCAAAGCCCCGTTTTTACAAAACGATCATGGACGGGACATATTTGCATTCCCATGTCCCCAGGAAACCCCCGAGCTCGAACATTCACTACTTTTCGGATTCAACGACGCGTTACACGACGCGTTGGTGTCCATGCACGGGCATTCTCGGACGTCAAGGTTTATCTACACGTCTACGGCGACTCATTGGTAATAAGGCAGATTAATTTCCTTATCGTCAATGAACTCTTCACTGCGCAAAATCCGCGTAACGCATATCTTGTCTTTGAGATCATGGATGACAACAAACCACACCCTCGTCCATGGGTTGGCGTACCGAGTGTTGGTCCATTCAACGACTTCGAACAGGCGTCAAGTCTGGGCGTACGTGTTGAATGGGAGGATGTGTCTACCAATCGCTGGTATACGGCTCCTCTTGTCAGATCAGAAATCGCTCGCAGAGAAACGGTGTTGAGAACCCTCCAGGACGGTTCCCAAGAGAGGTTCCTAGCGCCCTACCGAGACGCAATGCTGATAATCCAATGGCTGAAGAGAATGTGTTACACTGGACCCCTTCATGGCCACCCGAGGCTGGTCACCCATGGGGCTGTTACTTGCAAGGTCTTGGAAACAGATCATTTGTCGCAAAGCTATCGCTTGGTTGACCAGCCACAGATTACCTGTCCTGCTCCGACATTGTCGGAATGGGAGGGGAACTTCAATCTTATGGTCCAAAAGTTTGCTTCTGAAGCTACACGAGTAGGACTATCGACACCGCCTGGACTGGACGACGAGAGCATGATGTGCAATGCAAACGATGTGCTCAGAGCTGCCCGCATATCTAGCTATGGGTCGTCAAATCATGCATGCGATACCTGTAAACTTGTCAACTCGTGCGGGCAACTCTTCCGCTGTGAACGCGATCCATCGGACCCCCGAGGATGCTGCAGAGTGTGCGGTCTTCTGAACCGTCCTTGTACATACACAGCTACGAGTGATTTATCCGTACTGGTAGGCAATCGGAAACCTTGGGCAAGCACCAACCATCCTTTCTCCATGTATCCTGATGGCCCACTTCGCACTTTATACTACTATCGCAGTCTGTCTCCTGCTGATCTCAACCAAGTCCAGGTCGTGCCAGAGCCACTTGAAAAGAGACTTGAACTTGGTGTGGAGGATGGTGAAGAACATGAAGAAGAAGAAGAAGAAGAAGAGGAACAAGTTGACTTGGAAGAACTGGTCGGAGATGAGGAGTGAATGTACGAATCGCGCAGTCCATGATGTAGAATGGAGAGGTCACGAAAGGATCAACAGGGCGGCAACGTGAACCTCAACTTCCAAGGGCATTTCTTGGTGTGAACTCTTCTAGATAGGGGTATTTTTAGGTAATGAAAAGCGAGGTTGCGAAGAAAGTTTCTCTGGCTGACACGGTGACAATTCAGTGATTCACAGAGTATTTCACTGCTATCTTCTTTAGGTACTTTAGATTCTTCCTCCTCTCTTACTATTTTTTTTACGTTTATCATTCATTGGAGAAATTTACTTACGTTTTTTACTTCGACGTCGGTTGAGTGGAAGCCTGGCGTGTCTTTCTCGTCATGGGGAAGGAGCGCCTTCCCGATTAGGACGCACTTGCCTCCCTGTAATGTGCCAGGAGAACAACTCTCAAGCTCACCACTAAGGCATTGCGGTGATGTTCAGACTTCATTAAGCTCCCTCTCCTTTCGACTACTTGTCGCGTACCTTCGCCAGAACAATGGCTACCATTCGAATGTCAATGGATGAAGAACTCGCTGCCTTTCAATCATACGACAAAGACAGCAGCAGAGAGTGGCCAGATGAAATCGAAGCACCCATTCCTGTTGATACTTTCTCCAAATCCGAGACCACTGTCATTGCCCAAACGACGCTTGTCCTTATACCCTGTAAGTCAGTCAGTGCAGCGAGAATCTCTGTATCAACCATTTGAGGTCTTATTGCCGACAATGTCGGCATCGCTCTCTCTACATAACTCCCATGTCTCTGGGCCGACAATGTCGGCCAGTATCTCGTGATCTTACATGTCCCTAACACATTCTTGTATAGGGAAGCAACTTCAAGTCATCGAGGATTCCAGGTGGTTGCAGTGCGTCGAGAGAGCTCACAAGACCCTTTCCGGCAAAGCATATGAACATCTTGAAAATTCTACGATTGACTGGGCTCTTCCCGGAAGGCAAATTTGTCGAGTGGTGCAATGTAAGCGCTATGGCGATGACTTCAAGGTCATTTCGAGGCTCGCTGTGCACCTACACTCACAGATGCATATGGTAAAGTCTTGCATTTGTTATGTTAATCATTGACGATCTAATCAATCACTAGGAACTGGAAGCCTCACATACTCCTAATGCTAAACCTGTTGCCGAGCCTGATACTTCTATCGCTACGCCTATTGTCGAGCCTCTAAGCCCAGAGCTCAATGGCTACGATTCAGTTGCGCCCCCTCACTCACCACTTCCAGTATTTGCATAGGATGCTATCATTGCTGATTCTGAAGAAGAGAGAGAGGAACAGAGAGAGAATGAAAGAAAGCGTCAAATGATTGAAAGAGAGAGAGATGAGCCAATCGCGAAGAGAACTAGACGCAGAAACCGCGAGTAGAAGGAAACATCAGGACGGGGCATGAACTGGACGTTATCTTGGGCTGTAAATATCACCATGGAGTTTCAATCAAGGTAGATCTGGGAAGGTAGTTATAAAAATCCCAAAGCGGGCCAAAAATATATAACAGATCTCCGAAACCTGGACCGAACAAGTGACCTTTCGATAACGTGAACAATCACAGTCGAATACTTCTTCAGCTGAACTCTTCGGAGAAATCTCCGGAACGCAGGAACAACTATTATTGCGGACTTATCTAAGCTGTTGTTTGTACTGATGGTACAAGCTCAAACACTTAACAATCAACGGTTACGCACTTAACAAATGAAACATCCTTTTTCTTCCACCATTATCTCCAGCACAAAAAGATTTTCTTCAACAGGCGTTCCTCAGTGCCGCAGCAACTACATCGAAAGAAAAAGCGTGGTATGCCTATCTAGGAACCCTCGAAATGAATATTTTTTCGGTCCCAGAGATTCGAGTGAGAATCTACAATCACATGGTCATTACGGAGTCCAGAGGGTTGGGCCTCCATCTCGATCACCACGGTCGCTTTGTATGTCCTATTGGCGCAACAGGATTGCCTCCCTATTTCAATAATGGGCTTGCGGAAATCGATGAAATGCGACAAGAATACCTCGTTGAGGTCTTCAAGCGGGTGCTTTTCGTCTTTACCTCAAGCGAAGCTATGAAGCTATTCTCGGAATATGTTCGTTCTCACTTCAATCTCGACCCTGCTCAGGCCCCACGTCTCTATGCAAAGGCCGACATCTTCCATAGGGATTCATTCCCTCAAGGTGTGGCTCTGAACCGCTGGGCACCAGCACGGTTCGCGCATGGCCAGGTGGAAAGAGCCGAACCTCATGTTCGGGCTTAGGTAGCTCAGATCATCTCTCTCTCTACTGATCTTCAGATCGAACTACATTTTTGTCGACCATGGAGAAACTTCCGATATTTGAAAGGGGCGACACTTCCGCTGCGATCATCGGCCATTAGTATGGTCGTCACATATGACGAGTTCAATTGGAACCAGGTGCCTATGGTCGATGGGCTGCGACACTTTCTTTGCGAGATGATGGTAAGATCTATCACGGGCAAGAAGTTGGACATTGCAAACTCTGAGCTTCAAGCGACAATGTCGCAGGCGCTTGCGGATAGCCTCGCCCTTTGCGGAACTCGCGGTTTTCGCGACTGATATCTAGGACAACGCAAGGATGGGAAAGCCGTCATTGTCGGCATGTCAATGGCAAAAGATCGCGTCCATACCGACAAACGAGGTACATGATAGCTTGCTCTATGTAGACCAATTACTTCTATTCCTCCACATTGGATTTCTCTCCGTTATGATTCAGAAACAAAACCCCACTTTAAAGGTGACCACCGAAGTACACAGATTATTCCATACAACAGCTCCAAGTTGAGCTTCGCTTTTCTCTTTTCAAACTCAACACGCCTAACCAGGTAGAAAATCCCAACTCTCAAAAGACCGTACACACCCGCAATAGCTTCATTCAACCTGACTTCTACATTACCAGAATCGCACGATCTAGAGCTCTTGTTTCATGCCATTCATCATCATTGTTAAGTATATTTGTCCCTCCAGTTCCCTATCTCAAGCCACAACACCAAAGCGGTTGCCTTTATCCGACCCAAAACACATCTTCTACACTCGCAGCTGCGTCTGTCAGTGCGATATCACACCACTCATAATAAAGAGATTGAGAGCTTTCATTCAATATCACTCTTATCCTCTTTGAGCTACCTTTTCTTCACCTACCTAGCCACCCACTACCGACAGCTTCACCACCAACTTCTTTTCACAACCTGCCCGCGAATCGCCCAGTTCAACCTCATATTGTTACTGAATCGAAAACCCCAAACGTTTTATTTCCAACCACACCCTGCTGAGACTGTCGCTAATTTCCCCCGAGGACAGGAGAACCTTTATGATCCAATATATACGCGCAAACCCACGAGAGACGTAGATCCGACATTGTCGGTATCTGCCCGCACCATGAACGAACCGCGAGACCCCATCCTTGAAGCTGCGGCCGAAATTACTGCGATAACCCAACGTCTTGAACAGCTCGAGCCCCCGTCGCCACTACCGACTTCACGAAACTGGATCCGTTGGTTAAACCCAGGTGAAGGATTTGTCATTCGAAGAGAGACTCTTGCCTCCGAGAACAACGAGGAGGACGAGGAAGACATCAGTGACTCCGATACTTCCGTTGATGAAGATGAAGACGAAGGTAGTCCCGAAAGCGGGTGGACTGATGCACTGGCTGTTGCTTCGGGCTACAATGAAGCACAGTTTATCGGCTTTTTTGACGAAATCCATGATGACATCGTGAGTTCTCGTGCTGGTAGTGTCAAGTTACCTGTTGCTAACGATTACTTTTCATAGGTTGCGAAGTACAGTGCGCCCAATCCAGGCCGTATTCCAGGACTGAAAGACACTGTCGGTCTTTTCAGCCACCAAGATCGTGCTGTGGCCACCGCGTTGAAGAAAATGGATTCTCGTTTTCAGGGTTTCATTCTAGCTGATCCCCCTGGCTTTGGGAAGACTTTGTCTGCTCTTGCCACGATCTCCGCCTCGACAGCAAAGGATGGAAGCACGAAGGGTCCGTGCGTGATTGTTGCCCCTTTGTCGTGCTGTCGACAATGGATGGCAGAAATAGAGAGGTTCTTTGGATTTGTATGTGCCCCGACAATGTCGGCGTTCAAGCGTTCTACATACCAATACTGACAATAACACAGGATCAAATGCCGGCGGTATGCCTTGTGGGGGAGGCTTTAAGTCCCGTAGATCTATGGAGGTATAAGGTCGTGGTTACATCATATTCTTATGTTTCCGCAGAGGTGACACGAACTCACAAGTTTCTCAATGCCATCAAAGACTACAAGAGAGGCATCATCGCACAGCCCCCGAAGCGACCAACCCTCGTTCTACTCTCAGGTATCCATGAACAGGAGCCTAGAAAGCCAATGGGGCAATGGCTCGTCCTCGATGAAGCGCATGCGATCAAAAATCATGAAAGTCGCACATATCACGCTATATCTGCCCTGAGAGAGCAGTTCAATGCCTGCCTCATGATGACGGCAACTCCACTTGATAACAATTGGACAGATCTCTATGCTCTTATTAGCATGCTCAAGGGGCACCCTATCACGAACTTTCTTTTGTTCAACGCAGCGTTTCGACAGAGCTTAGACTCAGGCCCTGCCATACCAGACGGGTTTCACAAACGGCGCCTCATTCAGCTGCTAGATGCAACTAGTCTACGACGACCTCAATCAGAACTACACAACGCGTACCCCCCTTTCAATGGCCGAAAGATTATCAGATTTCCCCTTGATCCCGATGATCGCATGCGCTCCAATGAAGCATTCCGAATGTTCAAGAAGTCTTCGAGGCCTAATTCGAGAATTGCTGGTTGGAAGCATCTTGTAACAGCCCATCAGTACTCCTTCCATCCTATGTTGGTCGAACTGAAGTTCGAGAGGCGTGCTCTTGAACGAGCGATGCGTCGCAATCAAGCAGTCGATGTGATCGAGCAAGGTGATGAGGCTGCAACAGACCAGTTGATCAAGTGGCGGGAACGACTTGAAGTTGATCAAAATTGGCTCTCTCAGCGGGTGGAAATGATACTTGACACCATTAACCAGCACAGGGATCGATATCCCGATCATTCGTTTCTGATCGTGGATGAAAGCGTCTACTTCATGGACATACTGGCCATCGCTTTGAAGAAGACGTATGAGCCTATTGATCACACAGAGTATAATGGGCGGCTCGGCGCGATTGAACGGCATTTGGTCATCAAGAAAGCGTTTGAAACTACGCCTCCGCATATTATGCTTGCCAGCAGAGGCACGGGAGGGCAGGGCCTCAATCTACAATGCTTCAACGTCCTTATTCAATGTGGGCCGTGGTGGAAGGTAAGCTGGGAGGTTCAAACCATGGGGCGTATTTACCGACCTGGTGGAGAAAAGCCAGTGTTCGTTTACGAACTGAGGGCTGAAGATTGCCTGATTGAAACCCACAAGATCAAAACCCGAAACAGGAAGAATGGATTGAACACTGAACTCCAGGAAGAGACCATCAGGGTCGATGACACTATGGTGACAGATATCGTCCAGAATACCATGTCTTGAAAGTTGCCTTCCACCAGCGGGTTTTGCCGACATTGTCGGTATCAAACTATCAATACCTTGTCTATATTCTCAGCACTAAATCAGCGTGTCCTGCTTCCAAAGATGGTATAACCCGCAGAACAGGATGCACGGTCTGATCAATGTCATCGCTCGCTACTTGGCCTCTCACTTTAGCGTTGTTGAGCGATGCATACTTGCAGGGCATCAGAGGGTCTGACTGTCTGGATTGGGGATCAAATAAAGGTCAGGTAGATTATACCTATAATATAGACCAATGTGACCTCGGATTGTTTTCTATTATCTGGTCTTTAGCCGCCATCTTTTACGTTACTCTGGGGCATGCGTAGTAGTGATGCACATGATCAGGAAAGTGTGTACAGCATTACGGGGGATCAAAGCACATACCAATACATAACAAGAACATTCTCAAATGACTTGATTATAATTATACTTCGGTTCATATTTATCTCTAGCTTTCATTGCTCTGGTCTGACTTGGGACTCCCTTACTTCTGGAAAGGCATAAAGTCTTTACCCGCCACTCTTGGTCATCACCCAACACAGCATCAGTGCCTCGAGGTTTGTGTCGTTGTTACGCCTGCGATAGCTTCTCGACTGGAAAGATAGGCTATGTCTCAAGGTTTTTATGTAAATACCTACGGTTGACTACCCAGCTGGTCCTTTGCCAGGTCTAGACAATCCCAAGTCGAATCATGAGCACAACGTTCCTCCCACAATATGAGGCTCTCTCAGCTACCAATCGTGATTGCAACCAAGACTCACGGATGATCCAGCCGTCCGACGTCAATCATGTGAGGCCAACACATGATTACCCAAGAATCATCAACACCCCGGTCATCATGCTACTACGAAAGCCTTATCTCCGCCCGACGACGTTCCTGCCGGAGTTTGAGTTCGAAAGACTTGCCAATCTGTAAAAATAACAAGCAAGTCCCAGGCTCATGACCAACATGCTAGATCGCAGCTGATTAGCCTGGATCCTGTCGAAAATGACCTTTTGTTCAGCTGTCACCGAGTAGCTCTGTGGCTGGCGCTTCTCCGGATTATCCACACACAGGGCGCGTTCGACATCACGAGCTTAGGCTTCCAAGACTTGACGGCGAGTCGAAATCTGTTGCGAGAGGTCAAACGGAGGGTATCTAGGGCTCGGGATATCGTGGTATGCGGCAGCGATCGGGGGTTGAGGGGAGGTTTCGGCTCGACCTTGAGATGGGAGTGTATCTGGCGCTGGAGCTGTCAGTCACGAATGGGGAAGGAGGGCGTGCGGTTTTACCAGAGCGCTGTCGGTCCTGCTTTTCAGTCAACGAGTCTTTGTTTTGTCTGATCTTGCAGCTCGTTGCGTGATCAAAGTTGCCGAAAGGTCCCCCCATCACGGTCGACGAGGGCTCAACGGCCAGACCAGGAATCGTAGACGGTGCTTCCAACATGTGTTTGATTCGATCGAGATCGGATACTGAGATAGTCACCAAGCGGTCGTCGAATCCAAGCTTACGCTGGAGCTTTGGTATCTGTGACTCTGGCTTCGTGACAGGTGTGTCATAATTGCGGTCGTTCGGTGGAGTCTCGTTAGGCATGGTGAACATGCAGAGGCTTTATCGATGCATGTGAGGATAACGATGACGATCAAGATTTGCGTGTCGAGAAGATCTAGTGATGATGAAGATATTACAACTGCACATCCAACATTCTTTTTTGGCGAAAGAGCAGAAGCGCAATTGCGTGTGCAAACAAGCATGCGCCTAATGCTGTTGCCATTGCAAAGCAGTGCAAATGCAGTGTCGGTATGAAGGAGGCAGTGATCAGCCGTGCCTTTGTTTCGCTTGCCCATACGAAGGTAGTCATCGATCACAATGCTGCTCTAAATATCCTCATGTTTGCCAGGCAAGATACTAGAGGTGGCAAGCACTGATGCCAAATACTCGGGTTGCGATCCAGACCAACGATGTACATGCCTGTCCCTGTCTGCCATTTGCTAGGGTCGTGAACTCCCAGCCAGCCACTTCCTTCAGCTGAGGTGTGTTACGCGCAAGTGAGGGAAATGCCGCAGTCCAGAATGTGAGATTCATCTGGTAACTTTATAAGGCAACCTCCAAACAATCTCCCCTGAGATTTTCCAGGTCTCAGCCATTGCCATTCGCTTGTCCTTACGACCGCTGGAGGCTCTGTTGATGTTGCGTCTTGGAAGAAAGGTGCCCCTCTTGGTGCATAATACCGTGACCGTGGAAGCTGACCCAGCGGCTCGGGAGAAGCAATCGCGCGCAGTAGATTATCCACACAAAACTTGAGGGGAGTATCTTTATCGTTGATATCGTTTGGTTCGCCAATTTCAGGAACAGCACCAGGGCCATAGAATGTGCGCAGACCTGTCATGGCGTACAAGAACCAATGCAAGCCTGTGATATCCGAGTATCCAACCACGACTTTAGGATTGGCACGGATCATCTCATGGAGTTCTTTATCGTCGATCAGAGCAGGAAGAAGTTCTGTGAAAGTTGTGCCGCCGATGGTTGTGATAACGGCAGAGATACTCGGGTCTGAGAAAGCTGCGCGAATTTCGGATAGTCGGTTCTCAATACATGATTGAATTCCCTCGTCTTTGTTGAAGAAAGTCTGAACTTGAAAGCCCTTGTCTGAAAGAACGGCAGCGGCTCGGTCTACGACAGCAGGGAGGGTGCTGTTGATTCGTTCTGATGGTGATATAAACGCAATCTTGTCGCCTGGCACCAAGTGCTTTGCTCGAATAGGCGACGGCATGTCGGGTGATAGTATTTGCGTAGAATTATGACTTGCAAGTGTTACCTGAAAGAAACTATTCCTTGCAATCATAAACTCGAGACTTGATTGTGGTGTGTCGAGTTGAGTGAGATAATGGTGTGCAATTGAGAGGGGTTGATGGCGTGGGTTTTAATATCTCCACCATGTTTTTTAACTAACGTTACGTGACAAATGAAACATCAAATACGGTCGTCTGCATAAGCACGAAATATTCACTGATATGGTTTTCATTTGGCATCAAACATATACAATGTATTAATGACTAGGTATACATTTGTCAGCCAGACGAGTCTATCGCGCCCTTCGGATGTCCGAAAGGATTGCGTGGAACAAAAGTTCCACGACCTTGTCAGACAGCAAGTGCGCACAGTAAAATTTGCTTCATCAATTGTTCCCACTCCGCGCTCTTATTAGTATTGCGGCTCACGTTAAATCATCACCCATTGTTTGCGTATCGACAATAGGAAACAACGACATCGTCGTATCAAACGAGTCAAACCAAAGCATATTTGGGGAAATCCCCAGAAAAGCGTCAGTCACGTCCCCTACTTCAATCTCTGGTTGCTCTCCTCCTTCAATGGCGTAGCTCTGCTGCTCACTCGCCATCTCCTGGTTTGGTACATGTCCAGGTCTGGGCGTCTGGGGCTGCGTTTGGAATCCCTCAGAAAGAGGTATTCGGAAATTCATCTCCGGCTGTTGGGAATTTCTCAATGGTGATTTCCCTATGGTGTGAATACTGCCAAAGAGACCATTGACTAAATTGGCTTGCCGCTCCATCCGCAGCCTGGCCCTGTTGTCCATATAAATCTCGCATGCTCCTTGTAGATGATGTAGGATCATGAGATGGCGTTTAGCCACAGCATCGAAGCGTGCCAGATGCTCAAGAACACTCCTTGCGGCGTGGAGACTCTTTTCAAGCGGGAAGGAATTGTCAAAATCACCAAATATGGCTGCTCCAAGTACTAGTCCGGACACGAACGCTGAGTTTCCTACCATTGGTAACCGCTTTGGTATGGTACCGGCTTTGAGAAGGGGTTGCAGGAGGTCAACTGTTCGTACGGCTGATTCGAGACAGGAATGGACGAGCACCTCGTTGGAAGACGATGAACGCTTAGTAGATGTGTTGGACGACTGCTCTGCTTCTTCAACATGTTGGGAAACTGCCTTGTGAAGAAATGGAAGCGATAGTAACATGATGCTCCAGTGTCCCGTCAGTTTGAGATGCATAAGGCCAATGTTTGGCCGTTGCTCGCCACTCTCGTCACTGATCAGATCCTCCTGTGCAATTCCATCAATAGCTAAGCCTTCACTGCACTGCGACGTCCATCTTCGGAGATGCTTGCTAATACGCTCCAATATTTCGGGAGTGATCATTCTTTTTGCATAAACATCTGTGAGAATGGACTCAAATATCATTGACAGATCGTTACAAGCAGAGTAGTCCTGCAAATTTGTTGTGTCGCGCAACTCAGATGTCGAAGGAGGCCGACCGAGCGATGCACTCATGAACAGGTCAAGGATCCGGATGCCCTTCCAAAGCTGCTCTCGCGTTCGGCCCTCGGTCGAAGAAAATAGGGAAGATATATCATGACGATGCAACCCGATGGCATACGCAGCTCGAACGCCCATTCCGAGGTACATAAAAGCTGCGTTACGGCGGGATGCACCCAAGAGATACATTGCTATAAGGACCAGCGCTTGGATGGTGACAATTCCTGGCTCTTCTATTAACGTCTCGACTGTCAAATATCGAGCGTAGTTGAAGAAGGTCTCAGCCTGGTCATCCTTATCTTCTGGTCCAGTTTGCGCACCAATTGCAAATACAAGAAAATAAACAGAACTCGCTGGATCAGAAATGTTCTGACCGTCCTCTATCCACTTGCGAATGTTATGGTGTAGTTGTTTCTGGTCGAATAGTAGCAGCACGCAATTGGTCGATTGCATGTACCACTTCACGAGATAGTCGACTTCCAGTTCTGTTTGTTTTGGAGGCGGATTCTGGGCACTGGACAGGATCCATCCTCGCCGTGTTTCAGGCGATGATTCGACAATTCCATGCCTCAATGGATCGTCGACGAGTGCACAGTCTCCTATGCTACGTCGTACGATTCTCCGGATGTTTTGTAAGAACGAGAGTGTTGCAGAGTCGCCAATGAACATGTATTCACCTCTTGTATCCTGCACTAGACGTGACATCCGTGGAAGCCGTTCAGGCTGTGTATCCGACAGCAATTGCAGTGACGAGGAAGTCTGATCGTCAACATAGGTGTCCTCCGTCGACGCCAATCCTGACCTGGACCCAACGGTGATACTACCAGCTGGAGTATGTTGTTCCGTGATACTACTCAATCTTTCAGGGTCTGGGCTAGGCAATGATGAAGCAACAATGCGTCGAGCCCCAAGACCCGAGACTGATGGTGACTCCCGACATTCATGACCGACACCTCGCTTGATGCAGCGAGCACAAGGGCGTCGACCATCGCATCTTTGCTTGCGACGTTTACAACTCTCGCAGGCTTCGGCGCAACGTCTTCTTTCGCTATCTCGGACCCTCCTGGTAGGCATTGGATTTGATCGTATGAACGGATGGGACTGATTGATTTGAAGCCGCGGGCCGCCAACTGTCGGATATGGTCTTGTCTTTATTGGTTCGTCAACGAGGGAAGATGGGGTAAGTTTAGGTGCCTGTGTCCGCTGACGTAAATTGGTCTAGGCTTAGTGTTCCGATGGGTGGGACGCTGATAGCCGATGGAATGTCACCCTGAGGGGCGGTGAGTACAGAACAGTCCAGCTTGTCTGTTTATAGCACCAGTCGCAAGAACTTAAGACGTAGGTATTCAAACAGGAACATCATACAGTTCCTGTTGCAACTGCTGATAAAACGTGAGGGGATCGTAGTGATAACTCAAAGGCATAAAGATTTCAATAACGTATTGATATTTTTTTACAGCGCAAAAATAGTCTAATCCTAAGACAAATTGGAGACAAACTCCTCAATCTTTGTCCCTACCTCCTCTGGTGCCTCTATGCAATGCCAATGTCCTACTCCAGGCAAAACATGTATATTCTTTGCAGAGCTATCACATCCCCATCTACCACAAATTTTAATCTCTAACACAAGTAGAGGACTTAGAAAAGCGACTTACTCGTTCATAATCTTTTGTGCATCCGGCACAGGACTTGTTTTGTCATCCTCACCAGCCAAGACCAGCAATGGGCAGTTGAGGCTGGAATACGCAGGTAACTCCGCTTTAGCAATAGCCTGGCATAAAGCATTATAACCATCTGGCTTCTGAGATAGTAGTAGAGCTCTGATGAACGCTTTTTGAGTCAAAGTTGCCTTTGAACCCGTGGCAGCAAAAGGAATGGTTTTGGCCATGGGCTCCATTCCATCTATCACACGCCATATTAGCAAACTACTTCAGTCTCACATTGACTCAAATGACTGACCTTTCTTGACTGTCTCGATACGAGCATTGAAAATATCTGCCAATGCAGGCTTGGGTAACACTGGACCGATGAGGACAGCTCCGCGTAGGCGGCACTTAGAGGCTAACATTGGTACAATGATACCGCCCATCGAGTGTCCTGCAGCAACAACATTTTCAGAGGGAATGTTTAAGCCCTTCAGTAACTCTTCGACATCACTAGCTATGGTTTCGAACGTGGGAGATTTAATCCCAGGTGACAACTCGGACTGGCCACTTCCTAAATTTTGATTAGAATTATTCTTGGCGAACAGGTTATCAGAGCTACTCACCATAGACATCCAAAGCAATTGAGCTGTATCCAGAGGCTGCAAGAATGTGCATCACAGGTATATAAAATGAATGAGACGATCCCAAGCCATGGATAAATACCAGCACTGGGCCAGAGGATTTGGGCTCTGTCTCAGCGTCTACGCGAGCGTAGAATAGCTTCTTGCCATTGGCGTTGAGAAAAGGCATGTTATTTCCTCGATTATTACTTAGGATAACAACAAAATCGGGAGAAGAGCCAAACGTTTAGTCCAAGTTTCACGATATATTGTGCTGAGGTTGGATGACATGTGTCAACTGAAATGCCTCCCTCAATTGTTCTAGCGTTGCCACTGTAAAACAAACCCAGTTTTAGTGTCGGAAGTCGGGTGAGAGACCCTCGGTAATGGAGTCAGCCGACCTAACCACTAATTCAATTTAACGCTGGAGAATTATGGGTACTATGAGAGAAGAGTCACTCACATATGACGGACACTATTCTTCTCACATTACTAACTTGAACTCAAAAGACTTCAAGATTGTAGTAGACAACACTTTCAGCAATTTTTCTTTGATAATTGAAACGTGTATTCTCATATAAAACCCCTCTCAGCAAGCAAGTCGCGCGGTCATCAGAAGCAGATATCTCGCTGGGCCAATCGTCGCTGAAACAAATCAACATGGGCAGCATCAGCAATAACAGTTACTCCTCCGTCGAGGAGAGTAAGCGAATTTTTGACTATCTATGCGATCAATTCGACGAGATAGCTCTACCAAGCGCTGTGAAGGAGCTTAGGGATAGCATCGAGTTTACCTCAAGCCGAGATGCACCATACTTCCCTATCCCGTTCAAGGAGACCGAGACAACCGCGGCGCTAAAGGCAGTCGAGGGTGCTGTGGCTTGCCTGTTGGCAAGTTCAGTTGCTGGAGAGTCTCAGACTAGGAAAATGAATATCAACTTGGAGAAGACAACGGCTTTTCTTTGTCAAGCCTACATGGCCAAGGTCGGTGGTCTTGGAAAGCTCGACCCCGGTGTCAAAGCCAAGCTCAAAGGTCAGTATAAGTGGCATGATTCCTATAGTAACGAAGAAAAGCTTGATTAACTGTCACCAGACACCGACCTGCTGCAAGCTCAATCTAACCCATATCGTCGCATGTCGGCAAACCTCTATGAGACTAAGAACCCTGGAGAGTACTACCACATCCATGGATCCTTGGAGGCTTCAACAACCCTGAAGATGATAGGCCTAGAGCCTTTTAGGCCGGACTTGCAGACTCACGAAAGCATAGTAGATGCTATCGAACCTGCTGTCCGAAAGTTCAGCGTGGAAGAGCTTGAGAGCATGAATGCTGCTAATCGACAGGCTGGAGTGCCTGCTTTAAAGCACGAGGACTTTGTTAAGACAGAACATGTAAGTCCCTTATCAATGCCCATGTTCGAACAGGATAGAACTAATACGACAATCAGGGTAAAACGAATATGGCTCTTCCACCATGGTCGGTGGAAAACCTTGAATCTGAGACACCTCAGTGTCCCTTGAACCAAAGCTCAGAGCAGCCTACAAGGATCCTGTCAGGTGTCAAAGTCCTTGAACTCTGTCGTATCATTGCTGGGCCTATCATAACGCGTATACTCGGCGAGTATGGCGCTGACGTCCTCAAGATCACAAGCCCCAACCTCAGTGACGTACCTTTCTTCCAAGTGGACGGAAACATGGGCAAGCACGCCGCAGAGCTCGACCTCAAGTCAGCTGAGGGAAGAACTCAATTTGAGCGTCTCCTCGCCGGGGCAGATGTCGTTGTCGACGGGTACCGTCCTGGCGCTTTGGAGAAGCTTGGATATGGAGCAACTGCATTGACGAAACTCGCCAAAGAGCGTGGTAAGGGATTCGTCTATGTGAATGAGAATTGCTTTGGTTATCAGGGCGAGTGGGCTGGGCGTCCTGGCTGGCAGCAGATTGCTGATTGTGTAAGTCTTTTGAGATGGAAGGATTTGACAGGCGAGAACTAACGTTGTTGCAGGTCACTGGCATAGCTTGGGAACAAGGTCGCTTTATGGGTATGTCAGAGCCTATGGTACCTCCTTTCCCCATTTCAGACTATGGAACAGGGTGCATTGGTGCTATCACGGCATTGATAGGCCTCTACCACCGAGCTACTAAGGGTGGATCGTGGCATGGAAAGGCTTCACTCCTTCACTACGACCTCTTACTTTTCAAGGTCGGACAGTATCCCGAGGAGATTAAGGAACGGTTGAGGAAGGAGATTGGCCCAGACTTCCTCGCGTTGCGACATGCGCACAGCGTTGATCAGATCTCAGGAACGGCGCTGTTGAGGATGAGGGACATATATCCGGAGCTCTTTTCGAGTGACAAATATGTCGAGAAGTGGTACTCTGATGCCTACAAGGCTGAGGTAGAGGCTGTGCCACCGGTTGTGGAAATTGAAGGTGTGGATGTTGGATTTAGAAGAGCAAGTCGCCCGAATGGCGCAGACGAGCCAACATGGAATTTTGGCCAAGAACCGGATCACAAACTGTCGAAGCAGCTTTCGACGATTTAGTAGATATTTAGCATTGATTTAAACTGAGTCAAGAAATATGAGATATAGAGTAAGCCTCTTGTTTCCTCTCACCTCGATATATCGCATCGTGATGCTACGGTCTTGCCATCATGGTTCAAGGATGGAATGGACCTGACCACGGCGGCTTGAGACTTCAGCGCCTAGTGGGTGGCAGAAAAAATGACCCCTAGGCTTTAGGGTGCTAAAATAAATAAACTAAGTATCTGGTCTAAATGTCATAAACTGATCCACTAGTTTTGTCGCCTATAGCTCGAGCGCCATTTCTTCCCATACTGAGGGAGCGCTAACACTTTAGCGGCCATAGCGGTACCACCCCACTGACAGTTGTCTTTTTCCTGGCATCGGCATCAGGGTCCGTTTCTTTTCCTTCACATCCGATCGGAACGCCCCGACATCCGAAATGGTGCAACCACCATGAATGATTGTCGGTCTTGTTTGCTGCCGAGAATCGTAGATGCAATCATCATGTCTCTGGTTGGTCAAGAAATGAACCCCGCAAACTCACTGCAACTGCAATTGTTGACGATCCTCAGCCGAAGAGTCCCTTAGCCGCACCTTATTCTGTCTATATCCGAATCGAACCATAGGTTCCGTAAGCTGACTATGAATTGCGGGGTCAAGTCATCCGCTTGACACCATCTCCATCCTGAGTCCAATTCCTAAGCCGAGACTAGAAGCTTTATATTCAAGCATCGACTAGGAAATTCATCCTTCATCACAACCATCTACACGTCTTTTGCATACTCATAGACATACATCTCCAATCATCTCCTATTACTACACAAACATAGCACATTGATATTCTACCCCATATCTACACAGTAAAACACAGCGAAGATGTCCCCGTCAGCAGAAGCAACCGGCGGAAATGCCAGTGGTACCCCTAAGGAGGAGGGCCTTGGTCAAGCCTTCACAAAGCAGGTCATCGACTCTTTTGGCCCCAAGACAAACCCAAGACTACGGGAGGTCATGTCCTCGTTTATTCAACATATGCACGACTTTGCACGCGAAACACAACTCACTTGCGATGAGTGGATGGAGGCAGTTAACATGATCAACTGGGCTGGCCAAATGAGCACAGATAAGAGAAATGAGGGACAATTGATGTGCGACGTCATCGGTCTCGAAAGGTATTTTTACTCGGTTCTCCTATCCCATAAAACAATTACTGACTGTTTTAAAGTCTCGTGGACGATATCACACACCGTCAAGCAGCAAAGAACGGTCTATCAGGAACTGAAACCGCTATTTTGGGACCATTCTGGCGCCAGGACACGCCCATCCGTGAGAATGGCACCACCATCTCCTTCGATACTCCCAGTGATGGCAAGGTCGCTTACCTGTACGGAACTGTGACATCGGCAGAAACTGGAAAGCCCATCCCCAATGCTTCCGTTGATGTTTGGCAAGCGTCCACCAACGGTATGTGACCATTTAATACGTCTCTCAACTTATGCTGATCTCTTCTAGGCCTCTACGAGCAGCAAGACGATAAACAGGTTGAACATAACCTGCGTGGAAAGTTCATCACAGATGACCAAGGTCGTTACTCGTTCTACTGTCTGCGTCCTACTCCTTATCCCGTAGGTTATATCTTGAAAAGCTATTCTTTTGAAACAGTAGGCTAACCCTGTATCAAGGTTCCTGAAGATGGCCCAGCAGGCAAGCTGCTTCATCTCCTAGATCGCCACGTCTACCGCCCTGCTCACCTACACTTTATGGTACGTTCACATCTGACCTAAAACAAAGAGTTGTGACACTAACATATCGCAGGTTCTTGCAAAGGGCCACAAGTCTGTTGTGACCCAAATTTTTGACTCGGACTCTGGCTATCTTGACAATGACAGTGTCTTCGCCGTCAAGGATAACCTAACAGTTACTTTCGTGCCAAGAAAGGGAGATCCGCAAGCGGAGTGGGAATTGGAGTATAACATGACCCTCGCTACAGAGTAATCATGCAATGCTATTCCATGTTTTATATAGTCATAGCGTTATTTATTGAACATATCTTTCAAAAGAAATCTTTTAGACATTGTCCCATATTGAGCTACGAGACTTGGGATCCCATGTATCCGAACCACTACCTACATCTTCGAGAACTTTAAATCTGCATAGAACATGCGTGTGTTGAATCTGAAGTGTGAAGCTTGAGGAGTCACTGGCGAATAAATATATGAATGCACAAAGACTTAGGCCATTGGTCCCAACTTGCACGTACCACAGGTATGTTATTAGTATTTCTATCATATTCTTACCCGTCTATGAATTGCTTGACTTTTCAACGTTTTAAACTTAACCCATTGATAAACTGAAGATCTCCGAGGTTCAGAATAAGTAGTAGTTTGGACTTTTAATTTATCGTTCATTCCCAAATAAGAACTCAAGATACAGGTTCGATGCAGCGGACATTGGGGTTATTGGAAAAAGACGATCAAGATCTTTCATGCACAGACAGGAAACTCATCGCAGTCACCTTTGAGAATGATACTATAAGAATTCCTACTGGAGATACTCGGCCTTTCTACATTCTTTTCTGCTCCCTTGAAGGTATGCAACAAAGGAGTTCGATTTTGCCCGACCATGACAACTCGCTTGTGAATATTTTATGTGAAATCTGAACTTTATTTCCTAAAGTTAGATAAGCAGCAATTACCCTCTATTGACTCATTGACATCAGGAATCATTGTACGCTATTTGGAAAATACTGTGCCAACCTGGTATTGATTTCGTAAGGTTTTCGTTATCTCTGTGCTTGGCAACAGGGTAGGTACCCTACATTTTGGCTGTGACTAACCCTTGAATGACTGTATGACCCTCAAGCTACCAATTAAACCATCGTCAACGCCAAATGCCGAACGAAAACGTAATGATAATGGTGTTTTGATGCAACTAGGTAATTGTACCCCGGATGTTTTTGGAAGGCGTGTTTGATTCGGGATAGTATACCGGAAGACTTCGGTCTGGGGAAGAAGAGATTGATTGGCGAGGCGATCCGACACGTGACCGGTTGCCGGATCACCGTCCGACCCACCGACGGCGCAGAGTCCGGAGCTGGAGACTTTGTGTATATGATTGGCTGGGGAAAGGATATTCCGATCCTAGATAAGAGATATGACCAATAGGGGCAACCTTGTTGGCAATACGTGGTTCGTCCACTTGGTCTTGGCTCATAGGCATGGTAGCGATATCTATACCATCTCAGCACACCGCAGCACAAGACATAAAGACGAATATTTACGAATTCCAGCACCTGCAATGAGTCGTGCTGGGTTCAAGCAGCTTTCGCTGCTTCGGGCGTCAAGACAATGCTTATCGACCCGATCCCTCGCAACAATTGCAAGGTGGCCGAACCAGAGTGCAATTGCGCGGTCAGCACCTGTTTCTGTGACCAAGCTGAGAGCTCGGCCCTTCAGCACGTCCAGGCCCCGACGAACGCAAGATGAGATGGAAGATGAATCGAGCTCATACAGTGAAGCTGATCATGAGCATGCTGTCATTTCCACATTTGACCTGTTCTCCATTGGCATTGGCCCTTCGTCATCTCACACCGTTGGGCCAATGCGAGCTGGCAACATTTTTGTCAACGACCTTATCGAGGCCAATTTGCTCCACAAAGTCAACAAGATCCGTGTTGCCATCTATGGAAGTCTTGCTCTCACTGGCGAGGGCCACATGACACCTTCAGCTCTGCTTCTGGGTCTCGAAGGCGCTGACGTGGAAACCGTCGACACGGGATACGTGCCCACTCGCTTCAATGATATCAAAGCAAGCAAGAAGATCTATCTCGGCCGCGGTCTAGCGGCTGATGGATCCAAGGGTAAAGAAATCGACTTTGATTACGACAAGGAGTTCATTTGGGAGTGGGGACGTAAGCTGCCTCAGCACAGCAATGGCATGCGTTTCACAGTCTTTGACAAAGATGGCTACGTCCTCGCAACGAACGACATGTTCAGCGTTGGAGGTGGCTTCGTCGTTAATGGTGCTCTCAGCATAGCTCCCCAACAAACGCTTTCTCCAAATGCCCCCGCGCAGCTCGAGGACCCCGATTTGGAGTCGGCGGCCCATCCGGCTGATTTGGCCGAAAACTTGTACTACAAGGAAATTCGGCGCTCCGATGCCGCAGGAGACCGCAGGACAGGTTCCGAGGTCAAGGCTCTAGATGAAGCCAATGCAGGCCCGATAGCTCTCCTCGGAGAGTCATCTGAACCAACCGGACTCTCTACCGACGTCAAGTCAGAGACCAAGAGCACCAGCTCTTCGCCGCATCCGCGGTATGCATTCCGAGATGCTGCTAGTCTGCTTTCTCTATGCCGCAAGCACAATCTCACCATTGCTCAGCTAGTCTATGAGAATGAGAAGAGTCTAGGCTACACAGATGAGGACATCTATCGTAAGATCTTCAAGATCTGGGGTGTCATGGATGCCAGTATTCTAGAAAGTGTCCAAGCGCCACCTGGGACGAAATTGCCTGGCTCTTTGAAGCTGCACCGACGAGCTCCCGCGCTTTATCGTCGTTTGACTCGAGGACTCTACCCTTCATCTACTGCGGATACATCTGCTGCCCAACTTGAGCACAAGTTCTCAGCGCCTGACCCCAATCTTGGCGAGGATGGCGCTTCTTCGCAGCCTGGCGCTCTGTCTTCACCATCAGGCACTCTGAGCGCTTCGGTGCCAGATAAGTTCGTGGCTGGAAGTCTCCGAAAGCGTGGACCACCACGGATACACGGTTCTTTGAATCATCCTATCGCCCCGGCTCCATCACGCCGAACGACATTTCCAACCATGGATTACCTCTCCGTTTATGCCATTGCTGTCAATGAAACAAACGCTGGTGGTGGCCGAATTGTCACTGCGCCCACAAACGGTGCCGCAGGTATCATCCCTGCCGTGCTCAAGTACACGACTGAGTTCATCAGCGATGATCCTGAGCGAGATATTCCTACCTTCTTGCTTACAGCTGCCGCGATCGGTATGCTTTACAAGCGAGGTGCAACCATCTCTGCTGCTGAAGGAGGGTGCATGGCCGAAGTAGGCGTTGCCTGCTCTATGGCTGCAGGCGCGTTCGCAGCCTGTATGGGCGCCAGCCCTGAGACCATTGAGCAAGCCGCCGAGATTGGTATCGAGCACAACCTCGGACTGACTTGTGATCCCATCGGCGGTCTCGTTCAAGCCCCCTGCATTGAAAGAAACGCGCTGGGCGCCACAAAGGCGATTTCCAGTGCCAACTTGGCCCTGAGCAGTGAGACAGGTACTCAGCGCGTAAGACTAGACGACGCTATCCGTGCGATGCGTCTGACGGCCAAGGGCATGAGAAACGAGTTCAAGGAGACAAGTTTGAGTGGATTGGCTACAAGTGTTCACATTAATATTCCAGTCAGTGTTCCTGACTGCTAGACGAAATTTGTATTTAGCGAGCGAAATAATCAAACAAAAAACAGGTACAGGGATTTTAGAATAGAAGATTCGCTTTTCGCGGTAGTGGCTAGATTACATTGTGGATATCACGTGCTAAATGTAAGCTTCATAATGCGAAAGGATTGCCTCATGCAAAAATACAACCTCGTGTGCAGTCATCATGGACGGTCAAGATAATACCACTAGCGATTTCGAAGACGATGAACCTTCGCAACGTTTGCAAGCTGTCTGCTCATGCTGTTTCGACCTCAACGCTACTCTCGTGGATTCGGCTAGTGATGACGTTAGAATTGACCAGAGCGAACTCGTAATATCGGTACTGCGCAATGCTGCACAGCTCAGGCAAGCGGCGACTCGCGGTTGTGAAAGTTGTGTTGTCATGATTAGAGCTCTTGAGTAAGTCATGGCGCTCAGATCTACCTGTCCACATGAAAAACCCTGGACTAGATATTAATGCGCGAAATAGATACCACGGCTTGATAAATCCCGAATCGTCCACGGTTGCTCTCGATACACCTGGAGATACTAAACTGCCGGGTCAAAGTAACGATGAAAGTGTCCGCCTTCGACTTCGACTTCCAATAAGTCAGGGAAACCCGGAGATATCGCTTAGTAGCCACGGTCTGCCACAAAGATTTCTTCAGTTCTACACGGACGAAGGTATGTATTCCCGGCTGTTTCCTACTATCAACTAACGTATAAAAGCTCAAGGACAACCATGGAAAACCATTATACCTATGCCAGATATTTGCAACGACACCTTATCAAGGCAAGGTCTTGTTTTCATTAATGCATGTCTGAGGCTATGCCAGGAGCATCACACGCATTGCAAACAAGACAAACCCAGGTTACCAACTCGTGTTTTGGATATCGGAGCCGGTGATGATACTCACGTACATCTGGTTGAGACACGAGACATCACAACCGCGAAGTACACAGCACTAAGCTATTGCTGGGGCAGCGATCCTTCCATCAAAACTCTGACCTCGAACCTGGAGGACATGAAGTCTGGTATTGCCCTTGAGAAGCTACCAGCGGCATATGTAGACGCAATAGCACTGACCAGACAGCTTGATGTGAGGTACATCTGGATCGACGCCTTATGCATAATCCAAGACTCGCATCGAGACTGGGAGAAAGAATGCTCCAAGATGGCCGACACCTATGCAAACGCCTATATCACCATTGGCGCTGCATCTTCGCCATCTGTGGCGAACCATTTTCTCAAACCACAGCTGCATCCGCCACCACAGATGTCACACCGCAAACAAGACGTTTTCACCGCGTTGTTGTCAGACAGTAGTGGCGAGATGCAGGTCTCAGTCAAGGCAAGGCTCATGCAGGCAACCGGCGCCCACTGGTTGTGGCAAGACACTCGCAACGATGAACAACCACTCATGGAACCTCTCACTCAGCGAGGCTGGACTTTGCAAGAAAAAGTCCTTTCAACGCGCTTTCTTTCGATATCTTCACTGGAGATGGTCTGGACATGCAAAGAGCAGATATTCTGCGAGTGCGGCTCAAGATTGAATTATCAACGCGAGTTTGGTCGTACACCGCTGAGTCGGATATCTCGACACGATGAAGCATTCAACTTTTGGCATAAAATTGTTGAAAACTACTCCAAGAGGAAGCTTACACAGACTGAAGATAGACTCCCCGCGATATCTGCTATAGCGGCCATAGTGCAGAAGAAGATAGGCTCAGATTATGTCGCCGGACTATGGGCCGATAATATTGACCTTGATCTTCTGTGGCGTAGAGCGGAAGCAACACGGGCGCACGCAGCTAGCTCGTGTTACATCGCGCCGAGCTTCAGCTGGGCTTCGATTACAGGTGAAATTGATTATCTGTGTTTCAGAAATGGCAAATGGCCGTACGAAAAGGCTACAAAGGTTATCGAGGTCACTTCAGAATCTGGACCTGATGCTCCGCTTGGGAGAGTTACTAAGGGCAAGCTTGTTCTACAGGGTCCAATGGCTCCGGGATATGTCGAGCGACAGGCTTCACATGGTTGGTTCATTGTACGTATTGGAAGCACGCGTTTTTCCTTTCTACCAGACACTACTCTTTCAACAACGATATCGGAGAATGGATCAGAAGTGTCAGTCTGCAGAAGGTCTAGTGAGCATAACGGAGAAGACCTTGGACGGTTACTGAAGAGACTAAACCAGAAGGAGGAACATAATTCTGAGAGGAACAAGATTCGCTGCTGGGTGCTGAGACTCGGTGCATATCCTGTCAAGAGATGGAAAGAAAAGGAACATCAGTGGTTGGTGCTGGGTCGGTCAGGAACTGAAACAGAATGCTTCGAGCGAGTTGGATGGGGGTTGGTAAAAGACTATCACGAGGAGGAACAGGTGTTTGCGCAAGAGACAACAGCGACTATAACATTAGTGTGATTGATAGTTCAAGACATAGTTTGAGAGAGAAAAAAGAACACGTTATACTAGCAACTGCAAAGTACTCTCTAAGGTATATGGAAACCAAACGGCGCGAATAGTGTTTGTGTATCGGAGTATTCGGCGCGACCGACCAGGTGGATAGCTGGAAAAGCAGACCCTGTACCGTGCGGATAGAAGGGATGGCAGCAACAGCAACGCAACTACTACTACTATCTAGACGAATATACCCCCGCCAGCCGCTGAGATTGTTATCACCAAAGTGGATCATCATGCATACGTTGACAGGGGATAAGAGGCTAGGAGCCCTGTTCAAGCGAGGCCCAGGCTAGCCCAGGTCACAATGACATGAGGACATGCATGCATGGGTAAGAATGGCGATCGTGGACCAATTGACAAAAAGAGTTACCGGCGACATTCTTGGGGCTTGCATAGATACTTTTGATGGGAGCTGAAACTGAACTAGGGGGGAAGAGTAGGGTATGGGGGGACCAAGCCACAAAGGGAACTTTGGGTGAGACTGATTTCTGATTGATGAAAGCCGACAGTGACAAGACAGGACCGACATGCGTAAGAGAGAGAGTGACAAAGTTAGGCTAGTGGTTGGGCTAGTTGATATAGTTGTAAGTAGGCCGACAGGACGGGACAGGTGGACAGATGGACAGGACAGACCAGGGCAGGCAAAAAGGGAAAGAAAAAAAGTCTGGGTACCTAATAAAATTAACTACCTTGACAAGTATCCACATTTTACAGTCTATGCCTTGTTGATCGGAAACTTGAGCCAAGCCAAGCCAACGAAACGAACCAGGCCAAGCCAACAACCCAAGTTGAGTCAGAAAAGAAAGGGAAAAAAGGAGACGGGAGATGGATGGATATGGGAATGAACATGGACATGGAGAGACGGAGACTCATGTCTCAGTCAAATCGGTGCGGGGTCAGTCAAACCAGCTACAATCAGCTACAATCAGCTAAGTAATGTGTAACATTTATGATGCTCTTTCGGTTGGTTGCTTTCTTTTTTATTAGCCGTCTTTTTTTTCTCTTTGCTTCTCCCTCCCTGCCTAACAAGATTTAACCTTTTCTAGGTACTAAAACGTCCATGTAATTAGTGAATAACCCTCCCCTGCTGATACTTGCCAAGGTAGGTGTGTGTGGTATGCTGTAATGATATGTACTGTATTTACTGTGTACTAAGGTAGGTAGTGCTGTGCCATGTTGCTGCTTCTTGTTTGCTGCTGTCAGATCTCTCTGTAGGTAGTTCCGCCACACTCGGGGAGCTGCTGCTGGTGTTTCGCTTATGTTTGTCTCTTTTATTTCCTTTATCGTATCGTTTTTATCTTATTGTGGCAATAGTTGGATGACTGTTTTGTTTTGTCTGTTGGTGTCACTATCTCATTTCAATTTATTTTTCTTCCCTCTTTCAACGACCTCATTTCCTTTACTTCCGGCCGCCCGTTCCACGGCAAGAGGAAGCCTTTTTAGCAAACATTCTTCTCTTTCCCACCCTTTTTATTCCGTGATCTCTCTCCTTCTTTCCCCTGCCGTTATTAATCTCGCCTTCACAACATCTGTCACTGGCAATAAAGTCATTCGAGCCCTGAGATGACTTTTCCCCCATGTTAGAGTCTAACCCAGGTTCCAGTAATTGATTGCATTTAGCTCGGTTGCTATTTTGTCTAGTTTGAGCTTAAGGTCGATTTGTACTGTACAAGTTACAGAGGCACACTACCTACAGTATCTGCCCAGACTCTCGGACTCAGACTCATCAGACTTAGAGTCAGCCCGCCCACGGTCATACCAATGCCCGCTGACCTCGACCTTGACCTGGACTTGGACCTCGACCTCGACCTCTTCCCCCTCGATCGCATCCAGTAGGAGCTAAATGCATGCGAGCGGAGCCTGCCCCAAATCCACAAGCGCCCGAGGATAACACCGTCATCATCAAAAAACCCCCAAAGGGCATTCGTAGCTCCTTGTCGCGCAAAAAACATCCATACCTACCAAAACCAAAACCAAAGCAAATCAAATCTACCCTTCTTTCGCCAACTAATGACCACACCCTTTTTTCGCATTTTGGCCAAGCATTCAACCATTTCCTTCCACACACTCTCATCCCATCCGCAAAACACAGGCCAAATTTATTCGAATGCGATTACCAAGCCCACAAGCCACGTGCAGGGATAATCAAGTGGCGTAAACGCGCCATGTCAACTGCTCAGCAAATTCTCTCATTAACACACTCGAGATCCTCTCATTAGCCGCTCGGCGCTGGGAAAAAATAGCGACATGACTTCATCCAGGAGCTCCGTCGCCAGCGTCGAGGTTTTCGATCTCACCAGCGACCTAAATGACACTTCATCTCAATCATTACCGCGCATTCCGAATTCCTTGTCGCGCAGATACAGGCAAGGGGGTGCAACTTTCACGGCCAATCGCCATGGTGTTTTTGAGGTTCGAAATGCTGACGTGTTCCCAATGTGTTTTAATCTCGACCTGCTGACTTTTGTCTCATTTTAGCGGTCGCGCAAGAGAAGGAGGAGCGATGATCTCACTATCGGCCATAAACAAGCCCGCTTAGAGAGCACGCGAAAATCAATACACTACGACGCGGTGTACCAGAACCAAAGGGCTGTCAAGAAGCACATCATCGTGCGCAGACCCACTGATGATTCGCAACACGTCAAGTTCTACATCATACGATGTGAAGAGCATGACATTAGCTTTGACGACAACCCTCTCAAGAGCGCCTTGACTCATCTTCGCTCAAAGCACGGGGTGTTGACAGCTGGCCTTGATACTGTCATACATCGTCTTGGTATCGAGGTCATAGGATGTGATGATCATAAGCTTGAGCAAAACAACACCGTTGCTCAGAAGGCTCTGCAAGATGGGACTAACGCGCTGGGCAGGGATAGTATTAGAGTCATGAATGCTGATGATACAGATCGGTCAGAATTGCCAAAATCCAAAAAGATTTGCCAAAAGCGTCCAGCAGCAAAACAAAAGGACACCCAAAACCAAACACGGTCCCATCCGCCATACAACCAACTATATAACGACGATACCCCGCTTGACTTGGTTCCCGGCAACGTCTACATCATCTGGTGGTTTGAAACAGAACAGTGGTTCGCTGGCCTCCTTATGCCTCACCAGAATCTAGAATCGGTAGGCATCCATAACTCGCTCGAGAAGCTGGATATTTTCAAATCTTTGCCGGCTTGTTACCAGTACGACACCTCAAGTAAATCGCTCTCATGGGCCATGGATTACGAGGATGGAGGACCAAAGGCATCAGAACGATATTACCCATTTATCTTTTTCGAAGGCTTCAAGTTTCCCGACAACTGCCATCAGGCCTGGATCCAGGTTGACAACATTAAGCCCTGGGATGACGACGCGGCGGTTTATATCGAACACAAAGACCAGGCTGTCAAATTCATAAGAGAACAGCGGGAGGGAAAGAAGCGGGAGAGCCAGAGACCAGAAACCGAGGTCGAGGTACCAATTTCGATCGATAGCGATGGGTCATCAGAAAATAGCGGATCCAGAGATTCTGACCACGACGAAAACTCCGATGTGGACGAATTCGAGCATTCTTCCCCCTTGGCGGAGTCTTCGACGGACAATCAACCGGTACCAGAGCCTAATGTTACAACACCCGATACTATTAATGAGCCAGAAGCCACGGCGGAGCTCGAGAAAGTTTCAAATAAAGCCACAAGTGATCCTGCCCACGACACTCAGCTGCTTGAGGATGGGAGCGACGAGGAAATGATAGATGCCCCTGACGATATGGACGACTCTTCAGCGCCCAAGGCCCCAGTACGGACAATGACCGCCGTACCACTTCCATACATCCCTGGGCAACCGAAGAGAGCGCCAAAGGACCCAGATGACGAACCGGACCAAACTACTCAGACGCAAGAATCGCCAAACCAGTTCGACGATGAGATGGACATAGTTTTAAGTGAAGGTACGGGCGAGACTGGACAACAAGAGGACACATGCCCGTCTGGTGATGATATAGACGAGACGGGAGCGATGGCGATGGCAGAGGAAGTGCTACAGAATGGGAATGGGGAAGCACAGGAGAACATCCTTACGACAAAGCCGTGTGAGGATCATTCTTCAACAGAAGAGCACGCCCAGTGTGACCCTAGGACAGTCACGGAGACCCACGACGACCTCACCGAAGAGACAGCGTCGGCTGTTACACCCGAAAGCGACACACAGTATATTCCTGAATCAGAGGACGACGATACATCGCAGCACGAAGACCTGGCAAATCAGACCAACATGAGTCGGGCAGAATCAGTCTCTCGTCAGTCCTCTGAAGGGTCCAGGGTACCGTTACGCGATCCCAATGAGAAGCCGCAGACAGCTTCAACACGACCATCTGAACAGAATCGTTGGACGAATGACGATATACGCAGAATAATCAATGGTGCTTTGTCTGAGAGGGGTTCCAGTGAAGGAGGTTCCTCTGATGTTCAGTCCAGAACCGAGCCGACCCCGGTGCAGGAGCTAGCTGTGGCAAAAGAATCAGCCTCAACACATGTGGCAGTACAAGACCTTGACCTCGACAGTTTGTTAAAAGAGGGTGAAAGCCTCGAACTGCACATGTCGCAGGCTGAGCCTACGGCGAAACATGCAACAAGCTGCCAGCCCAGCCCGACCTCCTCTGACGACAATCGCCTTGCAGAAGAAATCTTCCATGCCCTCCTGTCGGAGGATCGCCAATCGAGCACTTCCAAGAGCCCGGATCATATAAATTACTCTAATGTCGATGCATTTCGACCTCGCGCTCCATTAGCTGGTATAGGTGGACGATATTTTGCGTCTTCCCCGCCGACGAGTGAAGAACGCTCCCAACCATCACCATACGCTCAGATGGGTGAACCAGCATCTGTACACTCACGGCCTGTGTCCAAGGGTAGCGACGTGCGACAACCATCTTATGAGGAAACGGGTACACCAGCTTCTGTCTTGCGACGCCTATCAACTGCTAGCAACGCTAGGCGAAATTATTCTAACGCTGGGATGGGTCAAAGAGCACACGTAGCTTCCAGGCCATCGCCAGGAAATGGCGATATCCCTCTACAACGTTCATTCGAGACTGGAGCGGGTCAACCCGTCTCTACCACTGATGGCTTGAAGCACGAGCCCCATCTTCGAAACTCCACACATGGCAGCATGGATCAGATAACGTCTGCACAACCTCGGCTGTCATCCAGAGAAATCGAGTCGCGACCGCAGGTAGCCGGAACATCAAAGCGACAAAGCCCATTGACGTCTCATCGTGATACTTGTCCAACAGCGGAGACTCCACCGGTGCAGATGCCGCTTCGTAGCGTCGCAACTCATCAAAAAAACCAAGCTAACCCAATTAATTGGCTACAGCAGGTGACATCGCCGCCTCAGTCCTATGCACAGGTATCTAAGTCTACCCTTATGCCTCCTGGGATACAGGCCATAATTTCTTCACAACAGTCAGCCAACGTCTCGAATCAGGGTTCCGGGGTATCTATATATCCGAGCACGCCGCCCGTTACGGGGATGGAATCTGGACAGTCAACATCAGTATCTGATCAAAACCAAGACCCAGTTAACCCAGCTTCTTGTCAACCAGCTGTCGCCGATCCACAACCTAGTCCTGCCACGGATTCTTTTCCTGTTTCATCTTTGCCTTCTTCGGTGCGACAATCAGCACGAGACGCCTTGGGGTTCCTCCATCAGACAGACTCATCTGCTCGAGAGCAGGGCCATGACGCTCGATTGTCACCTTCGGCAGCCTTTCCTGATACAGAGGCTCATTCGCACCAGCTCGGTCAACAAGGGCCATCGGCGAATTTCAAGACTCCTGCCGTTGGAAACAGTCATGCGTTCCAGGAAGCAATGCGATCACCGCAAGACCGCGTCATGCAGAGCCCCCCAAGCTCTTATCATAACACCTCAGGGCCACAAGTCATGCCACCTTTAAGACCATCTAATTCGAGCATCTCCCGAACAAGCTCCTTGTCTCAAGGCTACACAGTACCTCCTCCCCAGCCACTGCCATCTCCTTATCAATTGGCGGGCGAAGTGCTGAGGACATTATCTAACACTCAGGACTCTCGTGCTCAGCCTTCGCCACATCAACCCGCTGGAGAACTCGCGAGATCTCACACCACTACATACGGCCAGGTCAGGCCAAACACAACAGCCTCGTCTCCATACATAACTACGAGCCTACCTCCACCAAGTACACTTGCTCAGGGACCACCATCGTCACAAGTGAGCGCTTCACCACGGCTGGAAGCGATGGAAATCTCTCGTCCCAGCTCAGCCGCGCATGAGTGCAGGACCCCGACATCCCCTCGACAGTATGCAATGAGATTTTCACAACCAGGATCGACTAGTCATGGAGCATCAGTGGATACGGCGGCCTCGCCTCGTATGGCACTCATGGGTCCATCCCGGCCGGGATCTTTTCAAGGACAACCTTCATCGGTGAATGCGTCACCTCAGTTGGCCGCCAGGGAGATCTCGCGACCTAGCTCTACTGTTTATGGACAACGTACACAGTCAGCGATGTCCTCACCACGAAATACTTCGATTACCATGTCTCAGCCAGCGCCTTCCACTCATGGACGTGTATATCAGCCACCTTCGAGCTCATCTTCTCGATTTCCAGCGGCTCAGCCTGTTCGACACAATACTATGGACTACAGCTATTCGGCTCCTCAGACAATGTCATCGCCACAACAGTCGCGCCCGGGACTACCGAAGGAACCTTCTAGACCTGGGTCTCGGGTGCTCCGCAGCAACGGGCCCTTGCCTCCACCACAGCCTCGAGTAGGCAATTACGTTCCTGCTACAACAGTACACCAAAGCCGGTCTCCGCCCATGCAGGCACACGAAAATCCCATGAACCATTCTCGCAGACAATCCCGCACTGCTAGCCAATCATACTCTTATGGAAACGGTCCCGAACCCCGAAACTCGACACCAAGATCTCATGCGCCCGCATACCAAGTTCCAGTTCAGCCACCGAATCCAGCTACGCAGCCTGGTCACCTTCATGCTTATCTCCCTCTGCCGGTCGTTGAAGCCTTGAAAGAACGAGCTGGAAGAAGAGGCGGCGATGTCAAAACTGGCGACTTCCTTAACTATCAGAATCTGTATGAATGCCCCTTTTGCCGAGCAGGAATGCCTGAGCAGGCGGTTTTTGTTCAACATCTACAGAGGTTTTGTCCTTACATAGAAAGTTTCACTCAAAAGAGACAGACAACGGAAGTTCGTCGTTGATTTGTCTTGGCAACTTTCTAACTTATGTACATATTATGGCTCTTCTCAGAAGAGCGTTATACAAGGTGTGGTGTTGTTTACGATTGCAAGGAGGAACAACATGATTAGGAATTTTGGGCAAGTCAGATTTTTGACTGATTGTGGAGCGTGGTGTTGCTTCCTTTGGGCATTGATTCCTCTTTCAGGAGTACAAGACATTGACCACGGATGGTTATAATCATATAACATAACATGATGTATTAATTAGACTCAGATGACCATGTCACGCTACGTCTTTGTATGAGACACGTGAAATATTGTATAATTGCAAACAGCGTCTCGATTTATCGTGCTCTTATCATACCTACATATAATCATTGTGCTGTTTAAAGCTACTGTCGTGAATTTAAAATGCACAATTATGACATACCACAAGAATCGCCGATCAAAACAGTTCGCAGTACTCCGCTTGCGTCAGAAGAGGTATAGCGGTCATCATGAGCTTCATATACCACCACTTTACTTTTCGTCAGTCTTGGAGTCACTGACCACTCCGCCTTCGACACCAGTTGTATCAAGACCCAACTGAGCCGTGTCCCAGCCCTGTGTTTGTAGATATTCGCGGAACTTTTGGTCTTCGATGGTGATGGTATCCTGGCCGATGTGCGGAATGAAGAAAAAGACAATCAATGCTGAAAGAATGCAAAGACTTGACGACACCCAGAAGGGGTACTGGGCGCTTTGTGTTTCGTTTCCTCCAGCGGCCTGGATGTACGGAAATACGTATGTTCCAACAAAAGCACCGATCTTACCAACTGCAGCAGCAATGCCGTAATATCGGCCTCGTACTCCAGTGGCACATGTCTTTGCTGCTAGAAGACCGATGTTGTTTCCGGGGCCTAGCTCACCAAGAGCTTGGAAAATACCAAACACGACGGCGAATGCAGCAACCTGACTTGAAATCTTGTCGTAAACTCCGGCCATGATAAATCCGACAATGGCCTGAAGTGTTACACCGAGGATGAGTGTATATCGAGGGCCAATCCAGTCGCTGACAAAAGCACCAATCAAAGTGCCTGGAAGATAGAACATGTTAACAACGGTGTTCCAGCCGAATACGGTTGTGAGAGGTGCTCCGTCGCCGTAGATGCCGGAAAGGATAGAGGAGGAGTAAATGCCAAAGGCGTATGAAGAGAACTACACATGTCAGCCAGTGGATATAACGGAGCTTTGTGGGAGGCTTACGTTGTAGAGAAACCATACTAGACTGACACAGAAGAGTCTGAACCAGTAGTATTTCAAGACCAACCAATATGGTGTTTGGCGCCTCATTGACTGCTTTGCGAATTCTTCGGGTTCCTTGAGCCTCAATCGCAGGATGAATAGAATAAGGGGGAACACAACTCCGATACCAAGACTTGTTCTCCAGATAGTTCCATAGTTAGCGTTGTGAGCCGCAGCGGCAACAACATCTGTGAAATGTCAGTGAGTTCTTTGTTCGGAAAACGAGAGTACTGACAAGGAACAAAGGCGCCGATGACAAAACCAAAGTCAATCATCGAGTTAGTAAAGAGAATGAACCATCTGTTTCGGGTGCCTTTCTTCATTTGACCACTGGACTCTGCGCATCCGACGCTACCTGCTGGGTATTCACCTGGGATAATCAGCACACATATCTTTTTTCGTAATTAGCATACGCAAACCTACCTCCAATTCCAATGCCGACAAAGAATCGCCAGGCGGTAAGCATATTGAACATTCCGACGGGTTGTCCGTGCCAGTACGATCCCGCTGCCAAAGCAGTGAAGATGATAAGAATGACAGTAGACACCATGAGCGTGTTGGTTCGTGACCAGTGATCAGCAAGGAAACCAAAGACTAGTTGGCCAACAACAGTGCCTGCAAAAGCAATATCGGACACGTATTTAAAGGCATTAGAGTTGACGTAGACATCTCCGTATTGCCTTCTCAACGTGGTGTTGACGGAACCGATAACCTGATCATGTTAGGAAACACAAAAAGCAAGATGGACACATCGGGTCTCACGTTGTTGATGTAACCATCTGAGAAAAGACCTGCACCACAAGCGAACACGGGGAGAGCGGTTTCAATCCAGGGTCGTTGAGGGACATCATCCTGCGACACGTGTGCTTCATCGTTGTGGCGAACTTCATCAGAAGCATTGGTATCGGATTTCTTCCTAAAGCCTAACATTGTGGTATGCGCACAGACACCTGGTCAATCGCAGGAGGAGTAGTCGGGTTGTCGTGGGGTTGGGAAGAAGGAAATGTGCAAGCAGTCACAGTTAGTTATACAAAGAGGAGGAGCGAAGCAAGGTCACGTTGCCACGGTCATAGGAATTAGCGATGCCTCGGGTAGCAGAAGGGGGACCTGGCAGGGTGTCACAGGATTTCTAGACTACTAACTGCAGGAGGATCATATCTGTGAGGTAATGGAGGAGATAAGCTTGCGAAAAAGAAGCAGGCTGCTGAGAATGCAACCAACAACAGCTCCACTAGCCCAAGTCCTTTTCAGAAGCTCGTAAGACAAGCTCTGCGAATCATTACGTACACGAGACAAAGGTATTGGGAAACAGGGTAGGTACCGTATCAAATGCTTTCCTCGTTGGAGTGACCGAGTCCCGAGTTTACTCGGCGGGTCCCTCGAATTGACTTTAGCGATGCACATGGGATTCCCTTCCATGAAGCGTTGATTTATTGCCGTGTTAGGCGACGTGTGGCTTGCTGCTCGGCTCAAAAATGCCGGTAATTGCGCCGCCCATATCCTGTAGCCTGTCAGAGTCTACGCTACGACGAATGTGTAAGGTGGTTGGCTCTAACTGATATCAGCTGGGCATTGTCTTATGTACTGGTACAACAATGATCCCGGAAATCAAGATGAGAGTTTATCTGTGGGTTCATCAAACGGCCTGGAGAAGCGTCTTGGGCCAACTTGTCCAGGGTCAGTCCGCTTCTATGGATGCCGCGTTGTTAACTGCGGAGCATTTTTTCCTACATGACCATGGAAATATTCCGGGCACACGATCACCTCCCGTAAATGGCTTCGCTTGGTAAAAAAAACTGCAGAGGAGAAGCCGATGTAACGTTAGTCGTGCGATTCTGTCTGCGAAGAGTATATATACATCCAAAGTTTAACCTACGTCATCAAAAAGCCTCTATAGCTCAGTGGTAGAGCGTCGCACTCGTAATGCGAAGGTCCATCGTTCAATCCGGTGTCGAGGCATGAGAAGTATCTTTTTTGTCTCATCTGTACTAAGACTCTTGACCCTGATTTCATTTTTGACTGAATCGCCTCCGGTCTTCTTCCTTCTTCCTCTTTTATACTTGGTTGATTTTGTAACCTAGTCTACGAGCAAAATCATCACCGGTGTACCCGTACTGATTCTCAATTAGCCCAAAACAGAGTTAAATATAGTTAAGGTTTTCGCCGACGACCCTTTTTTCCCTTAAACCATCTAACTCCTAAAGTCCTCCCAAACTCACTTCCGTCTGTGTCGATGTATACCTCAGCGAATGTAGCTGGCATTTCGCCAAGAAGTCGTCTAGCGATCTCCCAGACCAGCCTCTCTGTCTCAAACCCATCAGGCATGAGATATGGGTCAAGCCTAAGAACGCTTGACGAACTTACCGTGTATTCCCACAAAATTGAACGACGATGGCGCGCTGGCAAAGAGGGGTATGGGTAAGGTAACTTGCCATATCTATTCTAGCTTTAAATCTCCAAGAGACCTCATCGAATTAGCAGTGCCTCTTCCCAATCACTCATTAAGCCTACATCATATAGAGAAGGGATCATTGCGAGACAATGTAGTGGCTGTACATTAGTCGGGGGCTAACTTTGTGGAAATGTACGGTAGTTTGCTTCTAACTTCTTCAACGACGCTAGGACACTCGAGGTTTCGGGACAGTCATTTTACCCTTTTTGACTATGAACATCTTTCGTACTCATTACAAAGGCCCGTACCGGTATACGAGAGCCACGTGCAATGCTCCTTATTTGTGAAATGATAGTGAGTCTATGGGAAGTGCCTACAATATACATATCACGAAATATCTGGCCTGTACGAAGCGATGGTGCCAGCGGTTTAATTCGCAGCTATTGATCCAACGATACATGGTAAGTAAGGCACCTTGTGAGCAACCATCATGGATGAGCTCAGGGATATCTCTGTTTCAACCTTCTTTGGTAGCGATGGCAACGCATCCTGCAAATCGCATGACAGTTTCGCCCTTCTCGTTCTTTGAAACACCGTCACTATGAACAAGCTGCTCCACGATGTCATCAAGTGCCTCATCCCACTTCTCTTCGTCTTCACGAAGCCATCCTGACGGCAAAACACCCAAGTAGCTCCACGCCAGTTGTGCCCATCGCTTCATGTCTGGAACGGTAATATGTGCATCCTTGTGGTATATCTTTGTCTTGTCAGGATCAAACCCAGCATCTTGCAATGCCTTTTTCATGTGGCTCTCCTCGAAGGACATGTCTTGAAGCAGCATTGGGAGAGGAGCATCCTCTCCACGTGTCCGACTATTAGCATGCTTGAGGGCGTCTATGTGTGGCATCCCATTCCACGCCGACACCATAGCGATACCTCCCGGTTTCAGCGTTCTGTGCACTTCCTTCAAGCCGTGCTTAGCGACGTCCATGGAATGGAAAGCGAAATTGTTGAATGAGTGAGAGAAGTGGTCATTCGAGAAATCAAGGTCCTAGTTCATAATGAGCACGGCATTCTTCAATACGAACAGATGAAAACTTACGCGAGCATCCATTATGTGCGCCTCCAAAGGCCATTTGCTAAGTTTCGCTATCTGTTCGCAGGCCATCACGAACTGAGGGTTGATGTCGGTTGCCTGGATACGCAGTCCATCCGCAGATGGTGGCATCCTTGACATGATAGCCTTGGACACGACTCCGGCGCCGCACGCATTATCGTGGATGAGATCGGTCGACTTGAATGGAGGAAGTTGGTCAAGAGAGAAATCAATGATAGTCTCACTGACGTTTCCCATCAGCTCGATCAAGTGCGATGCCTCATATTGGGTCACTTGCTTTGGTTGATAGGAGGAAGACATTGCGGTTTAGAATGATGCAGCAGATATGGAATATGTTTGAGGCCATCAAAATCGTGGGAAACCGTCATTTATATATATTCTCTAGTTGGCCCGCAAGAGTGAGGCGCACAGCGGTAATGACAACAAAGCAAGTCGATGAAAAGCAAAGAACATCAAAGCGGGGCAATTCTGTGCAAAAAGGCATAGTACAGGCCATCTAGTATGCGTTTCAGCTGCCAAGAGTCTTGTAGCGACTCGTGTCCATTCTCTTGATGCTCGGAGACTTTTGAGACCAAATTGTAAGCTGATGCCAGGCATTGAAAATAAGCCAGACTATCAAAGCAGAATACTTGACTTTTATTCCTCAATGTTACTTTGATTTGACTGATGCAGTCTAGCCTGCTTATGGTCTTACTCTCAGAGTCTTACCTGGTGTTATAAGCTTAATACGCTCGGGTCTCTCGGCGACAGTGGATGCTATTCAGGCTCTAGTAACCTGTTCGATGACTCTTTTTCCGAAGCTTTTCTGTTTTTTTGAGATACATACGTCTGGAGTCAGACTTACTTAACTCGGAGAGGTTGCCCTGACCACATCTCAATTCTCTTTAATTGAGGTCGTTGGATGTAGCTTCTAACATGTCTAGGGTTTTCATCGCTAACTACTGCAGATCCATCTTTTGTGAGGCTAATCGCACTGACTCCATTTGCTACCTAGCCTTTTCAGTGAGATTGCTCACTGTGACATCGCCTAATATCGGATATCGTTAGTTCCAGATTGAGCCTTACAACGGAAACTAAAAGGAGATATATAAGACCTAAATTAACAGCGTGTCAGAGCCCCAGTACAGTCAGCCCGTTTTTCTCCCAATCACGGAATTGTTATCATGGCTTCTTTGGTCGAATCCTACGAGATATTGGTGCAAGAATATTCCTCCGGGTTCATTTTAGTGCTGACATCAACTTCTAACGCACCTGTCACTCACCGTAAAAAAGTAAATCCAGCACGAGAGGTATTCATTTTGCCAACTTCATTCTCGCCAAGAAATACCAACCTTAGTAAACCTGGCTGCTAGAAATAATTCCGAAATGAACGCTTCTTCCGAACTCTTTACCACACTTCCCAATCGGGTACGCATATGCTACCAGACGTTCGGCGATCCTTCAGATCCGGCCATCATTCTAATCCCAGGTGAATACAAGACCCTTCTTTAGTCACTACCCACCACCTTCTAAAGAGTCCACTAGGCAACGCGGGCTCCATGCTCTTTTGGCCTGAACCTCTGATTGAGAAGCTGCAATCGGGTGATGATGGCAGGAAGTACTTTGTTATTCGCTATGATCCAAGAGACACCGGCCTATCCCAGGAGTTTCCAGTCCCAGCAGGATACTCGATTGGTGACATGGCGGAGGACGTAGAATTACTCGCTGATCATCTGAATCTCACTGATCCAGGCAAAGGTTTCCACCTTGTCGGTGTCAGCAAAGGAGGTCCTGTAGCCTATACTATTTCTGCACGTAGGCCTCAACAAGTTAAAAGCCTTACACTCATGTTCACATCGCCGGGCGTTAGTCCCGAACTTCCCACCAAAGGTGGACTTGACCTGGGCTTCCAACCCATGCTGGCAGGTTTCGGAAACTTGAAAGAGACTGCTATCAAATCCGGAATGAAGATGTATGACGCTTTGACTACCCAGCCGGATGAAGCAGAAAGGAGGGAGGTCGAGGAATTGGTCACACGAATCGTGGAGAGGGAGTACAAGCATGGCACATTGTTTAGTAAGGGGCCGAATCATGGTTCTGCGTCACACGAGAAAGATGGCTGGCCAGGAGTAGATACACTCAAACAGGTCAAGTGCCCGACAATAGTTGTACAGGCCGGAAAAGACCAGACATTTGGTGAGATTCATGGGCAGGCGCTGGTCCAAGCCATACCAGGCGATGTTGAATACGTACTGTGGGAGGACGTGGGTCACGAATTGCCAAGACGGATTTGGGACCGGATGGCTGCGCTTGTTCACGAGACTTGGGAGAAGAATGAGGCCATTTAGAGTAGCATGGTGACACACTGGAAGAGTCCAAGCGGCTATGGGTCACGAACTTATTAGTCGCCCAACCTCCAAGACACTGAAGCCCGAGGGGAAACTTTAACGTAAACAAGTCCCGTTTCAACGACCTACGCATATCTTAGAACAGTACGGTTGTTAGAAAATGGCAAGAATTGTATCTAAAACAAGCACTGGGGAGTGGCTGATTCTCTCTCATGTTGTGACTCACGGTATGGTTCCCCGGAGAGAAACAGTCCCGTCAGTCATTCTCGTTTATTCAGTTGGCTATCCACATAGAAGGTACCTAAGTACTTGCATCGGCAGAGACTTGGATCAAACGCGGCGTCAGTGATTCACTGGAACTAGACTTTTGAATTTTGCTCTCCTTGCCCTCTCCAGTTATTAAAGCCTGTGAAATTACAACTATATACATCAGTCTTTCTGCATCCATCAGACTCAAACTTTCTAGCAACCACCACCATCGCAGCATTCTTCGAACTCTATAGTAGCCTCTCAACATGCGCTTCATCATCATCGCCGCAGCTTTGCTGCCTTTCGCCTTTGGCAAGGCGACCTACGAAAACTGGAAGGGGTATTCCATTGACACGTCCGACACGTCTCACAACCATGTCACGAACGTTCTGAGTGGAATCAACCACATTCCACTTGGTGAGCACCAGGACACAATTGACATCACAGTCCACCCGACAAGTATCAAGAACTTTGAAGGCCTTGCCCTGAAGTCTACTCTTTTTATCGAAGACATGGGCGAAGAACTTGCCAAGGAGGGGAGTTTCGAGCAACTGAGCCGTGAGATGTCCTTCACCTCTAGATTGACGACAAGCTAATGGTCGATAGCTGCGCGTACTCATGGCGGCGTCAAACTTGCCCAGCCCGACAAAGCCTACTTCAAGTCCTACCACAGCTTTGAGCAGCACACCCAGTTCTTGAAAGATCTCCAAACCTCCTTCCCCAAGAACTCCGAAGTCTTCTCTACTGGTAAAAGCGTAGAGGGTAGAGACATTCAGGGCATTCATCTCTGGGGGAAGTCCGGTAAGGGTAAGAACCCTGCTATAATCTGGCACGGAAACGTGCATGCTCGCGAATGGATCAGCAGCATGGTGAGTAACCCTATTCTCCCATTTTGGCGATGGTGATTTCTAATGCTTCTCGAAGACAGTTGAGTACTTGGCGTGGCAGCTTGTTCAAGGTTACCATGACAAGAATAAGCTTTCTCGATCCATCATTGATAGTCATGACTTTTACATTCTGCCAATCGTCAACCCTGACGGTAAGTTTAAATGGCTTCTGTGCAAACTTCCGATTATATACTAACCATAACGGTTAGGATTCGTCTACACCACCAAGTCTGATCGCTTGTGGCGTAAGAACCGCCAAAAGGGCGCCCACAAGACGTGCGTGGGCACTGACATCAACCGAAATTGGCCTTATAAGTGGGATATCCCCGGTGGCTCATCCACAGATCCTTGCAACGAGACATACCGCGGTCGCAAGCCAGGAGACACTCCAGAGATCAAGGCTTTGACAAACCACACCATGGCAATTGCGCAGAAGACGGGGATCCGCTCTTACATCGACTGGCATTCTTTCAGTCAACTCATCTTGTTGCCCTACGGCTACACTTGCGATCGCAACGCAACAAACACAAACTACCAGATGGAGCTGGCAGGTGAAGTTGCGAGCGCGATTGAAGACTATAAAGGAACGTACTTCAACTACGGTCCTACTTGTCAGACTATCTACCAAACCTCGGGCGGTAGTAGCGATTGGGTTTTCGATGTTGCTGAAGCTGAACTTGCTTGGGGCATTGAGCTTCGACCTGGGAGGTTGAGAGGCGATGGGTTTGTTCTTCCACCCAAGAACATCATCGAGTCTGGTGAGGAGATTTGGGCTGGTATGAAGGTTTTGTTCCAGAAGCTCTTGGAGAAGGGTAAACAAGGTTGAGAAAGGATGCGAAAAAAAGCATCGAAAGGACTTGGTACAGAGAGTATTGCCAAAACTCCCGATAGTCCAACCCATGGCTAGGGAAAGTCGAGGCTTGGGTTTCACAGCAATCGACAGTAAATAAAATTAGTCTCTATCTAGAACCTCGAGTTCGTGATGTCTGTTGCTGAGAATATAGTAGCTTCTTTGTGCTTTGTAAGCAAGCAAATCGGTGAGATGGCCGAGTTGGTTATGGCGCCAGGTTAAGGTTAACCTTAACACCAATTTCCTGGTGGAGCAATCCTCCTGGGTTCGAGTCCCAGTCTCATCAAAAGATGTTCTTTTTTTCATGTTTTCTTTTTGTACAGACTGATATTGGATCTAGTCTACACCACTACCACCCCTTGTGCTAACGCGGAGCTTGGTGATTCCACCCGAGTCACCCCAGGAACCGCTATACGTACAGTGCGCCGGTGCACAAGATGGAGGGTAACACTAACACAGGAGGTTGGTGAAGGTGGGCTTGTCTCACTTTTTGCTGCGGACAAACTGCGCCAAGTCAAGTCAACCAGCCACTCAAATTTTTGGCCCTCTTGATTAATCTCACAGCCGACAAAACTCGATTCAGCTCCCGCAAGGCCTCACGGGGACCCTCACGGGCATTCCGTAGCTGAACAGAAAACGAGCCCATGAATATTCGGTCAGCATGCAATTGTCAATAGTGCTGATGCATTATGACTGAACTCGTTATACTCTTACTTGATGAAACGATTCAATCCAAGAGCTCGAAATCTCACTCTAAGATAGCCAGTATCCTAATGCTTCGTTCAACCAGTTGATGTGTCCAAATTCGTAGCTCTACGGAGTACATGGTGCAAGCCTCAATGTCGCACCCGGGCCTGAGACAAGCGGGAGCGGGATACGATAATAACCCCGGTTGTCACTTCGGGGACCTTTCTTCTCAGCTGGAAAAACAAGGGTTGTTATATCCTAATCCCTCAGCAACTGCGCTGACTATGCTGATCTCCAACTGCCTCGCCGGTCTCATTTGCTGACACTGCTGCTTTGGCCTGTATTATCCTTGCATTAGTGAGTGAAGCACTGTGCTTACTTGGGAAGACGTTGCTTTACCGCCTGAGAGATAGTGGAGATCACCGCAGATCCCAGCTCACTCAATCGAGACACAACAGACAAACAAACCGATGTAAGATCTTTGGTCGTACAGAGTACACAATGCGTCTATTATATAAAGCCTTGACTCGACCAGTGACTTTCTTAAACAGCAATTGATTCTCAAGCATCCTTCTCGGCAACTATCACAACAGACTACTGTCAAAATGCTTCCTTCATTTCTTCTCTCATCGCTGCTATGCCTTTCCACAGTCTCAGCTCTCCCCAACCCAATTCTGGCGGAGCGTGCGGCCTGTGACTGCACTGGAACACGTGATGGTGGCTCCAACTCCAAGGAATACATCTGCCGTGACGCCAGGCTCGGTCCTTCAAAACTTCCCAGAAAGCTGCCGCTGAGCACCTTCGTCGAGAGTTACAATCGTTTCGGAGGTCTGACACCAGCTCAGTTTCTTTTGACATGGACGGATGAGAAGGGAAACTACAGGTACCCTCCACAGAACGTAAGTTAGTTGTTGTCTCCTAAATGTTCTATCTACTCACCACGGCAGGGTTTCCAACTTGATGCTGAAGGCAATGCCATCAATGGAAGCATGATTCTTCCTGTTGGGACAATGGTAGACCGATTTGGAAGCGAATACGGTAAGTCAACCACCACAAGCTAGTCGTGCTTCATATTCTAAGTCAGTCTCAGGATCGTTCATCTCTGCAGCAGCTGCTCCCTACTCCCAGAGAGCTCTGCCTCCGTCGAATCTGGCTACAAACCCTGATACTCCCGACTTCCCCTACAACTATCATGTTTATCGGGTAATCAAGCCTCTCCCAGTAGTCGGAGGGCCCATTGCGCCGTGGTTCGGTCAGCCTGGTCTTGGAGCACAGTTTTTCACTGGAGACTTGGGCAATATCAAGTTCTTGCTCGAGCAGAGCTACATCCAAGCTGAGGATCCCAAAACTCTTGTGCACAAGTCTGATGGTTGCGCATGATGCTGAAGTCTCACGTGCGAGTTTCTAGTGGATGGCCTCTTCATTAATGTATTTTTGATTCGTTTCATGTTGTATAGTTTCGTTATGCCAGTTCGCAAACATCAGCATTGGTTTTTCTATATCTTTTACGATCTGCCTATCTACTTTTCTACGTGAAACTCTTTTCAGCATACTGGACAACACTACCAATACTTTAGACTTATACTTATGTACATCCACGAGTAAGTACATACATATCCATCTTACTTTTAGCGGGTGACGCCGTTGACTTTGAAGAACTTAGACCAAGTTTTTAGCAGACTCCAAGGCATTAGAGTTTTGCCATAGCTTGAGATGGGATCTGAGTAAGAACATTCTCGCACAGAATATCCTTCCAGCTTATACAAAGCTCTGGCGCATCACACAGTGGAAAGAGACGAATCAGATGCATTTTTTAACTCTAGAAATATCGCCTTCTCCATAAAACAATTTCTGAACAGAAAATGACAATTATGCATCCGATTCCGCCACTTCGATCTTCTCCGACCACTAACCCCATAGAGCCATTCGATCCGTACTATGGGGCGATAATCTTGACCATGAGACGCTAGCGACGTTTAAACCAGCGATCTACCTATCAACGAGCACAAAAGCGGTTACACGGCATCTGTATTGTAACGTGAAGGAATAAAACCCCTCGTCGAATGAGAAAAGTTCAGTCTCTTGTTCCAACATCTTACCTTTGTCTTTTTTTCGCAGACGACTTTCTCAAAATGGCCTCACATCCAGATCCAGCATCATCAGCAAACCCCAAAGATCTACATGATGGGCCCAACAAACAGGATGTCAGCACAGGCATTGTGGTGCCCGCCTTAGCAGAAGGAGATATGCCCACAACTTCCAAGTGGGAAATCTGGAGTTGGTATGCCTACTACATCGGTGCCAATGGGCTTGCTCTTTTCAACTTTGGACCAACTGCTTTTCAAAACCTACTTGCTCAGGCAGCGCCAAAAGATACCGGTCTTTTACCTTTCGCTGGTCGTGAACGAGATGTCAACAGTATCGTTCTACTTGCCAATGGCATATCCTTTGCTTTGCAAGCCGTTCTCTTCCTCATCATCGGAGCATATGCAGATTTTGGAACCGGGCGACGATGGATTTTAGTGGTCTGGTCAATCGTGGCCTACGGAGTCGGGTTTGGCTGGCTGGGAGTTCACGATCCTAGCAAATGGCAGACAGGGACGGGCTTGTATATCGTTGGTCTCGTCTGTTACCAGATGACTTTAACATACTACACTGCGGCATTTCCCTCTCTTGCGCGAAATACACCTCAAATGAAGGAAGCAGCACTGCAATTCGAGTCGGGTGACATCACGCAACAAGAAATGGATCGAAAGGACGAAATGGAGAGGAGCAGGCTCAGCAACGTCGCTTTTTACATCCAATCCATTGGTGAAGTCGTCATTCTGGCTATGATTGTGGGCGTCATGTTTGGCGTCAAAGTCGACAAGAGTCCAGAGAACAACAACTGGGGTCTTTCTGTGCTGATCGCATTCGCAACTGCTTGTTGGCTTGTGCTCTCAATCCCTTGGTTTTTCATCGAGAAGAAGCGCCCCGGCATGAAGGTCCCTGATCACTTGAACATTGTTACAGTCGGGTTCTGGCAGCTTTGGGAGGCTCTCACTCAAATCTGGCACTTGAAGCAGAGCTTGATCTACCTTGTTGGATATTTCCTCTTAGGTGACTCCCTCAACACTACTGTGACAGTCATCGGTACACTACAGAATCAGGTTGTCAGCTACGAGACCCTGACTCTAACCTATCTTCTCATCGTCGGCATTGTTGCTCAAGCAGTCGGAATTGGTGCTTTTTGGCTAATACAGAAGAAATTCAACCTAAGCGTCAAAGCCATGTTCAACGCCGTCATGGTCTTTATCATCCTGTTAGATGGATGGGGCATGATTGGAAACTGGACTGACAAGTTTGGTTTCAAGAATGTCTGGGAGATTTGGCTGTACCAAGCATTTTATGGACTTTTCGTTTGTCCATGGTACAGCTACTCTCAAATCATGATCAGCTCTGTCACGCCTCGAGGCCACGAATTTCTCTTCTTCTCTCTGTTCAACATTATTGGTAAATCGTCAAGCTTCATCGGGCCTTTTATCAGCAGTGCCATTATCGATGCTACTCCAGGAGGCACCAACAATAGCGCCCCCTTCTATTTCTTGTTTGCTTTGAGCTTGGTTAGCGCAATTGGCATATGGACCTTCTTAGATTTGGAGAAGAGTGCAAGGGAACAAGAAGCTTTTATTATAGAAGAGAAAATCCGCATGGGCGAGGACTCGGATGCCAGCAGAACCACTTAGATTTTTATGCTAAGTTTTTAAATAGTTCAATTAAGGAAATGAACATGTAGCTGCTTTCTCTTGACTCTGTTTCTTCCTAATTGACAGCGAATGGACGACATTAGCCTGTGAATTGCGGTACCGTACAACCATCCTTACATCTTATGTACTGGCCTCAGGGTATCAGAAGAAATGGCCGCTCGAGCTGTGGGCGAGATAATTAGTGGACCAGTTCATGACATTTAGACTACTTGTTTAGTTTATTTATTTCATTTATTTTAGCATCCTAAAGCTTAGGGGTCATTTTTTCTACCATTCACCCACTAGCTACTGTCGGATGTTCCTAGGTATCAGTGCATCATCAGTGGGGACGTGCTCTAGAGCCAGGAAAGGGAAACCGAGAGCGGGGATAAATTTACCCCATTCCAGGGTAACTTGGCTCAAAAGACACCTGTCCTGACGTCTAAATAACTACCCTGCAAGACGCGTTGTTTGTCGAGATTCGGCATCAAAGATGGCATTTCGTGTTGCCTCTATCGCTCCTATTAATTTGCAGTAGAACATCTCCTCAACTATCTTTGATTCTCTCTTGTGCATTGATGAATTGGTCTGAATGCCCTCTAACCTGCGATTGACCTGCACCAGGAGATTCTTTGTCTGTTTGTCGACACTGACCGACAGTGCCTGACTGACAAGCACGGCCAGCCGTCCTCATGTGACCAGAATTTATACCTTACTCACACGTTCAACAACAGTTAGACACATAGCGATGACATTACAGTTACCGATACAATGATACTGGCGAAGGATCAATTCAGCAGCACAAACGCGAGGGCGAGCAATGGAAACAATTCTGAAAATCTAGTGGCCATTACGTGTCTTCTCCTTCAACAATAGCACCGGTCGCGTGGCCCAATGGCAAGGCGTCTGACTACGAATCAGAAGATTCTGGGTTCGATCCCCAGCGTGATCATTTTTTGCCCTTTATTCATTCTTTTTGTCTCATGCACAGGCGATCGTTGATTGCCATTTGCGTTCATCAACAGGCGACTCTTTGTTGGCTTCTCCAAGCAATATTTTTCTATCAAATGATTCTATCAAACGCCCGCTGCCTTTTGTCTTGGTATAAATTATTCCCGTCTCCCCAAAAGTGAAACCTTCATCCTCTTTAATCGCCTGCTCTCAAACGTCTTGGTGACTTTCCAATTACTAATAATCATAACAAAAACAATCAAGAAAATGAGAACCGCTCCTATCAGTGGCACAATCAACGCAAACACGGTCAAGAAATAGCTGGCGTTTTGGAATGCTGGCTCTTCAAGCAGGCCATCGACGCCCAACCCTACTTGCATCGCTGTGAGCGCAATGACAACGTAGGCCAGGACACCTGCCAATACCGAAAAGTTGTCTCGGATGAGATCACCATAAACAGTATGAGAAGCAACTCTTGAGTAGCCGCGCAGCATGTAACCTTTGTGAAACGCGTAGATCTTGTTGAGTCTGCTTAATCTCAACTCCCCGTACCAATAGCGTGGATTCACACGGTCATATTGATGGTTCTCAAGAATTTGAGCGGCAAAAGCTTTCCAACCTTCCCAAGTTACTTCTTCTGGAAGCAAGCCATACTCTTTGGCGATCCGGAAGTCGCTCTTGTACGCGATGAGTGCGGCGTACGAGTAGAGAAATCCTCGAGCTGAAGAATCGAGGTTGCTCTGCGCTGCGACATCGAGATGTGCTGTATGACTGATGTTGGCAGCCCAAAAGTTTGGGTCGAGTAGGTATTTTGGCATGGGTTTCAGGAAGATACGGTCCCTCCACCAAACCATATGGAGCTCAGCCTGCTCGCTGATGATGATGTTTCGGGAGATGAGCCTCTGGTGATGAAGTTGTCGAGGCGGCATCAGGCGTCCGCATACCCAAAGCCATGTTTGGATGTCAGTCAGTCGCGAAACTGATAATTCTCGCTCTAAGAAGTTGGGATCCGACGTCGGAGCCACAACATCATCGTTGAAGCGAGCGCTCGCTGGTAAAAGACTGCCAAAATCCTCCTTCGAGGATAAACTACCGGTACTAAGGAAGTCCCTCTCCAAGATACAGACGGTAAATGGTGGAGTTGGGCTAGCCATGTCGAGTCGATGTTATCTCCAGGCTGAACTGCGAGAGTGAGTATGGCGTGGGATTTAAGATTCTTAGAGAGACGGAAACAGAGAGGGACAACCCTTGCCTCTGTCGATGGCAACAAGTCTTGATCAGCATTTCAGCTTGCCTAGATAAAAAGCAATGGATGATAAGGTGGAAATTAAAAAGCATCCTTACCAAGCAGGGGTCACAGGGCTGGCAGCGCTCACTAAGCGTGCTAAGCCATCATCCCTGGCGGTTAAATCGCTTCAAAGGGATTGTAATTGGCTAGTCTACGCTGAAGGATCTCTTAGTTACACTCGGAAAAGAGGGTTGTCCCGCAATCCGTGCAGCCCTTTCAACCAGCGTGCTGGAAGAAGAGTTGGCTGTAGTCCGTGGATTTGTGAGCATTTCGCAGGTGACTGATGGCCTCGACGGGATGTTTGCGAGTCTGAATAATCGTGAATCTATTTATGTCACTGATGAATCCTGTCTTGCTAACTTAGATACTTGTTACGGAGCGGAGAGGCAAAAGATGTTGAGTGGGTATAGGTACGGGTACAGTATCCAGATCCAGATGACCTCCCAATTTCAGCCAGGATTTGGGGGCTGAGATTGAAACAAGCCCAGATCTGGAGTTAACCGGGGCCATGAGAAAAGAGAAAAATAGAATAGATAACACGGTCAGCTTACGGGACGATAACGCGTTCAATCTGTCCAGTTATTTCTTGCACCCTGAATTTAGAAGTTGATCCGTTTGCTGACGGCCCTGTCTACATAGCATAGCAGCCTTATGTATGGTACCACTCAGCCACCACACTAAAAGTTGCCTAGCAGCAGTCTGACTTCCCTCTTCTCTACCTCCAGGTTGTCAGCAAAACACCAAATGTTGCGGCATTCATTTTCTGAAGCAAAATAAACAGAGCCACGAAAATGTCCATTCGTCGATCTGCAACAAGGCGTGGCCCTCCTCCAGGGCCCGCTCCCAGGCCGAAGAAAGGTTATGAGAGTGTTGAGCAGGGTATGGAACAAATTTACCCCAGCCCCTCGTCTGACAAAAAGACAGATATGGAGTGAGCAGCATTTGACGTTGAGTTTGCAATGCAGATTTTTTTATTGACATCTGAATAGTATCGTCTTTGTCTCGGGACTGGGTGCTCACCCAGTAAGGAGCTTCGAGCATTCTGAAACCGGCTTTAATTGGGTAAAGGATGAAGATGGCATCGCTCGCGAGTTCCAAAATGCCCGGATTCTTCTTTACCACTCCGAGTCTTCATGGACTGGGGCTATCAAAGTCAAGCAGTTTCTTGGAAACCTGGCACAAACTTTACTGGAAGGGCTGCACGCAAAGAGAGAGGTAGGTCAATAAACTGGCACATACAATGCAGAGGTTAACGATGGACAGAATGCCGCATCTCTCAGGCCCATCACGTTTATTGGGCATAGTATGGGAGGACTTGTCATTGCTAAGGTCTGAACCCTCGTCCCAGGTCATGTCTTCACTTCTCACAATCTAACAGGCAGTCTGCTTGGCCTCATCCCGATCAGACCTTTTCCCAGGCATGTTTGAAAACATAGCTGGCTGCGCATTCTTTGGGACCCCCTTTCAAGGCGCTGAAGCTGCATCTTGGGCTTGCATGCTTGAGAACGTCAGAGAGACGTTTTCCCACGTTACAGACAAGGGGGGCGCTTCACCAACTTCCAAACTTCTAGAGCTTATGAGACCTCATGATGAGTACTTGAAAGAACTCAAGCAAGAGTTCATCCGGCTTGCAGTCAAAGGCCCCAAAATCGAGTTACGCGGCTTCTGGGAACAGCATCCTACGACGATCAAAAATCTGAGTGGCATGCCTCAGTTTCTCCAATCTCTCAATATTCCACTTCCCAAAAGCATTGGGGAGTTCGTCACTCCAGAATCTGCGGTGCTGGATGGTGTGATGGATGCCATAGGCCTATCTGCCAATCACAGAGACTTGGTCAAATTCAAGAGCTCAAAGGACGAACGGTACCTACTGGTTCGAGGTCCTCTGAGACGTTTGATTAACGGATCAGGCCTACGAATTAAAGGGCGACACAACGCGACACGAGGTGTCGATCAAGCGACTGTTGATAAGGCAAAAAGAGAACTGGAGGGTGTATCAGTCAAAAACAAGAGAGACTCCATTAAGCGCAACACTACGACTTCGCCCTGGTTCTCCAAAGAGCCCGAGTTCATAGGCTGGCTTTCCGAACCTAACGAGGCAGAAGAAGTTTCCCTCGTCAAAAGGTGCGATTGTCTGTGGGTACATGGTCGTGATGGTCGTGGTAAGACGAGCGCAGCCTTGTCCGCAATCGAGAAGATTGAAGAATGGGTTCAAGATGGTGAACAGGAGGTAGAAGAGATCGAGCCTACACAGGAGTGTAACCGGCAATCATCCCAAGTCTACCTTGCTTATTTCTTTTGCGACAAGCCACCCGAGTATGGTACAGCTGAAGAGCTATTGAAATCTCTGATCCATCAGATCATTTCTAAGCAAAACCTAGTTTCAGTGCACGCCAAATTCTTGTTCAACAAGAAAGGTCGCGACAAAGCAGCTTTACTGACGGTAGAAAATCTTTGGCAAGTTCTCCAGGATATCCTGTCGGATGATGTGTTTCTTGGGGCACGCATGTACTTTGTCATCAACAATCTGGAGACAATTTCTCCTGACGCTCCATCTACTGCCACTTTGCTCAGTCTCTTAGGCTCAGAAGTTGAGCACGATGGTACTGGAAGACGCGCACTTGTACGATGGATGTTCACTAGCGGCCAGTCTTGGGACATCGATCAGGCGTTGCGAAAGCCTTTGGTCCGCCTAGTAGATCTTGAAGACGAGAAGTACTGTGACCAAGTCCAGTTGGAGCTTCGAAAACACGCACAAATGAAAGTCAAGGAACTCGTCCAGCACAAGAGTTATAGCAAGGCACTTATGTACTTTGCCAGCAGCGTCATCGGACAGCGAGCTCAGAACACGCAGTGGATAGACATCACATGCGATTCTCTTGAAGATCTGCCTCAGCATGAGACTGACCTCCAAGTCCGTCTTTTGCTTGAGAGGGTCCCTCAAGAGTTAGATTCTCTTCTAAACGCTGCATGGCAAGACGTCTTTGAGAAGAATCGATCCAAGGCTGGCGAGATCAAGGAGATGCTGCGTGTACTGGTTCTCACCTACAGGGATCCAACTGAGGCAGAGCTTGGCCTTCTTGCTGGCTTGCAGTCTTCGAATGAGCAAGTTTCAGAGCTTCACAATCTCATTACAAAGTGCAGACCACTGATTGTACTGAAGGAGAACGAAGGGGGTGAGCCCACAGTCTGCTTCGCTTTTCCGGTGGTCAAGACCCATCTTCTTGAAAACATTCACAAGTTACTGGGCCTCACAGAAAATGGCATCAAGTTACAGCACGGAATCCTTGGGTACCGCGCGTTCAGTCATGTCATGGAGGCCTTCGGCGAACTCGCCGACGAAGCTGTGGATGAAACACAAGAAAACGTGGACCAAGATGGAGACGATCAGGTTGAAGGTAACGCGGAATCAGTCGCTGACCAGCAAGAGGTTGATTACAACCAAGATCATGACGCAACGGACACCGTTGATGCACAAGAAAATACTGCCGACAATGCTTCCGAATCCTCTGACGACGACGAAGAAGATGAAGAAGATGAAGATGATGAAGAAAATGAGGATGAAGACCCTGAAGCGCCTCGACTTAAAAATATCGCTTTAGCCTACGCCGTCATATATTGGCTCGACCATGCTAGTCAAGCCACAGCTGACATCGCCGAGGCACTTAGCTTGGAAGAGAATTTCTGGGTGAATTATTCAAAGATCCGACGTCGCTGGCTGACCGAGCACACTCGAATGACGGGAGTTCTTGAATATTTTTCGCGTCGTAAGCTCACAGGACTACATGTTGCCGCTGCGGTTGGCTTCAGGGATCTCATCTCCGCACTGATGGACAACGGCTACGCCGAAGATATGAATGTGTATGATGATCTCAACAACCAGCCGCTTCATTTCGCAGCTTGTCTTGGAAAGCCCGAGAATGTTGAGGAGCTACTCAACAGAGGGGCCAATATCGACTCAGGGAAGGAGTTGGGCGTTATGACACCTTTGGCGATGGCAGCAGAATCAGGAGATGTCAAGATCATGGCGCAGCTTTTACAACGAGGGGCGGATCCAAATTCCATTGACTCCGAAAATGGAGGCGTGATCTGCTCGGCCATCAAGTCTGGAAACACTGAGGCCGTGAAGCTTTTGGTCGCTCATAATGTCTCCCTGGTGAGTCCAAAAGAGGAAAACGATGAGGATGAGCCTGGAAAAGACAACGACGGGGACGACAAAAGCGAAAATGAAGACGATGATGATGAGGATGATGAGGATGAGGATACAGATGACGAAAGCGAGGACGAGCATGAAGATGGCGAGGAAGATATCAAATCTCCTTTAGCTCTAGCAGCCATGAGGGCCGACTTGACAGTCTTCGAGTTTCTCTTAAGCGAATATTCTGAAAAACTGCCCCCTTCAGAATATGGAGTCGCACTTGTTGCAGCCGCAGAATGGGGTCGAACAGAAGCGTTCACACGACTATTCAACGACTTTGAACAATCCCAGGAAAGCATACAGCAAGCTTTGTACGAAGCAACCAGATCTGCAGATGGTCACTGGGATATCGTTACAATGATCCTTGAGAAGTATCCTGGTTTGAACTGTGACAAAGCCTTCCTCTTTACAGCACAGGGAGCTGATGGCGATGACGAGATACGCATTCTTGAAGCCATGTGGGAATACACCCAAGGCGGAATTTCACCAGAGTCTCTAGATGAGTCCTTATTCGAAGCGACGGATCGCGAGAGTAAGAGGACTATCGAACTTCTATTGCGATATGGAGCCAGTGCCAACGCAACTGGTGCAGTGTAAGTATCTGAGGAGATAACGACTACGAATAGAGTGCTAACCAGGCGAATTACTAGGTACGGAAATGCCCTAACAGCTGCAGCCTTCGACGGTACCGTTGACATTATCAAGATGCTTCTTGATGCTGGGGCTGACATCAACTCCGATGACGGCTTTGCTCTCCAAACCGCTGCCGAGCAAGATCATATCGAGGTAGTGAAACTCCTCTTGGAGCGCGGAGCCGACATCAACAAACTCTCGACTCACGATAGTATGCCTGAAGGAACAGCACTGCAAGCAGCTGTTGAATACGGCAACGAGGAAGTCGTCGACGTGCTACTCGAACACGGGGCTGATCCCAACCTCGGTGGAGGCAGTAACAAATACCCTATCATCGGCGCAGCAAAGAAGATGGAAGAGGGCATTTTTAAGAAGCTCATCCATGCCAAAGCCGATGTCAACGTTGTAGGTGGCTCGGATGACACGACTCCCCTGGTCGAAGCGGCCTATTATCTGTCCGAAGAGGCCCTGAAGCTCGTTCTGGACGCCGGAGCAGACATCAACCACAAAGACATGTATGGTAACACGGCACTGATGTGGGCCGCTGGAAAAGGTGAGGACTCGTCGGTAGATCTCTTGCTCGAGCGCGGCGCAGACGTCTTGGCTGTGAATGAAGATGGCGTAAATGCATTGCAGAAAGCCTTCCAGTCGAGTGACTACCTGACTACCTTGGCAGTGGTTGACCACGTTTCCAAGTTGATGGATTCCATGAGAGTTGCTATGGAATCTGGCGATGCCAGTGTTGCTGCAGTGGTTCGAAGCGTGCAGAGCCAAGGACAGGAGCTTGATTACGACGATCCTCCTCGGCCGGTCTCACCGATCAAAGAAGAGAGCAGAAGAAGCTCTGTGTATGGAGGAGTTCCACCAGATACACCGCTTGAAACGGTCAAGCCTGCGACAACTGACTTCCATGCTGAGAAGATTGTTGTTGAAGAACCACAAGTTGCTCCATTCCCTGCTTTGGCTGAGCAAGACCCTATAAGTAGACCGTTCATCACGCCTTCGGGACCGTCTACCGATTCTGTTCAGAACTTATACAGTCCGGCCACAGGCATCCTTGACTTTGCCCACGAACCACTATTCAGACGCCAGTCTGAACTTGGGCCCATCTCACCAGCACAGTCACCGGGGCCGATCAGAAGGAAGCCAATTTCGGGCCCTCACCCTCCCATGTACAGACCATACCAGCCTGGATCCGGAGACAACGTTCGGCACTCAACTCCACCTGGATCGTTGGCTAATGCTTTCCAAGCTTATCAACCGGGCCAGCAACAGACGCCTCCGCATGAAGTACGACCTTCATTTTCGCCGCCAGAGGCTTTTGCGCCGCCAAGTCAGACTTCACCTGAACCTGGGTTTGTTCCATACGCTCCAGGTGTTCCGGGACAGCCTAGACCGGAACCAGGTCGAAAGTCGTCGCGCACTTCGTTCATGGGTATGAAAGTTCCTTGGTCGGAACATCGGTTCAACTGAGATACGAGGGTTATAATGGTACCGATGTCTTGAGAACAATAGGTTGTATCTGATGCCTCATGTCATGGTAGTTTGTCAGTTGGTGATTGTATGAGAATAACCCTTCACATTCTTGTTGTTCGAGCAAAATGTTGACTTTGAAATTCTTTGGAAAATATCTGTAACTTTTTTTGAGCCGCTGAACTCTCTCGCGTGGTCATTCCGTAGAGCTGATAGAAGTTGAGAGATGGCTAAATCAGAAAACTGGTGTTATCGTTGACGAGAACTGCCTGTTAGCGCCGTAGGATGGTCGTCTTACAGGGGTCTCTGGCCGGAAAAACTGCCCAGTTCTCCAATTTCGGGCTTTGGTAAGGCCGAGGTGCGCATGTTCGGACCACGGCACGTAGGTACTGCGATTGAAGATAGAGCGATGGATGAATGAGTCACTTTGTAGACACTTTGATAGATAAGAAGGATCATGTAATTAATGCCAGATTGGAAGGAGGAATACCACCATGACTCACTCGAGCGACGATGGGACAATTGAAGATGCGAAGGTCTGGATTATTAATTGCGGCTGTACGAATACTCTGTAGGGTAATCTCTCATGCACTTGGTCGGTTGCAATGACAAAATCTCCATGCTTGCAAAGTTGATTGGGGTGCGTAATATGTAGTAACGTTGACAGTGAAATTGGATAGTTCTTTGTTATCTATAATATTTCCTTGTTTCCCGTCGATGTCGTGATTGAAGATATCGTCAGCTTGATGGATTTGTAAACATTGCGGCACGTACCAAGTGCTTAGAAATGAATCATGGGCCTCTTCCAAACAGGGAATTTTGACGACCCTGCAATGCTGACGCTGACTGAATACCGTTAGACACACGAAAGATTACAAAGGCGTTTGACGATAGCCGAAGACCGAGCACTCGATGTGTCTTCAGGATGGTATAAGCATGGTGCTTAGAGATTAATATATATGAGGATCTGTAGCCGGACGTCAAGTAGGATAGTATCAGTCTGATATCCAGTTCCAGAAACAATACTGCAGAAGCTCATCATTTTCCTGTAAAGAAATCGCAAAATTGTTTAGACGCAACTCAAGTCAACCTAGTCAAGATGCGACATTCAAAGAAGATGCAGATCGCTGAAAGTGATGGTAAGACTCGCTAAACTTGGTCATTTTAGCGCTCAGCCCACTAACAAAGGCACGCCTAGATAAACACCAACAAGCACTCAGCAAAAAGTCACAGATCTCAAGAAGAAATAACGGATCATCCGGAAAACAACTTCAACAACTTTTCAGACTCTACCAAGATGCAATGGACCTTTACAACCAATCTTCTCTAGCAGAGACAATTGAAGATATGCTACGGACGAAGAACCGACCACGCATAACCAGGATTGTTTCACTGGGTTTAGGAAGTTTGCTTGACGCTAAGGATCAACAGCGTCGCATCAAACAGCTGGTCATGTTGATGGCCATTGCATCGCATTTCACAATCCCCAAGAGCACTATTCAGATCTACGCCCAAGACCCAACATTTACAGCACTTGATGAGACTTTCCTGGCGAGCCTTGGAATAGTGGTTCTAAAAACACCATCAATCGCTGATCTGGGTGAAGCCGGAAGAATGATGAATGAAGAAACCCTTGTCTACAGCCCTTTTCTCACCCTCGAGACATACAAACTGTTGTTATCTTCATCACAAACTTCTGAGATCCCAGTCAATGTGCCTATGTTGATAAGCGACGACTTTAATGCGCTCAGATTGAAGTGGGACAAGCGGACTTCTGAGCGAAAAGATGTGGAAGGGTTGATTCAGGGTACAAGAGCTGGCAATTATCGCCGACGAGCAGTCAATGGCGAAGGGTTCTGGACAGAATTGGACCGACCCTTTCCTCTAGCGCTGTACCTCAGACAATCGACACCTGCTCGAAACGCGGAACCAGTACGGAGGGCTAGCGTGTTTTCACAGTTTGAGCAATCGTCGATTCCGATATATGCTTAATTTTATCTTTGAACGGAATTTACAGTACTTGCAGCAAGGGAGGCTTTAAAACTTGTTCCTTGCATGGGATGGACGGAATGATCTGAGCGGTCAGGAATGCAGGGCATTGAACCGGGAGCGAATGAAGCGAATGAAAGCATGTCAATTTAGCCTTATCTAAAAGTCTTATTAGCGATGTCTTATAGCAATAAAAGCCGATCTTGTTACTTTTGTCCAACTCCTCCTTGGCAGCTGAAAATGTTGTCTTCTTCCTTCCCTCTTGGTAGCGATCACAGCAAATCCACACTTGGTAGCGAGTGAAGGTCTAGGATGAACATTGAAGTAGACATTGACTAGAAAGCAATTGAAGATTTAAATACCATACGTCAATATAGTATTGAATCTATAGCCCAAGGTCATGTCGCTTCATTTGTTGTAAGGCGGAACTGCAAAGAGAAGAAGAAAAAGGGAAAAAGAATGGATTTCAATTTGATCCAGAGTCATCTGCAGCCATCCCCAAGCTTGCCGGTGGCATTAACCAGCCTGGCCAAGAGATGCGGACAAGGCATGCGTTATCGCGCAAACTATCGGTGTTGAATATCCAACCTTTGGTTTTCTTCGGAAGGGGCTCCGAGGTTTTTAATAGTTATTCAGACTTCTAATCATCTTCCAACAAATGCGACGATATCTGTTGTTGATCAATGGATTGATTGGCATGGATTGCGGTAGTCAGTACAAATCTCCCCTGCCAAGACTTCATGTGAAGCTATTGTAGCGACTAACGACCTTTTTAGTTGGATACTTGGACTCAGCCAGCCACTGATAGACTCTGATTTTCTCGTTATTGATTGACCATTGAAGCCTGGACGCCACCATGTGCCAGTTCCAGCACTCCACAGCAGGCTTGAACTATTGATGTTTAGCGTTGTTCCAGATATTGCGACTAAAAGCAAGAGACATACTGGCGTTCTGATATGGTCTGTCTGAGCACGCGTTATTTTGTAACCATTTCAACGCCATGCAGAGTGGCGTCAATTTTGAAGTGGAATGTCTGTTGGCATTTTTCAACCCCTGAACGCACCAGGAACAAACAAAGTCAGGTACCTCAACAAGCGATTTCCCTCTTCTTTTGACTACCGTATTAAGCATGTAACTATATCACTAGTTTGTGGCAATCTGTATGGAGACGCGATAAACCAACAAAAGCAACCAATTGCCAATCCCAATTCATTTCGAGATGCCCCGCGCAAGGGCGAGTCAAAATTCCAGTGGCTTGGATCCCTTTTTAATGCAGTTTTTAGGGGTTCAGCGCCCCAACGATCCCTTGATATATGGATGTATATCCTCTTCGCAGCTGAACCTCTTGGCCATTCCCTTCAGCTTCTCTGTTTGTTAGCTCAGTCATTCATTCTCTAAACACTCTTTTCCAGCAGATCGCAGTCATCTTGGGTCTCAGCTGGTCAATTGAGTACCATCTGTCTGCCAGATTAATCTGCTTCCCCTCTCTACTAACATGACGAACAATGAGGAAGCTGGCAGCTGGTGGCGCCAGATGTTCAACAACACCGGGTACCAGGAGCTGCCAACGACAGTTGTGAAGGACAAAGCCGAGACAAACGCCCAGGTCATGCCCAGAAGATGTCTCCGATTGTCAACACGGGGATTTTTGCTTGTGCTCGCAGCTATTCTTCTCGTCCCTACTTTTCTGGCCCTTGCAGCGCTTGAGGTACGTTAATTGCAGGCTGTGAAGTGGCTCAACTGACCGTCAATTGCAGGGTCGACAATACCTTTCTGATGGAACAGGCGACGTTTTTGAGATGACTGAAGGCCAAAGTCCTGTCCCACAAACCCCCTCCGAAGTCGTCTCGGAGGTCCCCCAGGATTCAGTGCCCGTCGCTGATGTTGTTCCTGACACGCCCGAGGTCGATATCGATACAGCCAAGGCCGATACGCCTGAGGTTGGCACGCCTGAAGCCCCTGATGTCCCCGCGATCCCTGATACAGCCAACGTCCCTGCTATTCCCGTCTCGCCCAACCCTCCGACTATGCCGCAAGCGGTCTCCAACCGTCGTCTGGTCATCCTCCTTCCTGCTAACGCTCCTGGTGTCAACCTATGTAAAGCCATGGTCACGGCAATTGCCCTTGGATACCCTACACCCGTCATCATCAACTGGGGCAAGAGTGGTTCTCATCTTGCCAAGATCGGCGGTGTTCTCGACTACCTCGACTGGGCTGTGCGTCTTAAGTCCGGTCACAAGGATCGCTTGGGCATGGACGATCTTATCGTGGTGGCCGACAGTTCCGACTCATGGTTCCAGCTTCCTCCCGATGTTCTGATCCAGCGCTACCACGACCTCAATGCTGAGGCTGATGAACGCCTGCGAAAGGAATGGACTGGCAGCGGCGAGATGCCCATGAAGCAGACCATCATGGTGTCGGCCCAGAAGAGGTGCTGGCCCCGAGCCAAGTCTGGCTCTGAGCTCCACTGCAAGGACCTCCCCGAGAGTCCTCTTCGTGAGGATCTTTATGGACCAGACACAGACAAAGACCCCGAAATGCGCATGGTCGATGTTCGTCCCAAGTACATCAACAGTGGAGCCTTTATCGGACCCGTTGGAGACATGCGACGATACTTCCGTCGTGCACAAGAACGCTACGTAGCTGGTAAGGCTATCCAAGGAGACCACTTCTACAGTGACCAGGGTTTCTTCGGCGAGATTTGGGGAGAGCAAGAGATCTGGCGCAAGTGGAGACGTGAGCTCGGCGACAAGGTCGATCTTCACCAGAACGCCTCCATCATGGTCCGTGATCAGTTTGAGTACCACGTCGGCCTCGATTACTACCAGACCATCTCCATTCCCACTGTTTTTGAAGAAGATGATGGTGATATTGTCAATCTCAACAACCAGACTCACATCGCCGAGCGATCCAAGGAGCTTGAGATTGAACCTGCTCGTCTCACTCGTGTCCCTGACGAGATCAGAAACGCCAAGAACCCCATCGCTCGTCTCTTGAACGAGGAAGACCGTAAAAACCTTGACTGGGGCGACATGAACTTCTACGCCGACTTCTTCACCACCGCTATCCCTGTCAACATTCATCACAACGCGCACATCAATAACCTCAAGAGTCGTCGCGTCTTGTGGTGGCCTCGCATGTGGTTCTTCCCTTACCTGCGCGATCTCGTTATGGCTCAACTCAAGCAGCGCAGACAGCAGCCTCTTGGACGGGTGCAGACCCCAGAGGGCAAGGCTGTGTACTGGGGACTCCAAGCTTACAAGGAAATCAGACGATATATGCACAACCAGAGACAGATGGTGACAACAGACTTTGACACCATCTGCACGTCAAACTGGGCGAAGAAGGAAAAGCAGAACTGGTGGGATGTGGTATTTATGGATGAAAGGGGGCCATTGGAACTATGAGCGTTGTTTTTTTAGATCGTTACTTGGGTACGACTTAATTGGTGTTATGCAATTTACATGATCAATTATTGTTATATGTCTAGTACTCTGACCGTGAGAGTATTGTACTAATGAACCCCTGGTGATGTTCGATTAGGGCTTTTCTTGCCTACCTCGTTGCCATCTGTCTGTCACGCAATGTCCTGGCACAAACAACGCAACAAAGACAAACCCATGGCTGTCTTACTCTTGGACTTGGAAAAAGTATAAGCTCCGACACTTGTCTTCTAAAAAAGGAATCGACGCGCTGATACTCTGATGTGAATGCTATCTGACGTGTGCTCAAAAAGACAAACTCTGACCTCATGTTCCATGCATGTATTGTCCCAAATTAATTTTAAACCATCATGATATTCCTCCCATGTTACCTCGACCCATATATGGCTATAGACCCCAGCTAGAAGCACCTTATTCCGAGTCTTTTCCGTGACCAATTACACCTCAACCGGGCTATCTTGTCCTGGGTTTGCCTCTTCGTAGTGCATCAACTTGACAAGCCGGAAGTAACCAGCAGCAAGTGCAGCGCCAAGTAGGGGTCCAACCCAGTAGATCCAGTGGTAGCTAGGAAAGTCTCTGGAACCGACAGCACAACCAAACGATCGGACAGGATTTGCCGATCCTCCGGTCACAAAGACTCCTTTGATGGAGTTAGACAGTCTTCTTACTGATGCAAAGGGCTTCGGCGATGCTTACCTGGGATAAGTGCGACGAAAAGAGCCAGACCAATGCCAACAGGGGCCAAGAAGGTGTCACGAGACTTCTCAGCAGCAAGCATCAAGACAACAAAGACCAACTGGGCAGTGAAGAACATTTCCAGGAAGACACCTTGGGCAATGGAGGTGTTGGGTCCGAGTGTCGTGTTTGCAATGGAGGCACTTCCAGGGAACATGGCATTGACAAGACCACCCGCACACATAGCAGCAGTGATCTGGGCAGGGAACAGAAACAGGAAGCGTATCCATGGAAGTTGATTAGCGAGGCAGAGGCCGAAAGTGACCTGCCATTAGTGTTAGACTCTATAGCAGTTGGACCTAAGGAACACCACTTACAGCAGGGTTGAAGAGTCCACCGCTGATTCGGTAGAATGCCCAAACGTTGACCAAAAGAGAAAATCCGTATGCCATAGCCACGTACATAATGGTGTTGTTAGCCAAGCTGCCGTTCGGCCCCGAAATGGGCTCTTGGAGAACGGCAATGATGTTTCCAGCATAGGCAAAGTACAAGAATAGAAAGGTGCCCACGAATTCTCCAGACGCTGCTACCATATGCTTACCGAACTCGCTGAGGTGAGTCGTTCTGTGAGTCGGTCTTTGCTTTTCCTGAGGGGCGTAGAGACGGTTTCGGCTCCGACCATTCATGGAGTTACTGCGGCGATCTCTCGCGTGACCATTGGGACTACTGTGACTATTGCGGCCATTGTGACCATTGTGGCCTTTCATGCCGTAGGTATCTGCCATGCTTGTGAACTGGTGACGATATTGGCGTTGATACAACTGGCTGGATTCCGCATGCGCCGTACCCAGAAAGGAAATAGCGAACTGATGGATAAATCTGGTGGGAGGTGGAAAACAGGGAATTCCGGAGGTAAAGTAAAGAAAGGAAAGGGGTGTCTTAGTTTTGAGTGACTGGGGAAAGATTACGAGGAATGCTCAACGGCTGACGTCGCAACCATACTTGTCAAATAAATGACCCGTCTCTCCCTCGAAGCAAAGGTTGGTCATTGTTTTGGTTCTTCGCCCTTCACAGTGGCTGCACGTATGACGCGCACACAAGCTTGCTGGCCTCTGTGAGACGACGACGCATTGAAAACGTCAGAATTACAGTGAACAACTGCAATGACAATTGGGGCACTTGTTGGGAGAGGCCGCAAACAAATTCCACGTTGATACAAAGAGGATCTAACCCCCTCAGCTTGGCAGGCATGTCTTGATGCTGAGTTATTGAATGAGTATCAACGCCAAAGCAATCAATTGGATTGGCGTTGCGCTGGCCCGGACATCAGGTCCGGAAATGAAGATCACAACTCCAAATGGGGAAAGGTTGTCTCACAGCTCCCGTCGTACTAAACCGTTTGAATCAGACCATCGGTCGATTACTCCTTGGACGTGTAATCATTACTGTTATCATGTATGCAGCAAGCCGCGTTTGCCGACTGTGCAATTTCCCTATAAAGCTCAGGTAAAGCTTACCATGTCTGACACGAGAAATAACCATCACTTGATCGGCATTTTGCAAACTTCTTGGCGTTGCTGATCAATTGGGCCTGTTCTCGGTGACTGGTTTCTGTGCTCAACGAGCTGACATGTGCCCGCTTTGACGTGCTGAAAGAGAGGCTGGGCGGACGAAAGTGGCTGCTTTACTCACTGCCATGACCTCAGCGTGCGTGCGGATCATTTCGGGCTGATGCATACTGAAGACTGGTATCGCATATCACTCTACAATATGGGGTTTCACTATTACAGTCACACTACATTGATTATGTCTTTGTTATTCGGAATGTAACCATGCTGAAGTGTCAAGAGAGTAGTGGACAATCACAGTACAGCGCCAAGTACGATTTCACAACAGTATGCTGCCCTTCTTGATTCTACTCCATTATCCTAATGACCGATCGCTCTCTCGAAAACCAGAATTCAAGCACACCTCTTAATGGATTACACGTCCAGCCTACAGTATTGCCATGATCATGATCACGATGATCGCTCGCGTCGACAACACAATTGTGTGAGAGTCGTTCTGCTCCTGTACCCCCGTTCTGCGTGAGAAAATAGCAAATCTGCGACGGCCTCAAACACTTCTTCACGCGATTGGTAACAGGCAGATAACTTCCAAATCGGTAGTCCCCCAATGCTCGTTGAGCCCCGTTGGCATATTCCAAAAGCATCCCAAGACAACGTCGGATCACATCTTCCCGAACCCATATACAAATCACACCTTCCAAGGGCGCCGAGGAAACGTTAGCATGATAATTGACAGGTGGATCACTAAACCAGGGGTGAGGAAACGATGGAGAAATAGTGTCGCCCTGTTGATTTCCAGGGTATGTTCCAAACACGGTTGCTGGCCCGACGTCGGAAGAATTATAAACGAACAATCTGGGGCTGGACTGGCCGAGGACAACATCTTTGTGCGCGCCTAAATGGTACGGACCGACAGCGATGTCGCCAGCCAATTTGGTTCGAAACTATCATGTTAATTATTTCCTTGATGAGAGGATGGGGATTAGGGACTAACCAAGAAGAATGGCTTTTGTGCTGTAGATTGTCCTCCTGCGAGCGAGCTTCTGAGCCTGATAACAATGGCTATAATTTCCTCATCTTTGGGTATGGGCAAGTATACTGACACGACGTACATTCGTCGTGCCTCGGAAAGGCGCTCAAAGGTTCTGGTTGCATTTGGGCTCCTGTGGGTATGTGCATGAACTGCGTAGAGTTTGCTGTGTGAGAAGAAGAATGTCAGACCTGTCGCAGCATGTAGGTTAATAGTCCTGAGCTGCATCGACTGTGACACGCGGCCATAGAACTCGCAGTCTTCAACTCGAGGGGGACTGGGTGTATCCCAGACCTGAAAACCTCGTATATGGCTCGGTAGCTCGAGCCGCAAAACGTTGAGCTGCTTCTAGTTAGACCAATAGCATCTATATAGGGGTTTCACAACCTTGATTTTCGCAACAACATCCTTGATCTCGTCCTCGCATGCAAAAACAAACGCTTTTTTGTTTGAGCAAGCTGGCTCATATGGCGGTCTTTCTTGAAACCTCTCGATCTTGCGGATACCACGGTAGTCAAGGGTGATGCGCATGTAAGGCGGACATTTGTCAGAGAGCACAACAGCCGATTCTCCCCTTGTCCATGTCGCGATGTCGCACAAAGGCATCGAATCGCTCAGCATCATTACGTCTTGTGGCGATTTAGACAACTCTCTGGCCAGCCTCAGAGCTGAGATGCAACGCCAGAAAACCGCCGAATCGCTGTATCTGTATATCATTTGAACGAGTTCCTCCGGAAGTCGGCCCAGCAGACCAACACCACATGTCTCGGCTTTCTGACGAACAAGATCTATCTCGACCTCTGATTCTCGATCGAGCTGAAGAGCCGGAGCGCCTTTCCACAGGTTCGTCTGACCTACTGCCGCCCATAGTCTATCGATTGAGTCCTCGGCTTTGCAGTGTTTCTTGAAAACACCAATGCAGTCCAAATGTAGTCCTACTACCTCAGGACATCTGGCGCATTGATAGCAGTTAGTCATCCAGCAGAGACGCCTGTCGTCAATATCAACACCACTACCAAAGTAGTCCTCGCGCACTGCCCGGTCTAGGCGGCTTCCCAATCCAGTGTTTGGATCGCCGCTCAATACTGTATCGGATATGTCAGTAGTTGTTTGTCGCTAATAACGTTGTAAAGTAAGACTCACAGGGAACGAAGCAATCACTGGACAACACGTCCTGTCTACAGATACCGCATTGGGCACGAACATGGTTATGCGCTATAGTTCTAACCATTGCGAAGATTGTTTCAAATCGAATGATATACAGCTCGAGAGGAGAAGCAGTTGCTGACAGAAGTGTAACCTCGGTTGCGGATCATTAAAGAGCCGATGGGTCAATGTCAGCAATGCCATGAGTGATTGGCCAGGGAATAACGCTGTTTTGGCAAGCAGCTGAGATTCTGATGTTGATGATACGAAGCTAGAATAAAATATCGAGAGTTCTATGATGTACTAGACGAGACTGCGAGTAGAACAATTCAGGCACAAACTCGTGCTTGTACTGCAACACAGTATAATATTCCAGATGATAAAAATGACAAAGAGGATATGTGGCATGTTAGACAGCAGATGATTATATAATATGAAACATTCTACTCGAATTTTTGTCTTTTCTTTTTTTCTATTCTGACAAGTTCGAATACATACAAGTGAGTTGATCCATATGTACATTTGGAAAAATAGGTAGGCCACTGTACCACTATCCCGGGTACTAGGTATAGGTAATACAGTTTGCTGTCTAAAGCTTGTTGGAGCTTGAAGTTGGTGTGAGGTATGCTAAGACTTGACACCAAAACTCAGATAGTTCTATTCGGGCCGATCACATTTCAGGAACACCTGCAGGTGTACTGACGATAGAGTCATATATGTTGTCATGATCCAGGAATCGATGCTAAGGATAATAAGCCAAGGCTTACTAGCCCTTCCAGGACTTTCTTCCGCTTTTCTCTGTCTCCTGAAACTTCTTCAGGTATCACTGCGGAATTCCTTTTAGACAGTCAATTTTTGAACTGACAGCCATTCCTTATCACGTTTACACAAGATGATAGGTTCATACGGCATGACATGCACGAACTCTCGCGAAGAATGACCTAGTAAAGCTGGGACGTCGTATTGAATCTTTCGTCAATCGCGCCATGTTCCACCAGGCGTGCTTCAACACCCAGCTCTAGAAGGTGCAACGGACACTATTAACGTGTTTGATTGGCGCATGACTTGATTACTTTCAAGAACTAGCTGAACAACTGTCACTTGTCATAAACGGTGTCCCTTTCCTGCTACACCGTCATTTGACTGGGCTTTGAGCGGCGTTGACTTAAGGCCAGTTCGCCACACTTAGGGTCGAGAAAGTGGCGTGACGTAGGTTCTAGACTAGACTAGTCCAATCCTTTTTTAAAGAGCCCTGTTCGGGATACCTCCTCGCGGTCTCGCCATTGAAGCAACGTCGCCAGAATCCGGTAGGCTTTTGTCCGCAAATCCGAATTTTTGATATAGAGCAGAACCTGACTTGCTAGCATCCACATACGCTGCAACCCCATCCCTATCTGCCAGATTGCAGCCCCATTCCATAAGCAAAGAACCTGCACCGCGCCGCTGGTAGTCTGGGTGAGTGACGAGCGTGTCAAGGTCTAACGCGAATTAGCTGGGATCGAGGTCTGGGTAATCAACCATTACCACTTACAGTAGTGTTTCTCGTTACCCATGACTCGTAGCCTCTCCCGTTCTTCCTTGGCAATGAACTCATCGCAAATTTGATCAGGTTGGTCCTGGGTCCATGGCGGATATCGACGACCCCGCTCCTGTGGCATCGAAGTATCCCACTTTGCGAAAGCAGCTATACGTGGGTTACCCCAGACGTCGCGGGTTTCCGGGTCGACGACTTTGACATAGTGTTGAAACGGTTTGTGAACGAGGTCATGACGGTTGGCGTCGGTCCACCATTTACGTACGGCGGGCGTATCAGGCCAAATGCGTCGTATTCCTGGATCAGTAAATGCTGCAAACCAGACATCGGTGAGTGTAGGGACGTCGTTCTCGACGACTTTCTCGATTTTGAGAGTTGTTGAGTCTGGAACTGACATTATTCGGTACCGTTGTGGCTTTATTCCAAGGCAATGGACAGATTTCTGCAATGCTAAGATTTTGGCTGCTGATCCAATTTGTTAGCATTATTACGCGTATCTCGCTATTGGTTCGGTAGACGAGAGAGTCTTGGTCATCGGAATTTCTCGCGTTTGACGTTTCATCCCAGGTTTGATATTGCAAGTTTTTCAATCGAATGCAACGTCACTTGATAAGTTGATAAATTTATTTGTATATTATTATTGATTGCTACAATAATCTCAACCAGACACAGTACGTGTATAACTATATCTGGGCCCGAAGCACTATTACTACATTGAGGCTGCGAGAGCTTTGAGATTGTTGAGAGGCTCGACATAGGATTCTATAGGGCTGACCTGCCGTAGTGTATCTTCCAACAAATCTCGTAGGTCAATCGTGGAATCGATCATGCAAGCCTGCGACGTATGTCGCTGGGCGTAAAGAGTTAGCGTGTATAGGTAAGCGTTGACCATCAACGTATTGGAAAGATTTCTCCCCGACAATAAATCGTTGAGTGGAAGCCATAGCTGGTAATCTCGGAGCTGACGGACGCGTTCAAATTGCTTGTCAGCCGATGATGAAGGGTCGAGTTTTGCCAAGTCCTGAGCCAAGGCGATAAGCATCCGTAGTTTCCTCCACGTGTCGTCCTCCGGGTCTTGCTCTTTAAGAAGATTCTGAAATGTGTACATCTCAATAATCAAGTCTTGCAGTAACAATGATCTTTCATAATCAGACATCGGAGTCGTGCATCGGTCGGACGCCGGCTGCCAGGCTTTGGCAAGCATTAGGTAGAATCCTGATCTGTGTCCCAGTCTGTGACAGGTTTGCAGTATCTAAGGTCTCGTTAGTCTGAATTTCTCTTTGCTTTGTACTCTAGAACTCACAGCAGTAATTCCTTCGGATATTTGACTTCGGCTCGACCTAAAATAGGCTGTCAGGATGATGCTTGTCCAAGAGATGATGTACCCACATATCCTCGCACAGCCACAACAGCGACATAGAAGCAACAAGTGCTCCGTCTGCGTACTCAGGGCTGAAGTTGGCAAGACATTTCCTGAGATCCTGTATAGCTAGCATCTGGTATTGGTACTCTTTTCGGCGGGCGTGTTGGCAGTGGGTAACTGATGCGACTTGGTATGCTGATAGAGCAAGAACTCCGTTCATGGCTAAGCGAGAGCTCGTAATAATTCGAAAGAAACTGCGCGGCGATTATTAGCAGTAGAACCTACAATGGAACTTCTCAACCAACCTTGGTAAGTAGGACGATATAACCGTGAGTTTGCTAACGCCCATTGCTGTGAGTCTATGTTGGTTGCTCGCAGCCTGGTAGACAAAGCATAGATCATCCTCGGAATAGATAGTCGGCTGCAGGGTTATTCGTATACGTGCATCCGGAATTGGCATGGATCCTGTTCTTCTCCACTGCCTCACTTCGGCCCTCGCTTTTGCCGACCATGGCCTTCGGGACTTGGTAGTCGAGGACGGTTGCAATTTATTATCGATCGGTGAGGTCTGGAGTAGTGTTTCTTCGTGCGATGGTGCGTCTTGGAATGCGCACTTGACTTTGTGCTTTGTGCAGTTTTGGCTAGGTGGTTGAATCAGCTGTGATATTTTGCAGGATGTGAATGATGAAAGAGGGTATACCATTGAGGGTAACTCTCGTCGCAACGGATATGGCGCTTTTTGCTGGACCAGAAAAAGAACACTGGTTAGTATCTTGGTCGACTAGTATCGACGTTCTAGTCCAACACACCATGTTAAACAGCCAGTGCGAGATTTTGTATGGCTGCGTATTGTCAATAATGGTAAGAGTGAAGTCAATTTTAGCTTCTTACCTTCTTCGATTATTATTTCTAGTGTGGTTGCTCATCATGGGCGGCATATATGATATGATGTCGGAGGAAAGTAAGTTAGTGGTTGACGAACGAGTAGCTTCGTATATCGAACAACGACAGCTAATCACCGGGGGTAAAGCGGGCAGAGGGCTAGCCGGCTGGAAACAGGACGGTTTTATGCATCTTTAAGTAATTGACGCTTAGACGTTGAGCATATCAACAGATTGGGATTAGTCTGCTCCCTATGACTCGAGAGGTCCCTCCCCTGAGTCCAGACCCGGACGCCACTGGAGACCCGGAAAGCAAATGGCCAGTACATGACTACGTAGTGTGTATCTAGAGAGAGGATCGTGATAGCTATGGGTACCACTTGGACTACTGGACATCTTTTGCAGACCCGGCCGAGAACAATCCTTGACCGCACAAGCTCCGGCCGCCATTCCTCGAAATGTGCTGGAGGCGTGTCGGGGTACGTTACCCTGAGCAGGGTATCAGACGAAGTAGGGGGACTGGGGAACCAGCAGCCAGGCAGGTGAAACATATCTACCTTGCGTTTAATTAGTGTATTATTGGCAGATCCAAATCCACAAGAGTCTCCAGATTTAGTCCTGGCAAGGAAATTGTGCAATCTGGACTAGTCAACATACAGAGTGGATATACATACATACTGTAGTAGAGTAGTCTACTCCGTAGGCAGCCGTAGAGAGCACATTGATAATGGATCCGGGGTGGGTCAGGTGATCCCTAGGAGCAGCGTTATTAGGTAGTGATAGAATTGATGACAGGAGGCAAATGCAGAGTGAGCGAGTTTTCTTTTTACAATGCAATGCAACGCAACCTAAGCTTGGGAATGATTTGACGGAGTGGACGGAGATGTAATCGTCGGGTGAGACCTCCGGGGGAGTCCCAAGAGTTGTTCTTTGCTGATTGGGGAAAGGCGTATGCAGTATGTCTCAGAGTATGTGCGCGATCAGACGAAACCAACATGGATATTTTGCGTACTACTACATATTGTGGCGTCGATAACAGACGTTGCCTTATTATGATACTGTACTAGATAGGTAATGATGTACTGAAGATTTCATGGGGAAGCATGCAGCCGAGTAAGCAAGCAGAGAGAGGCTAGAGGCAAAGATAAAGATAGAGTCTGCTAATGATCACCCTATAGTCTACAGCTTGGCCTAGCAATAGCCATAGCCCAGCCCTATCCTAGTCCTTTTTCTATCGTAGGATCTATGAAGAAGGAATCAAGGCAAGAAAGAAAGAAAGAAAGAGACTTGCTCTCTCTACTCGATCCGTAATCAAATTCCCTATTTTGGGATTAGTTTGCGACGTCGCTTAGGACGCTTTGACGTTTTATACGGACCGACACCAAAAAGAGACGTTGCTAGAGATAAAAATCCACCAATGCTCGTGTCGAGACATGACATCTTTGCTTACTCAGGCACCTCTTCAAGGTTTCAACTGGGCTTGATTGGTCTTGGTCTCTGACAAAACGACCAGCCATAAACTTCTCTCCACAGACAGTCTTTCCATACCAACACGAGCGAACCTATCGTAGAGTCCCAGCTGCCCATTCCAGCTCCACTAGGTTTACAGTACTGCATACCACATCTCTAATATTATCGTATACTTATCCTGAGTGGGTGGGAAAAAAAAGCTTGCAATTACTCACTATGGTCTTCCCCGGCGCCCTCAGCAGGGGCTGCGACCGCTGCCGCAAGCGAAAGATCAAGGTTGGTACTTTCTTTCCTTTTTCCTTCTTCTTCTTCTTGTACCTACTTCTGTACCCGTCTTCACCTGCCAAAACCTGCTGACCCGCTTATGCCTACCAGTGTGATGGAAGGCGTCCAGGATGCAAACGCTGTGAACTTTACAAGGCCTCGTGCCCTGGCTATGATCGCCCACTAGCGCTCCGATTTCACGGTCAGCCTGGTCATAGTCTTGTTCGTGGTGAGCCCAGTGCCCGTCGTAAATCTGCGCAAACCCTCGCCTGGAGCAAGGGTTCAGACTATGCGCTCACTCACTCGAGACTCACCAGTCTGGTGGCTGCTCGACAACCCCAGCCCTCATTCGAGGATGAGTCCCTTGCCTTCTTCCTGCACGAGTACTGTGTGTATCCGGCCCCAGGCGTCATTGGGGGGCATATGGACTTCCTAGAGGCTATGTATAGGGACTCTAGCCGGTCGTCGTGTATACGTCCAGCCACTCTGGCTATAGCTTACATGGCACTTTCTCGGCACTACAAGTCTTCGACACTATATGTTGCCGCGAGGAGCCACTATGGGGCCGCCCTACGTACCGTCAATAGAGATCTTTCTGTATCAAAACGGCCCCTCAAGGACGAGACCTTGGCGTCGCTAATGCTCATGGGTATGATTGAGGTACTAATTCGGTGAGCCTTGTACCTTGATGATCTACGCATATTGACCAGATTTCCAGGATATTGAGTGCCAAGGGCAAACAACAAAGGCCGTGCACATGGCAGGTATTTCCAAGTTATTCGATGTTGTCGGCCATCGAGCTCTCACCAATGTGAAGGGGTCTTCGCTACACTCATGGATCTTTACGCAATTGGTTAGTACATCTTAATTTGGTCTTGATATAGCTGGGGTACTGAGACAAAAACAAAGCAACTCCCCTCCCTCGTGGCCAAGGAGAGTATGCAATGCCTGGCCATTCCTGACGCACAACTCGACACCAAAAGCCATGTCGTACGCTTGGCCCTGGTGGTGACTCGCATTGGACAGTTTTACCGGGCCTCCAAGCAAATCACAGCTTCCGATTCAGCATTGGCACCAGTTGTGCAGCAAGCTCAGCTCGTGTCGCTCATCAAACAAGCCTTGGCGATAGCAGGGGAGCTGGCCATGATCCAAAAAAACGCCATGCCCACGAAACTCAGACCACAAGAGACAACGGACAAGCGGCCAAAGAACCCGGCCAATCAGTCCCTCATAAGCTTTGATTCACGATGGACTGCGTCCAGGTGGAGTCAGTTTGCCTTGTACTTGATCCTCTTCTTCCAGAGACTATCTAGGTGCTCGGACACCCTATTGCAGCTGAAAACGACAGGCGATGAGGAGACTCAATTGGCGCGGGCCGCCGGAGCTATCTCCGAAGGGCAGATCAAGACTATGATCCATAAACTTTGTAGTGCCCTGCCTTATTTGATGGGCGAAGTCGATAAGCAGGGGCGTCCGCTTTCGGTGCCGGAGCGGCAAAGCGTTATTATGTACCACCTCGTTTGGCCGCTCTCTGTCGTCATCGTCAGCTCTCATAGTACCCTAGAACAAGTGGAGGACGGGCAAACGAGGCTGAATGCCATTAGGGACATGTACGGCATTAGACTCGCTTATTTTGCCCCAGATTTAGCAAGGGATTTGATGTCTTAGTGGCAGTCAGGTACAGATACCAATACGTAGCAAGAATAGATAAAGATAAGCACAGACGATTAGTATGGGATGAGTATGTATTAACCCTTTAAGGATCTTCAGGGTTCCCGGCGCAACCGACACAATGCTAAATGGTTCAAAGGGATGAGGCAATTGCCCATCAAACAGACCATGTTGCCATTTGCCTCCTCCTACATGGAGCCCTGCAAACTTGTAATCTCGCTACCAGCAGACTTTTGTTGCGGCCCGCTGACTATTGGCTTACTGATCAACGTAAGAGTGAGTAAACACGATGATAGGGGTACGTACGGATGGATATTTGTGCTTCAGATAAAGTACCGAAATAATACCAAGAAGCTTCAAGTTTTAGCTTGCCTGTCAGTGAGCAGTTCCGCTGGTTCCGGTAGCAGATCCCCCACAGCGGAATTATGGTAAAATTTGAAAGGCTTCTCCGTGCCAATGAACTTCTTTCTTTTGCCGAGTTCGTCCAATACTGGCCGCCGGAGACTCCAGTCACTCGAAACCAAGGAGTTGGAGAATTTCTGCAGGTGTATTCTGATAGATCATAAAATTCTAGAGAAAAAGCTTAGGTATAATGGGCTTTAAAGGCCGTTTGGGGTAGCATTAAAGTCCGGTCTTTTTAGTATCCAAAACTGGCCTGAACGCTTTGGGACCTAGCTTGCGACTTCACAGTCGGTCTCGATACCCACCTGTCAAGACTACTTGCCGCTTGATCTACATTGCGTGAACTCCATAATTGCTTAGTCGACTCTATCTTGAAACTTGGAGCATCAAAAGCAATATGACTTGCAGATACGAACCCAGAACACATCAAGTACCGCGCAATTGCCGACGCCATCCCCAGCCGTTTCAGTTCGTGCATGCGGTTCTTCATCAAAAACAGCAATGCTTGCGAAATCCGTCATGTCCGAATCATGAGGTGACATTGAATTCCTCAGTAGAGGATATAGGGTAGCATGATCGGCAATCAGTCAAGTGTCAGGTATTAATCAGAGACAGACAAGAAAGGACAGGACAGGGCTGATGCCCGACTCGGGTTAGACCGCGTCTTGGACAGTCCTGTCAGCTTCCCACGTTACTCCACTCTCGTTCAACGCTACCCACGTTCCAGTTCCAGTTACTCTGACGAACGTGAGCGAACTTCCTCCTCCACCGCGAATAACGGCTTACCTAACTCCTCTCGGCTAGCCATGCGAACGTCTCTCCGAAGATCATGCAACGCCTGCGCAAAAGCGAAGCATAGTTGCGATCTCGCGACACCCAAATGCACGCGATGCGTCAAAAGAAAAGTCACGTGTGTTTACGCAAACGAGCCTTTATCTTCATCGTTGTCGACGATACCGGAACCTTCGGTCCGAGGCAAATCTGTAGACAAAGCTGGAACAAGGGGATATTCACCAAAAAGCCGTGAATATGATGCGCATTATCACAGCTCAATGGCGCTATCCACGCCGGTGAGCGCATCATTCGATCCATTTGACTCGTATCCAACAACTAGACTACCTAGAGTTCATGTTCAGCGATTGATACAGCATTGTAATGTTACATGCCCTCGGTTAAAACAAAGACCTATCTAACTCTTTCCTAGTTCTCTCAAATATCTCTTTCCAATACTATCCTCTCGATCTCGACATGACTTCTAATCCTTTCATCGTGTCATGGTGGCCGCTCGCTTTAGCAGACCCAGCATTGTTTCACGTCTCGATACAAACGGCATCACTGGATGAAGAACGTCGAGCTCAAAGAGGCTTTCCAGTTTCGGAACTTCTCATGGCTGATTCTGTATCGTTGATACGAAACAAAATTGCTAGTAGCTCGCTGGCTGTCCAAGATGAGACTTTGAATTCTGTGGTTACCTTGGCTGCTATTGAAGTGAGGGATATGAGCCAAGCAGTTACTCTCCGTTGCTAACTTTTGTGCTTAGCATGGAAAGGGCAATATCGATGCCAGCAGAGCTCATATAGACGGTGCCAAACGTATTGTTGAAATCCGTGGAGGCCTCAGTCAAGTCAAGCAAGCAAACCCGTTGACGGCTCGAATGATAGCTTGGTAAGTAGCATTTTCTGTCATAGGGGACAAATTGCTGATATGATATCGCAAGGGTATCTTTACTAGTCACAGGATCCCCTCAATACTCAACTCGAAATGAAAATGGCATGAGAGATGGAGTCAGTCCAACGCTACAGTGGCTCTTGTCATCATCGTTTTTGGAAACACCCGATCCAGTTGTGCAGGCTCTCGATCTACAACCCGAGATAGCGGACGTGTTTACTCGTCTACGAGGGATTCTTCATCAACCTAATGCCTCGAGTCTGCTGGGCACGGAGCTTCATGATCTGACATGTTTCGTCGTTCATAAGCTCTTGCTCATGCCCCCATACACAGCGTCGCCACAATCCGAATGTCTGCGATGCGCAATAGCGCTCTATATGCTCATCATTCACGGTACAACATATTATACGCATACAGAACTTGCCAACAATATTGTTCAGCTGCTCAAGGACCAGCTCCAACCCCTGGCAGGAAAGACTGCGAGCATTCCCTTCGGCTCTCTACAGATATGGGTTCTTTCTGTCGCCATTATTTCAACCACAGACCCAACAGAGATCCAATGGCTGACCTACGCAGCCAAGATTACCTCAAAGGCCTTGGGTCTACAGACATGGGATCACGTCGCCGTTCACTTGGAGAATATTCTATGGATGGAAACTGATAGGGCAGACGCATTTCGTCATAATTGGACAGATATTCTGACGTGAACGCACAAGAATATTACTCAATTTAGATCCTTCGCACAAAACCATCTGCCCTGCTTATTCCTCAACCTCCTCACTTCAAGAATGCACGACACGTCGATTCGTCAATCGCGCATCGCGTATTCGGATTCCTGTCTTGGATCGGAGACTAGACCCAAAACGTACTAGTCTCCGACTCACTTAAGATGCCAACGAGTGGCACAAAAAGTGGCGTATAAAGTCGTAAGGTACAAAATAAAGCAGCCTAAGAGTCAGGTCTTAGTCGCATGAGCTGACCTACGAATTTCGTCCCTTATATTTCTACGGGCCAATTTTCCCAAGACCCTTAGGGATTCCTAAGCGACGTCAGAAACGAGGTAATAATGAGGGTCGCAATCAGACTATCTCTGGAACATGCCAGCAGAAAGCAAACAGATCAACCACAAAACAGCTCATAGGGAACGGAATAGGTCATTCATGTTTGGAATATTTCTCGGGTTAGTGATACTAGATATCAGCGCATTATGTACAAATCGAGACATAGCGAGATACAGTGAGGCAGAACAAGACAACTAGCGGCTTCATGGAACAGGACACTCAATTCCATTCACATATCAATGGTGGCATTGAAACGCAAGGAATAATAAGACACACCAAACCATGCAATTCATCGGTAATCTTCCCCACCTTAAACATCGGAGTCTAGTACATAAACGGACATCTCGAAGTTGCAGATATCAGTCCACTGCGGCTCACCCCTAGATTGTGCAGACATATCGGCATGACTTGATACATGTTCCTGGACTTGAACCACTAATGGTTTCTGTCTTTGTAATCAGCGCATTTCGTATTCTTGTTACCAGAGCCGATCAGTTCTGGTTGTTTAGTTGGCCCTTCTCTTGGCCTTCCATTCTTGGACTTGAAACTCGTATAAGAACTCCGTCCTCCCTCTCCTATATTCTTCGATGGCATCGAGCATACCTCCTTGTGTTCTAAAAGGCCAATCATGGCCTCGGTACTCGATTTTGGCACTGCCCTCGCATCCATCAATGGATCCCTCTCGACAGTTACGGCTTTATCCAGGGAGAACGGCCTCCTCTCCAGCTGGATCGAGAAATACAGCAAAACTCAGATTGCTTTCATGATCCTTGCTGTCCTCATAGCATACGACCAGTGTATGTATCTCTGGCGAAAAGGTCCAATTGCTGGTCCAACATTCAAGATCCCCTTCATGGGACCATTCGTCCAGGCACTTTACCCTAAATTCGATGCCTATCTTGCCCAGTGGGCTAGTGGTCCTCTGAGTTGTGTATCTGTCTTCCACAAGTGAGCTCAATCTATCATTCTGAGCCATTGCTCATACTCACTATACTATTTCAGGTTCGTTGTCCTCGCTTCCGATCGAGATATCGCACACAAGGTCTTCAAGTCTCCCACGTTCGCCAAGCCATGCATTGTTCCCATGGCTGAGACCCTCCTACGACCAAGCGCATGGGTCTTTCTCCAGGGAAAAGCTCATACCGAGTATCGCCGAGGACTCAATGGCCTCTTCACAAACAAAGCCCTCAGCACTTACCTCCCTGTTCAGGAAAAGGTATACGACGACTACTTCAAGCGATTTGTCGCAGCAAGCGAAGCCAATAACAGCCAGCCGATGGCTTTCATGCGTCTCTTCAGGGAGATTAACTGCGCACTCTCTTGTCGAACCTTCTTTGGTGACTACATCTCGCAAGATGCTGTTGAAAAGATTGCCGAGGACTTCTACCAGGTCACTGCTGCTCTCGAGCTCGTCAACGTCCCGCTGTCTGTATATATACCTTTCACAAAATGTTGGAGAGGCAAACGCACCGCAGACGATGTTCTGGCAGAGTTCGCCTCATGCGCCGCTGCTTGTAAAGCAAATATGGCTGCCGGTGCTGAACCGAAATGCATCGTGGATCAATGGGTTCTTCACATGATGGAGTCAAAGAGATACAATGATCGAATTGCCGCTGGTGAAGTAGAAGCCGAGAAGCCCAAAAATCTTATTCGCGAGTTTACGAACGAGGAGATCGGGCAAACAATGTTCACCTTCTTGTTTGCTTCGCAGGATGCTTCTAGTAGTGCTACCACTTGGCTGTTCCAGGTCCTTGCCCAACGATCCGATGTGCTTGACCGTCTTCGAGAGGAAAACCTCAGTGTTCGTGGCGGAAACAAGCAGAAGCCTTTCGAGCTATCGATGCTGGAGTCACTTCCCTATACCAACGCCGTCATCAAAGAACTCCTTCGATATCGCCCTCCTGTCATCTTTGTGCCCTACGAGGCTACCAAGACATTCCCCGTTACGCCCAACTACACGATATCCAAAGGATCGATGATCGTACCTTCGTGCTATCCCGCCCTACATGATCCCCAAGTGTACCCAAATCCTGAGACCTTCGACCCAGAGCGATGGATCACGGGCGATGCTGAATCCAAGACCAAAAATTGGCTTGTATTTGGAGCTGGTCCGCATGATTGTCTAGCTCGGAAGTATGTGCCTCTGACTATGGCCGCCATGATTGGCAAGGCGTCTTTGGAACTCGATTGGGTGCACCATGCGACCAGTCGATCTGAAGAGATTAGAGTGTTTGCAACTTTGTTTCCAGAGGTATGTATAAGTGCTGCCCAATAACGATGCGATACTGACTTCTTTCGCTTTAAAGGACGAGTGCCAGCTAGTATTTACACGCCGAAAGTAGAGGGTCGTAAGGGTCATGCCTATTCACAATATAGGCATCAGTTATCGAGATGGGGGAAGATAGCAGGCTATTAATGATCTTGAAATTGAGTTGATTACGAAGTCTCACTCGACTAAGAAATACATCCGTCAGTCTAGAGAAGAAAACCAAGAGACAGAAACACAAATTTCGAAATGTCAGGCAAAGAAAGATCTGAGTCGTGCAGGTTAGGAGGCAATGCTACTTCGTATAAAGTGAATGTTCGTGGCGGACCGTTATTTGATCGTTCTACGTGATTTTTAAAATCCAGTCTCGACTTCGTCTTTTACTCTGCAGTTTTGAATCATAAGTGTAAAATTTAAACAATTTTATTCTCATATATTGATAAAGAAGCTCTATTGAGCAGCTACCTTTCACTTTTTCTTTAACACGTATGACCTAGGAAATCACCATTTTTCAATCGAGTATTGAGCTTCGACTGCTGGTACCATTTAGACAATAAATTGAGTCTGTTTACTTCTATACTTTAAAGCTTCAAGGTCACTTTGTCTAGTACTTGCTAGCTTATCCATTTCCAGAACCATCATGATAAAAGTTTCTCCAGTCTGTTCATGAATACAAGGTGCCAGATCACCCAAGTCTATCTGAAGAACATGTCCCTGGGAGGAAGACAGAAAAAATCCCATTACACATTATATCTAATCTATATGCTATAGTGCTTATGTCTTCTGTTTAAGCGAAAACATCCTCAAGGAGGAAAGCAATCTCCTTCTGATGAGTGTTATCAAAAGCAGTGTAGGTAAGGCCGGTCTTGTTGACGTCAAAGACGATGTTAAGAGGCTCCTCAAGGGTGTATTGAGGCCAGGCGACGTGCTCAGGGGCAGTCTCGACAGTGTTGGGGGTAATATCGTGCATAAAGGCAACCCACATCTTGCTCATGAGGTCAGCAAGCTGAACAAATGTTTCAGGCTTGCCCTCGAAGGGGTTAGCAGCGTAGTTAACACCCTTGACGTTGTTAAAGACGAAGGCAACTTCCTGGAAGTGAGTGGCCCCGAGGATGGCAGGGAGACCATTGACGTAGACGTTCCAGAGGTAAGAGAAGACGGGGATGTTGGCAGAAGAGAAGGTCTCGGCCAAGAGACGGCGGCCAGCATGCTGCTGGAAGTCACCAGCAAAAGAAGCAGATCGCTTCCACTGGAGACCATACTCATTCTGAGGTCGGCCGACAAAAGAGGCGGGGATACCCTTCTCGGGATCGTCAGGGTAGAGCTCGGTAGCAGTGGCAACAGCATCCTTATCGAGGCCGAGGCTAGATAACCAAGACTGGAACTGCTCGGTGGTGTTGATACCCTTCTTACCATAGGCGGTACCCTCATCAAAGTTGTTGCCCATCAGAAGGGGAACGTGAGCGAACTTGCCAGAGCGAAGAAGTTCAGGAGCCTGAGCAGTCATGAAGTCACCATCGACGACAGCAGTAAGGGGAGGAGTAGGGACGCTCAGGGCAGTGGTGCTGTTGAAGATGTTGTTGAGGGTCTCCCAGGGGAGCTCACGGAGGCAGTCAAGGGTGTTGGAGGTGGAGTCGCATCCAGTCTTCTTGACGAGAGCATCGTAGTAGTCCTGCCAGGAAGCAGCATCCCCGAAAAGGGCAAGAGGACTACCAGACTCGAGGATGGCAGCGCGGAAAAGATCGTCATGTTGACCGTCGTAGGCAACAAGTTGCATACCGAGGGACCGAGCACCAGCAGACTCTCCCCAAACAGTGACCTTATCGGGGCTTCCACCAAAGGCAGCCACGTTGTCGTGGAGCCACTTCAGGGCCATGCGCTGATCCTTGAACGCAAGGTTACCAGCGTTCTCCTTTTGCATCTCATCACTGAAGAGGAAACCCCATTGGGAGACACGGTAGTTGATGGAGGCAGCAATGATGGGCTTACCCTCCTTGACAGACTGGTCCACAATCCAGCTGAGGTTGTACCTGGGGTCACGAGAACCGCCGTTGGTGTAGCTCTAACATAGATGTTAGTAATAGTTCAAAGTCAAAACTGGGCAAGGTCAGGACTTACACCACCGTGGACCCAAAGGCCGACAGGAAGCTCATCTCCAGCATTGACACCGGAAGGACGGACGATGTTGATCGTCAAGCAGTCTTCGTTGACAGGATTACCAAGGGACTGGGTATCGGAACCGTAACCGATGCACATCCACCCGAACTCCTTAGCATCTCGATGGCCGGTCCAGGCCTCATCGAGAGCCTTGGGAGAGGAGAAACGGAGAGAGCCTACAGGAGGCTGGGCATATGGCATACCAAGGAAGAGATCATGATTGAACTCATCGCTGTGCTTACCATGGTAGGTACCGTTGCAAAGTTGAGCAGTAGGGATGCCGGGAGGGGGGGGTGGAGGGTAAGCACCAGGAGGGCCAGGAGGACCAGGAGGTCCAGGAGGTCCTGGGGGAGGAGGTCCTCTAGGCCCAGAATGGCCGTGAGGATCAATACCAGGAGGGCCAGGGGGAGGAGGATGAGCACCAGGAGGGCCTGCACGAGGATGAAGCGGGAGAACAGATGCTTCTGAGAGCGTCAAGCTCGAGACGACAGTCAGGAACAGGCTTAGCGTGTTTGAATGCATGTTGTAGCGTGCTGTGAAAGGTGACAGGGTCCTTTTGTCTTTGAGACTTGAGAAGCTGAGCTTCTAGAATGATGTTCTCGAAGGCGAAGGGGAAGAAGAAGCTCGTGGAAGACAAACCTGCATCGGTGGCTTGATGTGCAATAAGACATGTCGATCACATCGGCTCCGTGGTTCTTTAAGAGTAAACACCTGGTGGGCCAGTCCTCGCATAATGCTCGGAGCTTCACCCATGCGAGAGGCGACGACGACCAACATGGCTACTCTGTATGCCTGCTGCAATTTGCCATTTGTCTTGGGGTGGTCCATGGAGGATAATTAGATCCGAAAAGGATCCCCTGGTCTCCGCCTGAAAACTGGGCTCGTGAGCCTGTCATGTTGGGATAATGGCCTCATGGTATCAAAAAAAGTTGGCCGCTCCGAGGTATAGAAGACAGAATTGGTAAGTCAGTTTATGCTGTACAGCCCGTAGGTTTAGTTCATTTATTTTCGTACCCTGAAGCTTGGAGCATCCTTTTTCATCCTAGTTGCCCACTAGAAGGGGAAGAGAACAGGAACGAGGACACCTTCAAGGAAATATACTTTGGTTAGGTCTGTCGATCCCTTCCACATTTCTTCAACAGCACCGAACAAAGCGTGACGATCGAACTCAGCTCCCCCACCTTGAATCGGCGTCGTCGAGTCATTCAAACGGCTGGAGGAATTTGCTAGAGTTCTCTTTCCTTCTAAAATCTCATTACCCCGTTGGCTAGCTATAACTACGGTGGTCTATATCCATTTACCGTCTGCCCGCGGACGTTGGACCAGATCCTTCGATGCTAGGTCCAACAGGAAGACCAAAACCCTGTCACGGATCCCGTTATTTCCGATATGGTTTGAAAGAAGGAAAGGATGTTGGGTGAGAGGACCCTTCGATATTAAAGCAGAAAGAAAACGGACCGGACCTACAAATGTCGCAAGAAGCAACTGCGTTAGGTTTAGCCTCAGCCGGTGAGCGCTAGGAGATGTCTCAAACTGGACTAAAATCGGCCGACATTCGACCCATCAGGGCCCAACAGGTCATGGCTTGGCTCGCTTAGAGACGTTGCGTGACTAAGATTTCGGAAGGACATGAATCCTATAATAGAGACATCTCCAGTGTAAACAGGAGCCGGGAGCGCGGATATTTCTCCGACCTTTGCCGGTGGGGAAGTTGACAAGAGATTTCCATTTAGCATCGCTTGGCACTTGGGGGCATTTGGTCGGTTACCGCGGGGTCTCCCCTGTCTTTACTATGTTGGGTTATTCGTAACTTAGTGAGGGAGCTAGAGAGGCGACGAGTCTGCCACCAGCTTCCTTCGTGTCGCGACTTGGTGGGCTGGCAATAAGCCACCGTTTGTCTGTGCAATATTACAGCCCGCGGCCGCTGTCAACGGATTTTGCATGGACAGAAGACTACGAAAGAGAACCAAACGTATGAGGATGGGGGATCTAGTACCAAGGTTAAAATTCGTGTCCACTTTCTCCATATGATTTACCGCTTGGCTCTGTGGGAAACAAGCAATTCTCCTATTAGGGTTGCATTCGGCTACACAATTTCCACGCCAGTAATTCATCATGTAACCTGGTCTCTGTAGCTTCTCACTTTCTAACCGATGAGATTTTCCAAACCTACGGTTCATGCGCGTGCGCTCTCCTGCCGAGCGGCCGGATCTTCATAAATATTCTTTTTTATCTACCATCCAAGGCGAGTACGGTAATGATCATCCCTCTGACCCTCCCATTTCCACGTGTGTTGCACCCGCAATAACAAGGATTCACAGTGACGCATATTCTTGTTTCACCATGTGCATTTATTACAAAGAGCAAAAGATCCTGAATTTGTGGTCAAAATCTCCATCGTTTCGGTGCTATGTTTGATCCTGGCATGCATCTCCCGGCTCCGCCGTCCAAGCCAACAAGGGGTATTTTCTATGAATCACCTTGAATTGCCTGGTGAAATAAGCGTGTTCTCAAGGTTGATTGGCTGTATTCCTCTCGTCACTGTGGAATTTACGAGTCGCATCAGCCACAAGTGTTGAGCTAATTACACTGGTGAAGCTAGTGGCGTTAGAGGTCTGTCACTTCCAATCAATGATGGAATACATCTTCGCAAAAAGGGGTTCCGCCAGTAGTTGAACTCTGTCCAACTTTAGCTGCAGCCATGCCCCGGCTCTTTGGGTGGAGGCGCGATCAATGCGCCGGCCCAAAAGTCCCCATGCTAGTCATGGAATCCCTCCAGCTGTCGGCCATTTTGCCAATCTTTCCCATAACTGCTGTTGGTGGTCTGACGAGCCTCGGTGTTGAACCTTCATTCAAAGGTTACTCCTAGGTTGACACTAACAGTTGGCTGGCGCACTGAAATCCAATTGATGATCAGCACAACAATATATATCTGCCGGGACCCAGGGATCTCCCACTGTAACCGGGATTTGTAATGGAATTTGGATCGGCGTTGGTTTCTACAGTCTTGCAGTCCATTGAATCCAATGATCCGAGTATCATTCTTTCTCTCTTTTTAATTCCTTGGTAAATCCCACTGTGACAGGGTCGCAATGGAGGACGAGCGAGGCACTCGCTTGCTTGCTTCCATCTGGACGTTGGCGCTTCTAAGTCTTACCCTGTTGTTTCTGCGTGTCTACTGCAAGCTATGGAGAGGCAAGGGATTGTGGTACGATGACTGGTGCCTCATTGCGGCTCAGGTGAGTTATAACTACCTACTCAATCTACACGATGACCAAGTTGTTGGCGCTGACCAGTGAATTTGTCCCACCTTCTAGGTGACGCTAATGATATCTGTTGCCATAAACACGTATCTAGTCTCTTTGGGTTTCGGCCGACATAAAGATACCATCAGTGACGAAAACTTGAAGAAGATCAACCTAAACACCATCATCGGAGCTGCTTTCGGCATCATCGCAACGACGACTAGCAAAACGTCTTTCGCTATCACCTTATACCGAATCGCCACCAACGTATGGATGAAATACTTCCTCATCTTCGTTATCATAACCATCAATGTCTCGATGAACCTGGTTTGGATCTTTGGTCTTGCCAAATGCTCCCCTCTTGCCCGAGTGTTTGATAAGTCAGTACCCGGTACTTGCTGGGACCCGAAGGCCCTTCTTCAGTTCCAATTATTCGCTGCCTGTGAGTATCTGGTGGATCATCATTCGACTGTCCCATTGACTAATTTGGTCCAGACTATTCGGCCGTTCTCGATTTCGTCTTGGCACTCCTCCCCTGGGCCATCTTGATGCGAATGACTATGCGACGACGAGAGCGACTTGGAGTCGCTGTCGCAATGAGTTTGGGAGCCATGTAAGTCTAATCGGCCTCCAAAGCATGTTTTCTCTGTTGACTGACGTCTTCTACAGTGCTGGTATCACCGGTATTGTCAAATCTGTCCTTGTGGTTAGCATGAAGAGTGATGATATCACCTACGACCGCGTCGACCTCACAATCTGGACCTTGACTGAACCTGCCGCCTCTATCATGGCTATCTGCATTCCTGTTCTGTATGTTTTATCCTCTTTTCATACCTTCCCATTGATTAGAACTAACCTGTGATAGACGAATGCTGTACCACGAACTGAAGTCGAGCTCGAGAAGTTACAACAAGAACAAAACCGGTACGAACCCGAACGACCACGAAACGAGGAATACAGTCCCATCGTCGGCATTGAGAGGATCCAGAAGATACGGCCCCAACTCGCGATATGGCCGAAATTCTGTGGTCATTATGTCAGGCTGGCAGGAGTCACAAGAACATCTTCAGGATTCCGACGAAAGCATTAGCGGGTTAAAGGTGTCCGCAAATTCTGGCGGAGTCATGAAGACGGAGGAGGTCAGGGTTCAACACGAGCGTATGAGTACTTTCAGTGACGAGAACTCGATAGAGTTGAGGAACATGCCTCAAGCTCAGGTGAAAGGCTATCAACACCACGATCGAGCGCCTTCTTTCTAGGACTAAATTCTCTCATACGTATTCTTTCAAACTATATATTTATGATACCCTTTTACATAAGACACAGCCATTTGCCTGCCGAGTGAAATTTAGAGCCTGCTAGGTCATGTAGTCAGATCCACATAGGCGTAGGCGAGTCGTCAAGTGTCATTTCAGTAGCGTATTTACTCAGATCTCGACCATCGACTACGGTCCGTTCCGTTTTAGATCCGACTACTGGAATCTGGTTCAGGCACTACTACTGATTCTAGGCCTTCCTTTTACTCCAGCATTGCGTGCCTTGAAACATTTTCAACGCGTCATCCAGTTCGAACCGGAACCAGTATGGTGAGTAAAAGTGCAATTCAAGCGACACTGGTGAATTATGAAGCCGGCAATTTGAATAAACATACCATATCGATGGAAGAATAAAGCTAGTATAGAGGCATTTACTAAAACGTTATTGGCATAGGCGAACGAACTGTCACTTGCTTCAGTAATCAGGGGTTTTCCCACCTCAATTGCATTGATGACTATATATGCTACAGGAATGGATCATCAGAAGGTACAACTTAGCTAGGCTCTTTATTTCTCAAAGCTACTATATAACAACGCATAGACTATGCCAATCCTGCCAGCCGACATACTTGTTGCTGTTGGACGACCAGTTAGGCGTAGCGCTACCGTTCTCGTACAAAATAAGGTTCCTATTATCCTGTACAGGCCAAAATGTCTTGTTATCGCCGCTCAGGATGGATGAGCCGAAGCAGTCAAGTAATTGTCAGGCTGCGCGGATAAGCTACAGTACCTCTATGATATGCAGCTCAAGTGTAAAGTTTGAAGTAAAACCTGTCTTGCCAGGTAACCACACTATGAATCATTTCATAGGAATAACATATACCATTAAGATAACTAAATAACCAAACCATGAACTATACCTTATCCCAGGCGCACCTTCTTGTTGTTGGGAAGTCTCTCATACGGGATCATTTCATCAACAAACGCCTTGGCTTTCCCGTCATTAGCCCAGTCCCAGTCGTCCATGTAACTAGTAGACAGGCAGTTAGCAACAATTCGGAATAAGGCACCCCGAGTCTATGAGGGAACTTACGACATCAAGGCAAAAAGGGCATATGATTCAGCTGTAAAGGTGGCCTTGCTGGGGCCACAATTTCCCGCGTTGGGCCCCTCGTGAGAACGCGCCAGATTGGAAACCCATAGAAAGTTGTCTGATGTATCTTATGTTAGCCACAACGCTAAAATTGAAGGAGATCCGGGATTTCAAGCTGAGAAACAGTGGAAAGAAAGACTTGCATGTGGGATATTTCTTGACGCCCGGAATGGAAGCATCAGTGGTGCGCTTGCCGTCAGGCTTTTGGTAGACCAGGGCTCCCTCTTTTCCGACAGCTTGTTGATCAGGAACTAGACAGAACATCACATTTAGTATCTGCAGGAATTGAGAAATTCTCTTCGCCTTAGACATACCATTGCGATTCTCAGGTCCACCATTCTTTTCACCCCCGAACCAATGCGCAAGCTCATGAACCATAATACGAGAAAGGCTGGTGGCTGAGTATTTATCCAGCGTATCATCTTTCTGCACGCTATCTTTAGCATCAACGGCAGACTTTGTCTGAGCAGCCTCTTCCTCAAACGAGCGAGGACAAAAAATGATGAAATCGTTTCGGGTAAGGGTGACAGCAAACACGCCAGCTCTGCAGAGACCTGTATTTTCTTGCTTGACGGCGTTTACCAAATAACGTTTCTTGTAAACCCAAGCCCCGGCTGTTTGACCAGCCATCTCTTTGGGTCTGGATTCGCGAAGGGGGCGCCCCGCTGGATCGTGAGGGTCTTTGTCGTCTCTTCCCACCCATACGAATTTGCTTTCATCGCATACGAGTAGGGGCTTGAGTCCGCCGTATCCGTTGGCTGGAATCATTTCGTCGTTATGTAGTGTCTTGACCATACGATCATAGACATCTTAGATCTATTAGTGACAGGAAATTTAGCATAGGAGAATTAACTTACATCTAACATTTGAGTAATGCTCCTCGTTGGGGTCATGGCCATCTTTGTTTGGTACAAAGCCAAACATGTTGGTCGCAGCCCTCGCAATACGGTCCCAGTTGGTTCTCATGTTTGAGACGAAGTCTGGACGCGCGCCTTTTAGTTTTTCAAGGTCTTCTTGGGCTTTGACAGCGAGGACCTCAGCATCACTGTATGCTTTTTCAAAGGCGCCTTTGCGTTCAGGTGTTTGACAAGAGTCATCGAGGTCCCAAACATTCATGTCTGCAGCCAAGCCAAGCCCGGCAAGGGCCACTATGGGGAAGAAAACCTTCATAGCAAAAGGACAAGCAAAGAGATGAGTTGAGAAAAAAGAGGTACAAAAGTTGCAGGTAATGGGACAAGGAAAGAAGCGAAGAGCACTTCCAAGAATAAACAGAGATATAAGAGAGCGAAAGCTGGATGTGTTGCTATTGTAAAAATACACGCGTTAAGACTCACTCCGACTATCTAAGAGTCTGTGTGAGAACGGAGACGTAGCTCGTCGTTAAACAGCAGGGATACGGAAAATCCTCTATCCAGAATGACCCCATCTAAGCCTTGCGCGAAGGCACAGACAATCCTTCAATGTCACTGTAACCAACTCTCATTCTGACGTGAGAAGGCCGTTTCATACAGAGATCGTAACATCGGTCCTTCTCAGCGCTTAATTCATAGCACGGGGAATGAACAGACCCAAAGTCCCATGGACAATTAACTAGATATAGATCTGTAGGGCTATGCCAAGGCTGTGCGGCTCGAATCCTACGACACTAGGACTGCTTATGATTGGATGTCTTACGCCTTTGCTTTTCTTTATCCAGCATACAATTGGACCGTCTGTAAAATCCGAATTATCTACAAGGCTAACGTTTGACGCTAACACGACCATAGTTAATCAAAAGCTTACATTTAATTTCAACATAGAAGTAAGCTTATGCATTAATCCTTCCAATGGTATTCTACTGCGAATACTGGCGCCCCCAAAAAAAGAACTCCCACGGTGAAGAAGACTGACCATTGACTGAAGTTCACATGCCAAGATGGGTTATATTTCCGAGATAAGCGCACAATTGGTCAATAGTGATTTGGCGGCTGTGCAAATCCCACGGCTTACTTGTTTTCCCATCCCTGAAGGGTTAATTTTGGATAAGGCAGTCTAGCTGCTACAAGGGTACTTTTGTATTCATGTTGCAGCATTATACAAATCGTTCTAAACACTCTGTCTGAGTCTTGGCTGTATATATCACAATACTCAAGCTCAAGGTGTCGAATGATATCAAGCCTGACTTGGCAACCGTTCTTTTGCCTCTCTTCCTCATCTCTATCAATCTTCTAGCCCGTGACACTTCTACACCGTCACCTTGACTATTTCATCGCTCAAGATCGCCGCCATGACGGTACCTTGGAAGGTCAACTTCCTAACAGCACTATGGCTGGGTGCAACCTTCGCCAGTGCAAACCTCGAACAAGAAACCTCCTCTGGAGCAGCCGTGTTCACACACCCAAGCTATCCCAGAGTCTTGATTGCAAGGCAAGAACAAGAGATTCCAGCTGATGACCGGAATCCTCCCCCTCCAGTCGTCCAAAATCCTCAGCCAAATGAACCCGCGGTCCCAAATACGCCTGCACCAGCTCCTGACCCCCAAGAGACAACAGTTGTCCCGAACAACCCTCCCCCTCCCGTCACCACAACAGCAGCACCTGCGCCCCAAGAGCCAGAGATTACAACTAAGCCAGAGAACCCACCTGCTCCAGATACGACGGAAAAGCCTGATACGCCAGAGGAGCCGAAGATTACTGATGTTGCGCCTGTGCCAGCACCAATTCCAATTCCCAACAAACCTGATGATCCTAAGAAACCAGACGATCCCAAGAATCCAGACGATCCCAAGAATCCAGATGACCCCAAGGATCCAGATGATCCCGAAAATCCAGATGATCCCAAGAATCCAGATGATCCCAAGAATCCAGATGATCCTAAGACTCCGAATACTCCAGACGTTCCAGATGTACCCAAGGTTCCTGACACACCCGATGATCCCACTGATCCCGAAGATCCGGAGGACCCTGATAAGCCTAAAGACCCTAAGGATCCTAAAGACCCAAAGGATCCTGAGAATCCCGATCCTGAAGACCCCGAAGACCCCGAAGATCCTGAAGACCCTAAAGAGCCAAAAGATCCTCAAAGTCCTAATGAACCGGATGACTGTGAGAAGAAAGATCCAGCACCATGTACAAAGACTGTCTCGTTTTACTCAGAAAGCGAGACATATACAAGGTAATTCTACAGTCCAAGACCGTTCTTATCAACATTTCTAACAGAGAACATAGTACCGTCTACGTAACATGTCCTGCTCCGATCGACTGCCCAGCCAAACAAACCCCAACCGTCACCACTAGCATCTTCCCTGAGGAGTCAGTGCTCTGGGGCGACGTACCTGCTGACAACGAGGCCATCCCTACATTGGAAGCGATTGACGATGATACCTCTCGATACTTCCAACAAGTTTTCGACGACGAGAACATCTCTATCAACGATGCTCAACACCCAGATGTTCAATGTCAACAACAAAGTAGCGACGATGTACCTCGCGACTGCTTCATGTCTATCTACTCCAAGTTCTGCGCTGACGTTAATGGGCACGAGGGCGATGAGCTGAGTAAGAATCTCACCGGTGCCGATGCTGAAAGCGGTTCTCAAGAGAAGCGTGCGTCACTTAACATGCGAAGACATATGCTCCGCGAACGAGCTGAGTCTTGCGATGGTTGGGTGTTCGAATACGACTGGAGCGGTGCAAATGGCGATTGCCAGATCCCCTGCGGAGACTCTATGTACGCTTTTGGTGACGAGTGTTTTGACTCTGAGAACAGTTATCTTGAGGGTACTATCGATGTTGGATGTGGTACTTACAAGTACACTGCTATGCCTACGACTTCAACAACAGCACCAATCTTCCACCTGACTGGCCTCCCAACCCTGACCGATGTTCCTGGACCTATTTCTACCCCTGACGGTAGCTCATGCGCTGAGACAGCAACTAACACACAATGCGCTCAGGGCGGCGGTAACAGAGGACAAGCATGTGTCGAGAACACATACTGTGCTTCATGGGTCTCTACCAAGCCCACCGAGGCTCCAGCACCACCGGAGGAGAAAATAACACCATTGGAGTTAGGCCCAGTCTTTTGCAAGAACAGGGGTGGCGGTCACAAAGACGTCAACCCAGGCTCTGTGCGTGCTTTGGCAGATGGCTACTGTGAAGGCGACCTGCCTACTGAGATGAAGCCCGACAGCCCTGCTTCTGGTGATTTGAAGAGCAGTCTCTATTACTATGAGGTTTCGTGGGTTGAGGGATGTAAGACGACTGTGGATTCGCAGGATCCGTATCAACCGCTAGGAAAGGATGGCCCGCCCTGCAGAGATTTGTTTTTCAAGGCTTATGCTGGCTGTAAGTACTCCGTCCCATGCTTCACTGATCTTTTACTAACAAATCGGTGTATAGGTGACAATGGCGGTATTGGAGGATACATTGATGCGGGCTGTGTACGATACACGTTCCTCGGCGCTCAGTAGTAGCTTTTCATCTAGTAATTTCAGCAGCAAGGAGGTACATGTGTTATATAAGTAATGAACTTCTATTTTAAACGATTACAACGCTTCTTCCTTTCAACCCTGTGCCAGAGGAACCCCTCTGTTACATTAAATGATGTGTTTGGTGTAACAGTGGGAGTGGATCATTAGAAGACTAGAAAGAATGACTGACATAGAGGTTGCATTTGCATTGGACAGGTATTTACTACCAAGTCCACGCAAGAAGAACAGCTAGAATCAGACATGGAATCCCATTCGGTTTGATAATCTAGCAGCCTATTTGACAATTGAGATTTTGACTTTACTCTGCGTCTAAACTGTCTGCCACCGACAGGTATGAAGGGCGAAATCTGTCACTGTTAAGGCCTTCAACTTTTCGCAATGTGAATTGCCTATAATTAGTCTGCGGAGCAAGGATTGGGACGGATCCCATGACTGGGTCATTATAGTGCTACCTGCATGTATACTCTGTAGGAACATCAATGTAAATTCCCAGATCCGGTCAAGTGAAACTTTTGTATAACCAGTTGGAGTACCAATTACCGCCAACAACCATCTTCCGCTCTTCTTCCGTTGGCTCAGTCGCAATGCCACAGTCTAAAAGTTCCGTTCGGTATGCAGTAACATTCATGCGTCCAAGCTGACCAGCTTTGCCACCAGTGAGAGAGTTCATAAGTGTCAATGAAGTCTCGAATCCAGACCCAGCTTGGGCACTATTGACAACGAGGACCGATCGACTGGTATGCCCATAGTTCAGTGACCAGCAGGAGCCACACAATGGAGATTCAGGTCCATCGACACCTTCGTAACCAGCTGTATGATACGTGACTTCGCCTAGCGTCGCCCAATCTTGACCTTCGATGATCCGGCCGTCTTTCCAGCACGATAGCTCAGTAAGGGGGACAGTATCGTCGTCGTAGAGTCCATGGTATGTAACTTTATGAATCAGCAACAAACATGTTACGTATGGTCTAAATCCCTCACCAGTGATCGCAGTACCTAAAGAGATATAGGAACTAATAGTAACCAGGCTAATGACGTACATCTTGAAGTCAAAAGGAAAGGATCAGATAGAAAGCTCGAGCAAGGCTCAGTGAATTTTCCTCGGGAGGAGAGAAGTAGCACAGGGACATCGAAACATTGGTCTAGCTTTTTACTACTTTCTTCCATACTGGTACGGGTTGTTGGTTGTTAGCTGTTGGCTGGTAGTTGGTTGCATGGCTGCATTCGCTCAAGGATCCTACCCTGCTTGACCCACGAGGCATAAAGAGCGAGCCTATTAAGCTTGTAAGATATTTCAGGCGAGCTCGCTAATGGATGCACCCAGACAATTGGAGCGGTCTAGAACTTTGGTCACTTTGGCCACTTTGGCCACGTCTGAATTTCTCGTATAGGTATGTCCGCAAACGAGCGTTGACAAGCAGTCGGTTTACGCTCGGCTCCTCGAGGCCTCTAGTTACACCCCTCATCGGTCCTGTGTGCATGCTACACCATCTAAACAATCAGTAGAGGGATAGCAATAGAGTAATAATGGATGCCCTGTCAAAATTATTGTACTTAAGCTATGTAAAGTATGGTTGAATCCTACACCTATGCCCAAGAGAAGTGTTCGGAGTGTAAGTAAGCTCCTGAGGAATTTGCACCCCTGAGAATATCCAAGTTCAGAGATGCAACAGCGTTTCGAACATCATTCTGCATAGTGTCTGGACCACAAACATATACTCCAAGCGAGTCAGTAGATGTCATCCCGTTTGCCACCCCTTTCAGAACCCCTGGCAGGTCAGGTCGACCATGCAGTTCTTCGAATGATGTCGGAATTTCTGTACCCTTTTCGATTCCCGATTCTTTTTTCCTGGATACTGAGCTACTATTCGATAGGGAAGTTGTTTCTGATATGGCTCCACCAGTACGACAGAGCTGTATATGTAGTCCCGAGACCATTTTGTCTGAGTACTTCAGTAAGGTTTCGCTCACAACTTGTCGATACCAATTGCAGCTCTCGACATCTCGACTCGCTAGTATCACTCGAATTGATGAGAACGGAGATCCGTCCTTCTGCATCTCTTTGCAGCCTTCATCGCCATCAGCTGTGTGTGTTGCGATATACTGCTCGATAAAAGGCAAAGTCCATCCAACTCCGGAACCTCCTGCAATGACAACAAGATGGTTGCTGTCCAGGTAAGACTTCGTATTAATGCCTCCATATGGCCCATCTACCAGCACTGAGACCTGAGCTCCTGGGTTTTGCAAGGCGTGCTCATACAACTTTGCTGTAAAGCCCCTGTGTTTCTTGAGATAAAAGACAAGGAACGACTGGTCGCCTGGAGACGTTGATGGTAAGGAGCAAATGGTAAATGGGTGCGATGACAGTGCTTCTGCAAATCCGAAACCAGTAAAGCGTAGGAAGCAGTGCTGTCCTATTTCCCATGTGAAGTTTGCAGGGATAGTGACACGGATAAAATCGTTGTCTTCTACCTTGACATGTGCCTTTGATCTAACTCCATACTCAAAGCATGTTCGTAGCCATGGGTAGACATAGCAGGGAACGTATACTGCGGCCGTGCCTATGAAATAGTGCCTATGAAGCAAGTGTCAATATCAGTGCCTGACAAGGGTGGACATGAGAGGCAGCCTTACCAGGACGTGAGGGTATAATCACAGTGCCAAAAGAAAGTAAGCATGAATATGACGACAGCAAAGAAGTGTGTCGCCTTGAAGAACTCGTATCCCAACAGCTTTCTGGTTTTCATGTTAGTTGATAGTCATAGTTAAGACATTCAAGTACCCCTACCGAATGGCACTATGAGATGCAAATGTAAGCCAAGCTTGGAAGATCAAGGCGACGATACCTGTCCAGTAGAATAGAAGGCTCATCTTGAAGTGCATCTGCATATCGTGAAATCTGATATGATAAACAATGAACGGGAAGGTGTGCAAGAGCGCCAGTAGAAAAAAAGCGTAAGCTATCCATCGATGGAATACTTGAAGTCTCTCGTGAGATAAACCTGTTAGTAAAGTAATCCAGTTTGTCTTGGTTGCCGTAGCACTGCTACTCGTCAGTAATGGTTGGAGAGGCTGGAGTGGGTATCGCGGGACTAACAATACGAATGGCATGCATCCCAAAGCCAACCATCCGGATCTTGTTCCTAATGGTGGTGAGCCGCCAAAGTCAAGCGAAGGCCAGTAGTACGGCTGAGGGATTAGGTCCATGCCTATCACATATTAACTTGTCATTCTGCTGTGCAGTTGTTTGGTTCACTCACAAAAAAAGAAGACTGCTCCAATAAATCCCAGTAATAGCACTCCAACGGGAGCCGAGCTGAACCCTAGTGATGTAGCATGAAATCCACGATATGAAAGATATCTAATGACAGCAACCAACATACTCCAGGGCCTGGGGCCGCGGAATTTCGGGAAAGCAAGGCCAAGGATGTAGTAGGACACCAAGTGACCGATGGTGAAGAGCCCAATGGCACTCATAAAGAAGGCGACCGTAGGCAAAGCGTAGACGTGGTCGGCAATGTACCTTTTTGACGTTAGATAATCCTTTGCTAGAGTAGTGATTAGTTTTTAATTTTCTAGCTTACCAAAAATGCCATCTTTTCATATACCAGGCACATTGCTCTTCAGTGAAGCCATCACAAGTAAATGCACGGCTCCCAGTCAGCTGAACTGGGGGCGTGAGCCAAGCTGCTGACTCCATGTGGAAGAAACCGATCGCGGAGAAATCACTTGAAGAATGAAGGCCCAAAGCGATATCTGTGAAGGTCTGTTGGGGCGAAATGCCTATGTGTCGACGTTTTGGCAATACAGATGGGCGATACTGCCTGCGTCTTCCAATTTGATGTGTTGTTTTGGTCAGTCCAGAAGGTAGGAAAAGTTATGAAGAAAAGATTATGAACAGAAGGAAGTTACAAATAGCCAAGACACCTACTGCTAGCTAGCCAGGCTAGATACATACCTACAAAGAATATAAGCATGTTCTCTCCTTGACCAAGCAACTGTTTTATAGTCGGCAAGGGTCTTGTGCCGATTTCCGTAAGCATTAATCCTGATTGGTCTCTCTCTCAATAATTTGTTGATCGATCTGGAGCATGTTCCACTTCTTGATCGCATAAACGGCAATTGAGTAAGTTTGAGCAAGTTTGTCTGGCGATAAGATTATTCCCGATGCGCCACTGCAACGATATAGTCTGAGATAAGTAGTGGCCGTTTTACACCTCGCACCACGAGTGAGACACTTCATATCTCGACACAAAATTGATTCAAGTTCAATGAAAATGGACATGGATATGACTACTTCGACGGGCAGTTCAATGTCCATGCCAACCTCTACTGCTGCCGCTATGGACACGGGCATGACCATGGGCATGGAGCAAATGAATATGGCTTTCTTCACTTCGACCAAGACACTCCTCTGGGCAAATTCCTTCGCCCCTGCAACTACGGGACAATATGCAGGTGTTTGCATCTTCCTCATTGCCTTCGCCACCATATTTCGCGTGCTGCTTGCTCTACGCGTCAACTTTTACAGCATCAGGGATCGTCTCAGGCAGAGGCGCACCAAAGGCCTCCTGGCAGAGCACCGAACCAGTGAGATTGGCCATCGGCCATGGAGAGCCAATGAAGCTGCAATGCTGGGAGCGATAGATGTCGTGATCGCGGGCGTCAGCTATTTGTTGTAAGTGTTTGTTTATACTTGATGTCGGGTCACCGAGTAGAGAAGAGAGATTGACTAGTATATTGCCTAGGATGCTTGCAGTTATGACAATGAATGTTGGCTATTTCCTTTCGATATTGGCTGGAGTATTTGTTGGAAGTGTTACTTGTAGCCGCTTTTCAGTAAACTCTAGCCTACATTAGACTTAGTAATTGTATATCTACGTATAATACTCTGCCTGGGTCTATGGTCAATGGGTCGTTCCTCTCACCACCACGATCAATCATGGTATTCAAAAGCAAGAACTACTTGCAAAAGTAATGTGTTTCAACTATCCGAGTAGAAGCTATCCGTACATCGCACTCATCATCTTCTTCAAAATCCACTTACATGGTGTCAGATGGATAGTATAGCTGAGTCGTACATGGGATGGGAGCTGAAATGACTCCACAGCCCGTTTTATTTCCACGGTCGTGGGGTTCGATCATAGGGCTCTGGCGGCTAAGAGCATGACCGAAGTGCAATGCAGCCACCCTTGTACCGCGCTCATTCTACTGCACCACCGCAGCTCACACTACCTGAGAGCCCTGGGAGAAGCTATTGGGGCACATTGCGACTACCTTTTTAAGGTATGTTGAAAGCAAGATAAAGAGTTGCAGCTCAAAGATAGCCACAAGGGAAACGGGGGAAGTAGCCAAGCTGCTTCGGCACTAACGCGCTTGGACGAGAGGAGACTCTGGTATACGAGGGACACGATGAAGAGGAAGAGTTGGTTTCCCGAAGAGTGGGACTGAGAACTAGTCGCAGGGGATATAATATATAATCATTACCTTTCCAAGTTACCAACAGCCAGTCTGAGCCATGGAATATGAGCGCCCCTACAAATCAGATGCGGAAATGTCGCGGGGTATGTTCTATCAGGAAAAGCACTATCGTCACCACAATCTCTTGGTGTTGTAGTCATCTGCTGTGAGGCAACCATAATAAAATCAAGACTGCTTACCACGGACAGCGGCTCATCGACATCACATAGCATGATACAGAATAATCACGGGACTTTAAGAAGAACTTGTTTGTATAAGAATTGCGTATGTATGCATGAATTTGTACGGTCATATAAGAGTAGATACATGAATCACACAGCTCTGCTGCGTGTAAAAATTTGAACCGACTAGCGGCAGCCGAATAATACCAGAGCGAAAGGCTGCCCATTGCCCTGCTCCTTGGCCCCAAACTCAGTCTGGGAACTAGAAACCACTTGTCTGAGTCCTCATCAAAGTTTACTTAGATTCGCTGAACATCAGGGCCGGGGATATCGTAAGAGCTGAAAGATGCGTAGAGGTTGAAGAGAATGCCAGGGTCGGTAGCGGAGTAGAACTTGGTGAAGTCGCCACCGCCGCTGAGAGCGGTAGAGCCGCTACCAGTGACCTTAAGGTTGATGCACTGGGGGTAGGCTTGGGCGCCGTTGTTCTGGCCAGCAGAGTGAAGGCCAATGATTTCGTGTCGGAGAACGTAGTTACCGGCCTTGAGGTTTTGGGGCACAGTGAACTTCCAGGAGAAACCGTCACGGATGAGCTCATCGGATGCCCACACGCCAGGGTTGCTACCGGAAACGTAGCCCTTCTCGGCGACCTTTGTCCATCGAAGGCTTCCCTTGTTGATGCTGGCGAAGTCTCCGCTGACAGGAGCGAGGTACTCAGTAACGGGACCGTGGTGAGACTCGGGCCAGGTGTCCCACTTCAGGGTGACGACATCACCAGCAGCGACGGTGACAGCGTTGCTGACGGGTTTGGCGCTCTTGTGGCAGATGATGTCGGCAGTGCCAAAGGCAGCTGGCTCAACGAAGCCGTTGTCTTGGTTTCCAGCAGCCCAGCCGACAGCGTCAGAGGGAGCACCGTGGGGAATACCACCAGTGTACTCCTTGCCGCCGGCGACAACCTTAGCAACGTGACCGTGAGCGTTGACTGAGCTGGCAAGGAGAGCCACAGCGGCGAGGGAAAGAGTGTTGCAGTGCATGTTTGTGGTTTAGAGACTGAGAGGGCTTGATGGGCAAAGTTGTATGGGTGGAAAGACAATGAAAGACTTGTTTGAGAGGCTGTGATGATATTGATATGGGGAGACTCATCAATGGTTTATATATTCGAACTCTATCAACTCGATGGATCGGTCATTTCATCAAGATGATTCTATGCACAAAACAAATTATCCCGTTCTGTCAACGGAGCAAAAATGGACCTGGACCAATTCGTGACATGCACAATGGAGATGTAACGTCCGTGGTTGCCAAACTGAGCCATGATCGTCATCGAAGACAACGAATAAAGGCGATATTAAAGGATGACTTCCTTACGTAGCAGCCAAGCAAAGTCAAGCAGTCGTTGGCATGAATATGGTTACCCATGGACCAACCATAACCCGGCAATTGTCGGCCATCGGACAGAGAAGCCGGCAGTCGATTCGCTGTGGACATGTTTCAGGAACAGTCACTGACCAAGGCAATCCGGAATTAGAACCCGATTTTCCCGCCATGTAAGCCAGTCATATCTTGGCGAGATCCGCTCTGAAACGAGAATGGCGACAGCGTCTACTGAAAGCTTATGTTTATGGTTCCGCAAGATCTCTTAGTAAAACGGGCAGTTGGCGTATCATTCGTGGAAATAAAGAGCTTAAATTAACATGCATCTCTTGAATCGCAAGGGACGTCCCGCATGTAAGTGTCCTATCGCTGTGGATCGTATGTCGCTCTAAACTTTGTTTTCCGAGACGTTGGTTAAGCATGAATCGTGATGCAGGATTTGGAATCACTCCGAGGACTTGGGATGAACAGCATTTGCGGCGTAGATTTCTGCAAGTTAGATGGCAAAAGCACCTGGAAACATGCATTCGGAGCTTCTTACGCGGCTATCCTGGGGTTATGGAGAGACAAAAGACGCAAGATACAGAAGCCGCCATATGCACATGAGACAATTGAGGAAACAGATCGAGAGCCATGGATGAGGGATCCAGATGTGATCGAGTCATTGTCCAATCGCAGTGGAGAAGGAAGAGATGCTCCAGCCAACTTGGGATAAATTTTCCCGAATCCTTGTTTCAATTTTGCAAGCTTCGCGGCCCGATGTTTCCACGCATGACTTTTAATTAAGACGAGACAAGCAGCCAAGGGACTCGGATTATCTTTTTACTTGTCCTGTTTCTCTCACTCGGGAAGACGGGACGAGATGAATTGTTTGAAACAAGATATCCCACTGAGATTGTTGATGTTTTGTGATAATTAGAAGGTCATCTGATACAGTTGGCAGTTCAATAAAGTTATCGTTTATTTTCAGGCTGAATTCGATAGTTTGGACTGTGTTCCTAGAACTTTCGATCATTTTTCTAGGGTCGATCTCATGTCTTTGTTGATCGATTGTGGTGGCACGTAGGCTATGCGTCTAGAGGATCCTGACAAAGCTTTCGATATAGTTCGTCTCTACTGCTTCAACTATCACATACGACCAAAGGTAGTGGAAAATACGGGATCCCGTCCGCTCTCCCATAGTCAAGCCACTAACCGGCGGATTAGTAGTTGGGTCGGTGACGACCAGCGAATCCCCGCTGTTGTATGTTTTTTTTGCATTTTTGCCATTCTAGATAGAAATGAGGAAATCCTGAGACCCTCTGTTTTTGGCTTGGCTGTCCAATAGCATAGAGCACTTGTACACGTGACTTAGAAGATCGGGAGATCTCCTTCCGAAACCAAATTTGACAGCAGTGATGTAACGCTATGTAGAATCAGACTAAGGTCTTACCCTATATGCTTCGTCATTTTACAACAGAAGGCTGATTGTGTTTAAATAAAGATCAATATCTGTTAAAGACTGGGGTGTTTTAATCAGTTGAACATTGAATATTAATTTTCTAGCTTTATTACGCATCATAGGGGTGGAATTTCGTCGTTGTCGACAAACCCGAATATTTTGCGTGGTGGAACTGGGCATGGTCAGAAAGACCTCAGCGTAGCATAGTGGCAATGTTATGACTTGATCGATCAAACTTCGTGCTACCTTGACCAGCGTGGAAATCGGTATATAACAAGTTTGACTGACAACTGTCTATCCGTAACATTTAAACACTCTCTCGTAGGCATTGGGCTGTAGTAAAATGTTTCTGAACCATCTAACGATACTCTACACGGTCATTTGATAGTATGACATAACGAATTTTAGACAATTTAGACTGTTTCACAAGGTGACCAGAGCATTGGTGATGAGTACACGTATGCGTTGTCCATTTGAGATCTATTTGGCTACAAATGTTTACATCACTTTACAGAAACACCCCTTCTTCACAACCCGGGCAAGCCCGAGCAAGTAATGAAAAGGTCGAGCCCAAGCAAGTGCGCGTTCGCGTCACCTAGAGGCAGTGTAATACTAGGGACACAGTGGGCGAAATCATGTGCAAGCACAGAGGAAATCGCCCAAAATCCAAAAATAGGAATAATCAATGTTGGTCTCCTTAGAGACCTTTCAGAGATTAAACTGAAAAGAACAGATACTACACTTGATCTAAGCCAAAAGGCAAAGAGAGCTAAGGAGAAAAGAAAAGAAGAAAGCGTAGCTTGGACAGGCTAGGAGAGATTTTTATAGAGGAAGACTAGGCGGTGAGTGACAGCTGATGGCAGAATCACAGGCGGCAAATCAGTCCTTGATCGTGACGCGGTGATGAAATTCGGTGGTTGGGAAGAATTTCGCTTAGAACAAGCGACACATCATTGACCAACGAAAGCTATATGTAGTGGATTCGATTCATTTACTCTTCATTTCCTTACTGTAAGACATGTGGATAGATCGATGACACATTCTCCGAACGCGTCTGTCCAAGTCTACGTGTCAAAAGCACGATATGATATCCTTATGTCAAGCAAAGAATGGGCCTTTTCGCGTAGTTTCTCCAATGTCGCGACATTCTATACAAGTTACTCAGCTCCTCACTTGATTGTATGGTAGTACTTTGTTGAAACGCGTCGCTGGCTAGCCAGTTACCTTAGCCACCGCAGGCCGTTCTTGGCCCCAAACGTTCCTCTCAGAGTCTTGATAGGTGGCAGCATCTCCCAAAGCAGTCTCAAAGTTCTCTTCAGCATACTGCTCGGCATCGAATCCATGGATCCAATCCTCTCGTGGAAAACCAATGCTACTAGGATCCTTTTTGGCTTTCTCCCAGTCAGTCTTATGCCAGAGATCCCTAGTCGATTCGCCAGTCTTTTGAACCGCTTTGACGCGCTCATATCTATGTAAATGTCATGTTAGTTCAGTGTCCATATTGGTGAATGATGTAATTGCACACCTCAAGTTCTGATGAGCCTTGAGCGCTCCTGGAACGTTCCCTTTTCCAGCGCGCTTGAGGCAGACAGCAATCGTCACACCATCTTCCATAGCCTGTGTGGCACCCTGAGCGCTTGTCGGAAGGAATGGATGAGCAGCGTCTCCGAGTAACGCGATGCGACCTTTCTGGCTGATCCATGTCGGTAAAGGGTCGCGATATACGAGCTTCCAATCCACGACCGAAGGCGTCTTCTCGACAATTGCTCGGCAAGTAGGATCCCAGTCCTTGAGAAGATCCAAAACCTCCTCGATCTTACCAGGAAAGGACCACGACTCATCGATGTCATGGTCGTCTTTATGTGTCAGCACCCAACAGCAATCTTTTCCACCCTTGAGGGTCGAGAACAAGAAGTGAACATCTTGTCCAATCCAGCCATTGAAGGTATCGCCATTCTCGCAGAACTCCTTTGTCCGAGGGTCTTGTATCATGTCTTTGTTTGAGAACCTGAACCTGGTCAGCTGTCTTGCTACCTTTTGTTCCAGTTCGGTCACTTACCAAGCTCTCCAAATGGCATACCCACTGCTCTTGGGTTTATCAACATAACCCAAAACGAGCTCTCTCGCCTTGGACCTTACACCATCAGCGCCAATCACGACATCACCGGATATCTATCCAAGTTTTAGCAGCTGAGTAGACATGTGCAGTTGGGAGGTGAGGACCTTTTCTCCGCTCTTCAGAACGATACCTGCATTTGTCTCGTTCTCAAAATATTCAGATACGCGCTGGCCAAGATGAATGGGAATGCCAAGCTCATCGCGTGCATAATTGAAAATTATCTCGTGCAGCTCGCCTCTATGGCCATTCAAAACTGGAGCCTGAGGATTCGGCGGTGGTCGCTTTTGGTGATATACAACCTCACCAGTGTCCCATTTGTGAATTCGGAAGCCGTAGTCCTGTATGTCGATGCACATCGGACGCAGTCTGGCTACGATTTCGCCATCAGACCATCTGTGGAAGATCCTCCCAGCGTTTCCACCAAAGGATATGATGTCGCCAAGAACTTTTAGCTCAGGGAAGGACTCATAGATCTCGACATCGTGGCCCTGTCGATGGCATTCGATGGCGGCTGTCAACCCGCCGAATCCAGCGCCGACAATAATGACTTTGATACCTGACTTACTTGACGACATGATCTGGATAGGGATATGCTGATTGGGCTTGCGGCCGGGTGAGTAACTTCGTCCACAACTTAAGTCATGGCCAATGTAAGTCGGATGCCATAATCCTTACCAGGTAAGCCGAGGTTTGTATATCCGGACTGTTCCCCGCACACGTTGATCAGATCTGCATTTGCAACAAGCATCCTTCTATGGCCAACAAGCTTAATTGGTAATGCTATTGTAATAAACACTAGGCAACTTCGGTGTTGAAGTTTGGATCCTTCAATGATAGATGCAGCCACTGGGTGCAGCCAAAGATGGTTCAAAATATACATTAGGACCTGTTGGCTGGAGCCGGGTTCGCTGAATGATATCTCATGACCTCTCACTCACTTGTTCGCTGTGAACTAAACATCGATATCTGGTGTCTCGACTATAGCGTCAAAAAATAAAATGGCTTGGCTCCTGAGATCTGCTGCAAGATGAATCATGGAATGATCAACCCCCGCAGCCTTGGCTGTCATGTAATTGCTTTGTCAGTAGGCGAGAATGCAATGGTGAGAATAATCGCGGCAAGTAGGTCGGCAATTGAGGCTGCAGCAAACATCCTGCCCACTTCTTGGCAAGGTGACAATTAGCGAATAACAGGCTGACACTGCATGCAGAAGGTCAGCCATGTTGTAGTATCGAGCTGAAGATGGAGTAGAAGAGAAGCTTCACCAGAAGTCTAGACCAGCCGAGGGACTTGTTTATTGCATGGGGAAACTCTATAGCTTTTCGTTATGATCAGAAGACGACTTGACGAGTTACCGTATTCTTCCTAGGCTGTAACTGATAGTTGACTGATCCAAGACTCTAGCTTTCGCCAATAAGTAACACAACCAGCCAACACATCGGATATGTTTATCCTAACAGAGTCTCGGTTATGCACCCCGCACCCCGCATATCGGTCAGGGATGAAAGCCCCGTCTATAGTTCTGCTAGTAAGGGATCTGCATATTGAGACGGATCTGGTATAGCTGTAACCCTCTGTATCCTAATCTCAAGTCTGAGGTTTAGATATGAAAGCAAGGGTAGATGCAGGTCTCTTGAGCTTGATCTTAAGCTGACAACCTCTCCTGTGAAACTCTCAACACACACTTGGGAGAAATGACTTCTGCAGAAACAGATACCATTCGCGCCCATTGGCGGTGCTTCGTCGCCTGTGGAATCATAGTCCTGTCACCCTTCCAGTATGGTCTCGACTTTGGTCTTATCGGAGGGCTCCAAGCCATGCCTGGCTTTCTCCAGGTAAGTCTCGAAAAGTCACGCCGTACAAGCATCAATTCGTGACATACTGACATGAACTTTCACTCTTCAGGTTTATGGCTACGAAGACCCAGAAACCGCAATCGGATGGAACATCTCGACCACTAGACAACAGCTCATCTCTTCGTTGATGACTCTGGGTGCTTTCATAAGCTCCAGTCTTGCTGGGTTTGTCGCGGTCAAACTTGGTCGGAAGATGTGTCTTTGGCTTGCCTGTCTGCTTTGTGCTGTTTCGAATGTCATCATGATGGCTACCACTGATATTGGCCCTCTATATCTTGGTCGACTACTCATCGGTCTGGCAAACGGATACTTCATGACATTTTCGCAGCTCTACATTCAAGAGACCAGTCCTGCCAAGTACAGGGGATTATTCTTGACTGCATTCCACCTATGCACAACCTTCGTAAGTGTTGAATACACTTATGCACAGGCCCGGGCTAACTTATACTGTCAAGGGCACACTCATCGGAACTATCATCGATTGGACAACTGCTAAGCGCCCAGACCGATCAGCATATCTTATTCCACTGGGAATGATCTACATTGTTCCTATTGTCATATTCACTTCTCTTTGGTTTATACCTGAGTCACCACGATGGCTCATACTCCAAGGCCGTTACGATGATGGCCTCAAGTCACTAGACTGGTTGAGGCCAAAGGGGGCGGATGTGGAAGCAGAGCTGGCTGAGATCCGACAAGCCATTGACGCAGAGAAAGCTATGGCCAGCAGCGTCGGAGTACTGGACATGTTTAAAAGCCCGATCGACAGAAGACGAACCATGATATCGGTATGCGCAGTTCTTTTGCAAGCTGCTTCTGGCTCCATGTTTATCATTGGTGAGTATTGACCTGTATTTGGTGTGATACTCTTCTGACTAGATAACTACAGCCTTCAAAGCCTACTTTTTCGCCATGGCAAAAGTACAAGACCCTTTTGCCATGAGTAACGTCCTGAGTACTGCAGGCATGACTGCGACTATCATCAATGCCTTTATCGTTGTTCGGTATGGACGACGTCGTGTCCTATTGCTTGGCGGTCTAACTATTGCTGGTTTCTTCCAGCTTATCTTTGCGATTGTGTATGACAGAAACCCAGGCCAAATTGTCACTGGAAAGGTACTTGTTGCACTGTCGTGCTTGTATATGGTGGCATATAATGTAAGCAACGTTGGATCACAACAAGAACGACTCAATACTGATCATCACTAGGGTATGATCGCTCCTTACTCATGGCTCGTTGCTGGAGAAATCCCGTCACAGCGCCTTCGAAGCTATACTTTTGGCCTTGCGGCAGCTGCCGGTTTTCTCGGAGCTTGGCTTATCACTTTTACGGCACCATATTTCATTAACCCGAGTGCACTGAACTGGGGTCCCAGATACGGATATATCTGGTTTCCCTCATGCATGATCTGTGTTGTTTGGGTATACTTCTTCCTACCAGAAGTCAAGGGCCGTACCCTTGAGGAGATAGATACCATGGTATGTTGTGAAAAATGCATTGTGCTTTGCCTACGGGTTGACTGACCGTCTTTGCCCCATAGTTCAACGAAAAACTTCCGGCAAGAAAGTTCCGAACCTATCAGGTACCACAGAATGTTACTGGAGAAAACGTGGGAAAGTCAAGCATTGAATTAAGAGTAGTCGAATCAGAGAGGGTCTAGGACAGAGCTAAAGTCAATGGGATCCTCCAAGTGTGGGTGCAACTTTGCAAATGTCATTCACATACACTTCTGCAATACACCAACCCCTTGCCGAGTATACTTGGACCGAATATCTGTGTATATTCAGTTCTTTCGATCAACTAATGTGTAACGAATAACAGGCCATTGATTTATGACTATGCATGTAGTTTGCTCTCAGTAGAAGCCCTTGCAGTTGCACTCATGCTCCTCGATACGAGAATACCACAGCTGAACCCATTGCGTTCCACCGCAGACCCGGCATGGGCATAGTCCAGGCCCAGTATAAAGTCTAGCGTACGCAAGACAATGAAAGGTGTGCTGATATCGCGTGCAATGAGACCATATGTTCGTACATCGTGCTAAGCGATAGTACGGTATCTCGACCTCGTACGTTCCTTTGCCTTGGCAATCCTCACAGTTAGGGTCGTATCTCTCTTCTGCTTCTGGACTATTTCCTTGGGAGCTAACATTTGAGGAGGGCATATCGTGTTAAGAACAACGAAATATCGATGTCGCTCGAGTTGTTCTTTATTTGGCGTGAGGCCAATGTTGTTCTTTGTATATGGTGTTAGTATCGGTTAGTTATCGAATATTTGGACTTAAATAGACCAGGTCGCTTGTTATTCACGACCATTGTTTTCTACAAATTACTTGCAGTTGAAATCGAATCTCTGTAACAACATATCTACACACCTAGCTTCACATATCACATTTTCAGACTTGACTCTTAAGTCTGAGTGTATTCCACGTTCACCTCTGATGATTCCAAGAGAAAACAAAACTTTGCCACATCGCCACGTAATACAGTCACGAACCATAATCGGGTTGGCCATAGTCAGCCAATACATCCTACTAGTCCACTTCCAACAACGCCTACTCTTGTCCCTGATAATTGATGGAAGTGACTATATGTTCACAAGGAGAAGCCCCATGGCAAACTTTGGTAACCGAAGTGATTAGTTATTATTGAGTTGGCTTAAGTGGGTTTGTGATTCAACAGACCGCCACGGCTGCTATTGGAAGACCTGATGATAAGTTTTCCATCTTCAATTACACTTTTTGAGTATTATGACTCCAATACTCACACGGGAGCTATTGGAAGACAACTATTCAGAAAAACATGTTTTCATATGAGCTGGTAGGTGTTTGCAAGTGAACAATACGAGGCAGCGATGAGAACAGAATTCTAGGTTCGCTCTGTGAAGGGAACGTTGCAACAGGATTACATATGCCAAGCCCTCAGCCTCGTATATCTAGCCAGACCCTTTGAAGTCTCTCTCATCTCCTTTGTACCTAACATCTCGGCGTTCTGTCTTGTGCCCTCGGCTATGTCCTAACTCACACTAGTTAATGGGCGGCTCAAATCTGACAGATGATGATCCTAAACACGAAGCATGCTAGCTGAGTGGGATATACCATTGGTTAATAAATTCAAGAGTTGCACCGTAAATGAATATGATTGACGCGCATGCATTGACACAGCCCAGAGGAAATGGCCGTAACTGGGATAGCTTGTTTGCGCGACAGAAACGTAACAGGATCAACAAGTGCTGACTATCGACAATTGTGAGTTTGGGCATTTCCTAGATTGGTATTATGGACCGCACGACTGCCAGTTCGACTTTATACTTGGCATGCAATTGTCTAAAAATAAAGAGAGAAGTCCCTGAAACTAGTCTGGGTCGAAAATATGTGGAATAAAAAAGGCTTTGGTGCTCCTTTCTAAAGGAAATAAACCACTCGTGAACACATCTTCAATTATCCAATCCTACAAAGTTATCAACCACTACACACACCGTGTATTCCGCCAGCTTCCTCGCTGCTGCTATGTTCACTCTTACCGCCGCCGTAGCAGCGGCTCCCGTTTTAGACACGTACTTCGCAAACGCCAGTGTGTTCGCGATCAACAGAGTCGAAAACGCATACAAATCAGTCCAGGTCCCCCTGGGAAAGCTGACACACATGGACTACCAACTGACCAGCCTCGAGCTTCGTGGCGTTGGGTTCCTTCTTCCTGACGGCCAAAAAGTTGATCCCCACGACATCACATGCCAAATGTACAAGGACGAGTTTGGTACTCAGCCTGGAAGTGCTGCTTTCAACATGGAGACACCCGCAAATGTCAGTCTTTTGAACCCCGTTGAGTTCGGATGGGTGTTGTGCTATGTCAACGTTAATAGCGCTTGAGCTGGGAGACAGGTTTCTGTATCCTTACACCGAACAATGGGATACACGACGCACAAACATATTGTGAAAGCTTTCTTTAGTTGATTTTTCTATTGGCTGACTGGGACATTGCGTAGGATTCGCTCTTTATGACTGGAACAAATGCATTTGCTCTCGATTGGTTTGAAGTTGACTTGTTCACTTCTCTTATTATATCATTAAATTTATCTCTTAAATCCCCGTGTCTTTGGTACAACTGTGATTGATGGTTGCCAGCTACAAACTAAATGCGCTAGCCGCATCATTGTTATGTTCTATCTAGCTGCCTGATATCTTATTGCCACAGCGGTCGTACCGGTATCTTTCTGATGAATGTAGAGTACGAAAACTCTGCGTAGTGTCGTATGACCGATCTGACTGTCGAGATTTAGAATATGAATAAATGTTGAGGTATAAATGTGTCTCCCGTGCTAAGAAGCCTGTGATGTGTATTGACTCCAGTACGTAATAAAAGCACGCACCTGTGAAAAGATATCCTGATCTGGCTGTATAAGAGGTCTGCCGTTCGACTGCTGTTAAGCTTGCATTAAGGTTATGCAAGCATACCATGGCACAACTAACAGTCCAAACCCCTGCAATGCTCCTGTCATAATTGATGGTAGTCCCTCCATTGGTCTTATTTCTCACATAATCTCCGTTAGTAGACGGAAGATTGATTTGCTAGATCAAGGCGCAAAACTAACCAGCTCTAGCCACTCGAAAAGATCCCAACTTACAACTACCTAAGGCCGCGTCTTCACTCCAAGTTGGAATGGTTGAAGGGTCAGCGATTGTGACTGAAGAATAATAACCGTGATTGTGTGTCGCTGTAATTCATTTTGTTAGTAAGGCTGATGGGCGATCTTCCATGGAGAAGCGCCTCGTTGTTTAACATAAAGAAGTCAGCCTTAACCGTCATTCCTTTGTCAACTCACCGCACTGCAGCACCCAGTGAAAACTACCAGATCCGTTTGACAAGGCAGACTGCATCATCTCAAGAAGTGTCAATGTCCGCCCTGGCTTAGTTAGCCCAAGGTGACGATGCTGCAAGGGTCAAAAGCTGGCAGTCTGGACCGGTCTTGTGGCGTCCAGAATTAAGGTTAAAAAGTAGGTTCGCTTAAAGAAGCAACTGTCAACAAATCAACAACCCTGTTTGGGCCGTCACAAGACTCCGATGCCAAAATAAGGAATGAGTTAGTAGATGTGGCTTGCCTGGGCTGAATAGTGACCGTGTCACTTTCATTCTTGATCTTTTCAGCCGAGAGGCTTTGTTTGCGCTATTAGCTCAGGGGGTTTGGCTTGCTAATTGGTATATTTACAATGGTAGCCCTTTCGAAACAATGTCGTTTCTATCTTCGAAAGCAACTGAATTGTCGATGTCAATCATGCGCTGTTACCTATCTCTCCCTTTTCTAGCTTCGGCACTCGTAGCCCTAGCTTTGGCTGGACCAGGTCAAGATCTTAAGGCCCTCTGCAAATCTACCGAAGGCGTATACGGATGCGAAGAGTACATAAAGGTTCCATTTGGCTCGGAGCCTATCACAACATGTTTCGACACAAGCCCTTGTGGTGTCCAGATTCTGACCAATAACCGGAACATCTGTGACCTTGTTGAGGAGGCCTTACCAAGCGATGCAAACTACATCGGTGGGTACACTGCTTGGTGTCATCGAGCACCAGAGGCTTTGACCGCCATAAAAACTGATAAGTCTGTCTGGGTTGACGGAAAGCTCAAGGACGCCGGGTATGTTCCTTTAGCCCGCGCGTTAGGCATCGAAGAAGTAAGCGATCGTTTGTTTCTGATGATTCTGTTCAGCTTGGACGATACTCACATTCAGACAGGAGTTTGCAAACCAGGGCCTTACGTTCCAGAACAACAAAGCCTCTGTCCTTGCTAACCAACTCGCGAACAAAGATGGATGGACTGTTCTCAAAGGTGGCGAGGTATGTTGACCAGAGCTCCTTCCGTAGCCATGATCTCGTAGACTGACCAAGCACAGATCACCACACCGAAATACTTCGACTTGGTCGAGCGCCTTATTGCCTACCAAACCTGTAACTCGGGTGATTGCTGGGAAACTTCGCTCCAAAGAGTGCTGGACTGGTTCATGGAATGGATCCCTCGTGGGTCCGAGATCAGAAACAGCAAGCTTTCCAGCATGCTGAAAGACTGGGAAAAGACCTTTGCGACACCGTACAAGAACAGGATCACTGCTATCAAGAATGGAGCGACCACTGTACAGGCACGTGTCAAGACCGTGTCGACCAAGGTTGATTCGATCAAGAAAAGTATCTGCGCAAAGAATGCATGCACTGGGAAGACTGCTTCGACGTATCTCAAAAATGGTCAGTTATCCATGCTGACTCTTTATGTATTTATTTATTAACTTTTTGCAGTCGCAACGACTCTCCAATCTATAAAAGATCTTTCTAACATTGCTGCTTCTGCAGCTAAGGCAGATGAGCAGCGAAAGGACATTTATTACAACTATCTCAATAACATTCAATCCAATTTCGTCCTTCCGCCAGAGTACCTTGTTCCAAACTATCTTAGTGGCCTTCTTGATGACGGGAGGCTTGACACTCTTCGTGGCATCATGCATGGTTTCGGCACGGTTACCTCCGAGTTGTACATGTATGCCAACGACATCAAGAGGAGTCTGACACCTCTAATCCTCCTTACCAAGCACGAGAGCAGATCTCGTGAGGCATTGAAGAAGGTCAACAACCAGCTTACACCAAACTGGAAAACCAATAAGGAACTTTCCAAGACGGCTTCGTCTCGAAAGGTCCGTGATGGCTTCATTCAGATCCAGTCCCTCCTCAAGACGGAGCTTCAAGGCTCACTGACCACGCTTATCAACGCCATCGATGCTTTCGACAACGACTTCCTCAAGTTTCCTCTCAGAGGTAATAAGATGGAGGTTGCTTGGGGTGCTGCTCCGTTTGACCGCTGGATCAACCTTCAATTTAAGTATCCATGCAGGAAGGAAGTCACAAAGACGTTCACTGAAGAAGGTTTTTCGAAGGATTTCACGTGGTCGACCTTTAGCCCTTGCACATTTACCGCTCAGAGAGTCGATTTACCCAAAGGCTGGGTTCCCTATCTTAAGTATCGGTTTGTCAAGACATGATTGGACTTTCGATAAGATTGGCTGCGCTTTTCAAGGTGTTGGTCGAGTCCTATGCTTCGTCATATGGCATATCACTATGAAGCACATTTCAGAATGATCCCCCACTGTATTAATAGATTCGAGGCAAAATTGAGATTAGCTGAGCCAAGTCATGGCATCAGAATTTGAACAGAAAACGTTCTATTACCATGAATTCATTCCTAGTTGTCTATGGGGAAATTTCCTTCCATCCACGTGTTGATGCCCGAGCAGCTACAGCTGATCATCAGGAATCAGTATTTGGTTGATCCGTAGGTGTAGCCTCCCTGATCTTCATCGTACTCCTCCTGGATGCAGTCTGCACATTTGACTGGATCAAAGTTGGCTTTTCCTGTCTTCGCACATTTCGTCTTATCCTCGGCATTGCATTTTTCTGTCTCGAGCGGCATCTTTTGACCATGCTTCTTGTCACAGACAGGGCACTTCAACTGACGATAGGGGGTGTGACACATGGTGGAGTCGGTAAGTTGTTTGGGTATGTGGCAAGTGTGTAGTTGTTCTAGTTCGTGATGTTGTTTGAAAGCTGTGTTGATGTAATTGTGCGAGTTGGATAATGATGAGGGGGAGTCTCTGGACTTTCGTCGCAGACTTATACTATGCTGTATCTTGCGGGTTTTCGTGATTCAATTGAATAGAGAACTGGCTCTGATGCAAACTCCAACCGTTACAATGCCGAATGGGCTTAATCATGAACACAGCCAGTGATCCATGGTGCACTCCGACAATTATTAAGTCAGCTTTACTAAAGAGAACGACATCTGATTCATCGTCACGAAAGAGATCCTCGAGTGTCTGATGGCAGTCGTTTATTCAGAGCTAGGGGTCTGACAGTCCTTCGCTTGAGAATGAGGAATGAATGAGAGTGGTATTGGTCACAGTGGGATTGCACATTATTCAGTGTAGTATTGATATCTTTCTTATTGATTCACGGATCTATGTACCTAAACAAGAGAATCCTTGGGCAACAGAGAAGCATCACTCTCTTCCCAAGGGTGAGCCCTCTCAGCAGCTCGCACCATCTCGACATGCTTAGCGCTTCGAGGTGTAATACTGTAAGCGTAATCGACAGGGTGGCTGATGAGTCCAGGTGTACCATCGATAACAACGTCAATCTCCTTTCCATCCTTGTCAACAGCCTTGCGCATGTTAAAGACAGCCAGTAGTCGCGCACAAGTCATGAAGACACTATCCTCAGCCAAATAACGGCCGGGGCAGATTCGACGTCCGTATCCAAAGGCATAATCACTGGGATCAGGTTCGTTGCGAGGCTCAATGTAGCGTTCGGGATCAAAGGCAGATGGGTCCTCATACACTTCGGGGTCGTGAAGGAGAGCCCAGGTGGAGGGAATGAGGTAGGTTCCCTTGGGAATACGGTATCCTCCATACTCAAGCTCTTCCTCGGTCATATGGGTTGTGGTAGTGGGAACAACGGGCATCCACCGAAGAGCTTCCTTAGACAGAGCGTGGATATAAGGCATGTTTTCCTGGTCCTCAAAGGTAGGCAGACGCTCTCCTCCAGTCACACGGTCAATCTCGGCCTGGGCCTTTTTCTGGACTTCAGGGAATGAGATCATGGCAAGAACAAAGCTGCTGATAGTGGAGACGGTAGTATCAGCACCACCGCCGTACATGATAGTAGCAGTGGCTTTGACAGCATCGATATCTTCCTTGGTAGGCTTTCCACTTCCGTCATGGTTCTTGAAAGTGCCGCTCATGAGTTTCGAGACATATGAAGGTCGGTTCGTTCCGCTAGACATTTGCTTCATGACGAAGTCGTAAGGGATATCCAGAGCTTGGTCGGTGATGCGTCGCCACTCCTTTGCAGTCCTCTTGAATCCGGTACCGGGAAACCAGTCAGGGAGGTTGTTGAGGCTGGGGATAATGTCAACAGCCCAGGAGAGGGGTACGAAAGCCTCGGAGAAGTTGGTCATCATGTTCTCGATGAGGCTGACAAGAGGATCGATTTTACGGGGCTCGATGTTGTATCCGTAGATGATTCGCAAGATAATGGCGCTCGCTTCGCTGTTACAGATATTGGTTAGCCGCTGCATAGTTGTAATCCGATTTGATAGGACAAAACTTACGTCTTGATATGCTTCTGGAAGTCCTCAGGTCTTTCAATCGTCCTGATAAGGAAACGAAGTGACTCGAGATCCTGAGTGTCTCGGAACTCGGAGCAGATCAACTTGGTACCCATCTGCTGGTGCACCAGCTTGCGATAATATCGGAACTTGTCACCGTAAGGGATGAGAGGAAGCATAACATGGAAACCGCAAAGCTCGCCTCCAAACTTTGCACTGGGTCGGGAAGAGGTCTTGGTCGACCTCTTCTCAAGAAGCTCGTGCATAGCATCAGGGCTGTTGAGGACGATCATGGGCTGGCCGAGGATGTTGAGAGAGCTAATGGGTCCATAGAGTTCCTTGTGCTTGGCCCAGTGCTTGTACTCTGCTGTGCCGGCGGGCGGGAGGTCGAAGAGGTTACCAACAATAGGGAGGGGCTTGGGTCCAGGTGGAAGAGGCAGACCTGTCTGCTTCTTAGGGAACAGGAAATAGTAGACGAAGAGTGCGGCGAGAGCCACAGCCGGCAGAAGGAGTAACCCCATGATGACAGAACAGCAACACAGAAGATTAATACTATCACGACTCAAAAGGAAAGAAGAGGTATAGAGGCAAGAGCTATATATATGGGCTTTCGGACAATCTACTTCAAACTCCCAAGGTCATCATAAGCAGTTTTCTAATGCTGCGTAAGCTTGTACAGTGAAACGGCTGTTGGCTGTTCTCTAGAGCTGCAGATACGTGGGTCACTTACAAGGGACCCTTTGCATCTCACCAACAAGATGCGAGTCAGTCAAGGGTTACAACTTTGACTATGTACGCATAGACGGAAGAGCACTCTCAATTTGGCTCCTGAAGGATGTCCCCGATGCTTGCACCCTGTCTGCAGCATGCATGCACTGTCTAGTTGGTTCGCAACACGAGCCCAAGCTTTGCCGAGAAAGGGCAACGATATTCATAAGATGTCTTACTTTCCAAGAAGTATGGCATGCTACATACATGCAGTAGGCGAGGAGTACAATGCCAATGCTCCATGATAACGAGGATCAGGGTTAAAGTCTGCGACGAATAGAAAATTATTAGTCTATGCTCATATGAAGAAGATCTCCATTGATCTCCGCACAAAGGTGAGACGCAACAGTGCACAAAAAGCATGTGCCGAATCAACCTCTCTTTTACGATGGGGCTTCAGCGAATCAGAGGATTCGACTTTCTAAGTAGGACCAGTCGTGACGAAACGGCTTCGAGCCTTTTTGAGTTTATTCTAGGGTTTCACACAAGGATTATTGACAAGGAACGGCCCGGGTTTACCTGCGCATATGTATTTGAGCCAACAAGATCGCCAAAATTGCTTGCCAAAATAGTAAGTAACATGGGCACAGTCGGTGAGGCGAGCAAAAGCCGCCCAACAGGCAGGACAAGAGATGTGAGGAGGGGGGATAATGTAACTCTGCCATGCTCACCCCGCGCAGGCATGCGACCATCAGATGAAGGAGAGTATGCCAAATGAGGAACAAAGAGTAAGCTTGTGAAAAACGCTCAATGCTCTTAGTTGCAACAGCTCACTCAATGCAACTAGTTATCTGATGACCGTTACTTGAACTGAACCGTCGACCGTTGGAAACGACTTTGGCGGATGAGCCGAATTAGCGGGCGAGTCATTTATTGTTATTATTACTCGCGCGTATCCATTATTTTCTTCAGCAAGAACAGGGGGCCTGGTAAGGATCTCTCCTCCATATCGGTAGTTGTCGATCTTTTCGGAGCTTGATTCGCCCGAGCACAAGATCATTCTCTGGCCTAACAGGGGAGGAACTGACTCAATTAAGAGCTAACGGGTTATGAATGACCGCGAATGTTGTATTCTAGATGACATAGCGTTATCTTAATGGAGTGTATTTGCACTACGGGATATTGGCCCAAAAGCTTGGAGGAAGAAGGGGAACTCCACCGTTTCCCGTTTGAAGCCGACCGTGGAGCGACATACGAAAATGAGAAAGCATGGACATGGAGCTGAACACGCCAACAATGAAACGATGCCTGAAAGAGTTGCAGTTTCTTGTAAACTCTATTTAGGCGAAGATGGCGTCGGACCGGCATGCGGATGCAACAAAACGCGCAAGAGAAGTCTCTATCCCAGTCTTCCCACGTTATCTGTCTTGATATGCATCCGAATCAAGCCATATCCGGACTGAAATACTGCCACGCTATCGACTGTCGCATGGAAACCGACGATTTCCAGGACGTTGATGCATTATGATCTCGCCTGGGCTCGTCGCAGCCCCTGTCGGGGATCCTCCACTACTGGATCCTACAGACAAGGGCATCTGGTTCGCATGAGTCGCTGGTTGGAATGAATCGGGGGAGCGAAAACATCTTTTACAGATATCGAGGATGTATGAAGATTGTCTGTGAGATAATACCAGCATCACACGTGGATGCGCATCGTCACACATGTGTCAATAAGGATCGTCACACAGGAGAAATGAGTTGGAGGGTCAAAACGCCGTGTTTCCATCAAGCGTATCCATAACCTACATGCCCATTCGATTGCCTTTGGACATACAGAGAACATTGGGCAAGATTTGGGTTCAACTGTCTGCCGGTCGAGGAGCAGCAAAGATGGACAAATCTTCAAGGCTAGATTAATTCGGCAGATATACCCAATAATTGAAGGTCGTGTTACGGTTCACATAGTCGATCACTATTTACCTGTAAGATAGAGAACACGAAGCTAGTCTATCATGAGAGAGGAGTAGACTGCATTTTCAACCCATTCTCTCCCTCATTCATTTGCCATTCATTGTGTTTCGCTGTTGACTTGACTCCGCTGCTGAGCCGCAAACAATTTGCCTTGTATTTGTGTACTTGGCAACTCATTCCAAGATGAACGAACGTTTCATAGATCATCTGATCATTATCGCGCGGGGTTAAGACAGTGTAGAAGCCATGTAAATGATGATAAGAATATATTTGGCCCAGATTCAAAAAGAGTGTCTGATGTAAAATCGCACCAAAGTTCAGATAGATCCTGTGAAGGTCGACCTCCACTAGATCCCCAGGTGCTTGCCCGCACTAAACCGGCACACGAATTTAGCGGCCGCAGCGGGGATAGGGTCCTGTGGAACAGCTAATATTAGTTGGGCTCGCCCCAGCCCTAAGCTAGGTCAGGCACTGACCGTTACAGGGCCTACCTCCACCAATTTTGCCGTGTAATGAGACAGACCAAATGAATGAAGCATTAAATTATGGTCAACAAGACCTACAGGAACTTGGGAAAAATCTGATGGATTAATGTCGCTGCCTTGAACGAACAGACTACGATTCCTGGTCACCAAAAGATCAACGCCACCGTCGATGCAAGTGCTGCAGCATTTTCACTCAAGACATGCGCTTGGCGTTGGGATTTCTTCCACCAACAATCAGCCTGCACATGATTTCTGACACCTCAAATGCGATTGCCCGATCCAGATTTGATCTTGCATATGTTCTACAAGCCAAGAATTGTGTTGGTCTTGTTAAACGTGATCGCCAAGAATGCCCTGCATTGGGCACCGTTGATTCGGAATCTTGAAGAGACAGCCGCAGACACACTCTGTACACTGGTCAGTGGTCAAACATGACAACGTATGTGTAGCAGGCTGTTGGTCATGTCTACCTGATGCAGATAGTCACATTTCATGGCAAAGAATGTACGAGACGATTTGTGCACGACTCAACGCCCAGCCAAAGGAAAATACACATGTCCTTCAAGCCCACCCCCTTCAGGAAGCATATTGAACTGCCTTTGCACAATGGACGTTGATTGTAGTAGGGTGTTGCGAAACCCATCTATCTGGGTATCATAGTTCCACCAACAGAGCTTGCGCCCTGGCCCTTCCTCTGTCCATATCTATCACCATTCCCGTCTAGCCGATCCTTGCACCTAGAATCCAATGCTTTGATCGAGAAGATCCCCTCAGATACGCCGCCCATCAGTTCTTATCCTTGGCAGATCTAAACGCGCGCTCAAATTCCTCGTATGAGTTCCTGAACTTGTCGTGGGCTCGATCCACGCTGGTAAGCTGATCCTCAGTCTGTCGCAACAGGGCGTCCGATTCGATGCGGGTATAAAGCACCTGATCGCACATGTTAAAGCCCGAGCGCTTTACATTCTCGTAATTCGCGAGTGAGAGCACTTGAGGACGATTCGTAGGCTCCTTGTTAGATTTCGGCGCAAGACGCGAGAGGCTTTCTGTATCGCGAGAGGCGGCGGTTCGACATTCGTCACGTAGAATTCGGCGTGGATGCCGACGTGGAAGGGATTCGGGAGCTATATGGCCAGGTCAGCCGATGCTTGAGAATGATCTTCAACTGTCTTACCAGGCATCCGGTATCGCATTCCAACTCCCACTTCCTCGCTGTACTTGAGTTTTCCACTCGTCGGATGCACTAAATGCTCCTCGCATTTAGCGTTCGCGAACTGCTCGGTGGGCTTCTGGCTAGGGGTCGCCGTTTCGGGGTTTAGCAATTTCTTGATTTGATTGAGGCCGTCTGCAGTCAACGACACGGTCTGGCTACCCGAGCGGGGTTTGTAGGAAATTTGCGAAGGCAGAATCGTTGTCGGGGGTAGGCATGTAGCCTCCCAATACATCGTGGAGATCTGAGTCCTCTTGGCCATGGTTGCGTTGTTGAGGTTTCGTCCAGACGACGAACACAAGGGAGGTAATGTCGAACGGTATGGAGGTCTCGAGGCAGCGAGCGCTTGTTGTGCTGCGATGCGATACGATGCAACACAATCGTTTATCTGGATATGTGAGCAAGCGAAAAGTAGAGAACGTCGATGCTTTGCAAAAAGCTTGTAAAGCAGAAGCGGCAGCCTCACGATAGAAGGAAGGAGCAACGAATACAAAGGCAAATGCAGGAACAAAGGAGGCAGGCGACGGGAGCCAGCCGCGCTATTGTTTGTTGTTTGTTCTGTCGGTTCACAGTCACAGTGCAGTGGCATAGCAGTGCCAAACTACGGCACCGGCCAGCAGCCAGCGGACAGCTTCCTGGCAACGAAATGGAAATTGGCTTGGCTCGGAGCAATCATTTTGGTGTTTGCATGTATATGTATAGGTAGGTAGGTATAGCAGTGTCGGAGGGCGCAGTAGATTCACGACAGTAATAAGACTGCGCTTGTCGCAAAAGCGAAGCAGCCACGAGCAAGGAGGGCCATCTTAAGACACCAGTCACAAGACAGAATATGGGCAATATTTTACGCGGTATATCTTCGGTTTCGATGGGTAGTTCGAAGGATGGCTTGTGTATAAAGGCTCTGGACAGTCAGCGACAACGAAACAAAGACGCGTCTTTGTCCATTAAGTTGATAGCAAGGTTGCATAGGTAGGTAGGCAGGCTCCTTGTTGCATAGGGGACTGAAGAAAGCGTCTGGTAGCTCTTGGAGCTAAGTTTCGTACTTTGGGGCCAAGATTGGAGATGAAAGACAATCCGTAGATCAATTCGACGCTGATTGTAGGTACGTAGGTATGTTTATGGTCATGTCGAAGGAGAGTCTACTGTACCAAGAGAATTGGTGGACGTATTCGGCTATTCAGCGGCAGTGTCGCTAAAGAATGCACTAACAATTTCTCTCCAATAATGGATGCTTTTGCCATTGCCTGGACGGAATGGCGTCACATTCGGGGCTGAATTTAATGGCTGACGAACAAGACCATGTTCGCCCAATATCCGTACAGCTCCATCTGACCCATAGATAACATTTATTCAACACAATGAGTCTCGCATGCGACCCTTGTTATATCAGAAAAGTCAAATGCCAACAAGGGTCGCCTTGTCAACAATGCACAGCAGCTTCTTTATCGTGCTCTTATGATAGAAAGCGTAAGAAGTCAGGTCCTAAAGGTCCACGCAAGCGCACAAAGGAGGCAACTGAACAGGCTCAGCAATCTTCCAAGCGTACGCGACGGCGAATAAGTGACAGTGAGCCTGGCGTAGTGACCGCGATCACAATATCGCCGTCTCTGGTTCCGAGCACGCGTTCAGAGGCATGTGGTGCTTCAAATAGCCAGAGTGGCGACGGATCAGATATTATAGCAGCACAGTTCAATGATCGGATCCCACTCTCGTCATTCACATATTACTTAAACATATACAGCAGCTGTCTGTACATCATATGGCCTATTGTCAACCATGAGGAACTCCTCGTGCGTCTGCGCCATGCTGACGACAAGATCGCATACGCGCTTGCCGCGTCAATATCCTCAGCAACAATGGCGCAACTTCAGCTATCACCGGATGTGAATGGCAATTCTTCGCACTCGATAGCATACGAGGCGGAAAAGACAAGGCTCATGCTAGACTATCTCAAGCACCAAACAATTGACGCATTACTTACTTGTTTCTTTCTTCACGTCTACTACGCCAATATTGGTAAGATCGTAAAGTCTACTCTACTTCTGCGAGAAGCCATCGCCTACGCGCATATTCTTGGGCTACATCAGGATTATTTCTACACGGATCTCGACGCGGAGAAATGTCAATACTATCTACGGATTGCATGGATTTTATTCATAACAGACAGGTCGGTATCCTTACACTAACTTTGTTCTTCCAGGCTTACGAATTGCTGATGCGCACCCAGAGCTCACTCTTTGCAACATGACATACCCTCAACATTCAATCTCAGCCCAACACTCCCACAGCTTCAATCGCAACATGAACCTGGCCCCGACACGGCTTTCTGTAGCTTATGCAAGCTTTTCCAGGCCTTTGATGATGCCTGTCCTTCAGCTGTCAGCTCCAAACAAGTTGGCTTTCTGGGCGCTATAAGTTCTCAATTGCGAGCGAGGCATCCTCTACCACTCTGTGAGAATGAGGTTCAGAGGGCCGATCTTGTCGTCACCGACTCGTGGCTGAGAGTTTTGCTATGGAAAGCCACAATTCCCTATGTCCATGTCAACACAGATCCATGTGATCAGAACTTGAGCGTGTCATATCCTGCATCCGTAGCGCATGATTTACTGTCGAAGTTGACTACTCTGCCGTCATTTGCTCTAGAAACTCATGGGCCTGGAATGGTAAGCATTCACTTGGTCCATATTGGAGTTTCGGCGTACTGACTTCCATCAGATGTCAAAATTATTCGATGTTGCAAACTCCGTTGCGGATATCCTCATCTGCGCCCCAGACCTTGCATATGTTGGCTCAGTATGTATCGGACCACGAGATGTCCTGGCTGCTTTGAGCAGCTTGATTGCTTCGCTGCGTACAGCCGGAGACCCTGTACTTCTTACCTTGCTACGAGAGAAGATGGTGGCATGCGCTCTGGACCAAGCCAGGCCGGGAAGGTTATTGCAGGTTACCGATGTGTCAGATGAGGATCTGTACGATGAACGTAGTCACGCATTCGAATGAGAAAGCATTGTATTATCTGTCATTGTGATAAAGTAATCTCCATGCTGAACTTCGCTCTCATTCACCACCAAGTCGGAGACAAAACCTCGTGATCACGACATTGTTACAGAAGGACTAACCAACAAGGCAAACAAAAGCTTCGAAAGGGCGGATACATATGACATCCTGGGACAAATCAACTTCCGAATAATTGGACAGCAAAACCTTGCCAGAGTGTAGACTGGTGGAAGCAGGTACTGGCCAGGCGATCTCTCGATCTCGAAAATTGCAAACAACAACGACTCCCTGCTTTCCATTCAATCGCGTATACGCAAAGATATCGCTATTCTCCTCGTCAAGCAACTCAAAGTCACCGTAGACGATAGTATCCTTGAGCTCTTTCCGTAGCGAAAGCGTAGATTTCCAGTATTCAAATACACTACCTGGTGTGCCGACTTGGGCTGCCGCGTTCCACTGTTGATAGTCGTCATTGACTCTAATCCAGGGCGTGCCAGTCGTAAACCCGGCATTGGGCGAGGAATCCCACTATGTCACTGTTAGCACATCTTCACCTGTAGTGACAATCCCCACCAACCTGTACCGGTGTTCTCGCGTGATCTCGCGCCTTGAGCTGATACTCCTTTCGAGCAAGCTCAAGAGCCTTAGCATCGGAGCCTGTTGTCCGTTTCAGCCTAGAGAAAAGGTCAGTTTCAATACGTGGACAGTGATAGCTTATGATCTTACTCTTCCCAATGGTTCAAGGTCTCTAAATCTCGATGCTCGGTCATTTCCCACTCTGGCGGCATATTGGACATGCCCAGTTCTTCGCCTTGGTACACAAACACAGTCCCGCTTTGAAAGCAGAGGAATGTTGACAACATCTTGGCCGACAACTCACGATACAAGGGCTTATCGGACATCCATCGACTAATGGAGCGTGATTGGTCGTGGTTCTCGAGGTAAAGAGCGTTCCAGCCCTTGTTCTCGTACATAAAAGTCTGCCACTTGTTGACAATTGTCTTGAGTTCTTTCATTTCCCATTTCTTTGGAGAGAATTTCCCTTGATCACCATGATCCATATCAACGCTGTAAGAGTAGTGAGTCCGTGAGCTTATCGTTGAACAATTTCGCGATATCATCTTACATCTCAAAGTTAAAGATCATATTCAGCTCGCCGCGGCCCTCCCCGACGCTTTTGATAACTTCTTTGGGGTCTTGAACTGCAGGCATCTCTCCGACAGAGAAGGCATCATACTCTTTAAGGATAGAGCCAATGTCACGAAGATACTCATGAAGCCGAGGACCGCAAGCGTAATGATCATGGCCGAATTGATACTCAGCTCCTGGGACCGTGATTGGAGCATCGGGTAACCCCTCCGATTTGCTGATGAAGTTGATGACATCCATTCTGAACAGTCAGCATGTTCCAAGTGACCGATAGAGTGGTACATACCGAAAGCCATCAACGCCCTTGTCTAACCAGAATCGAATGATATCATGCACAGCATCACGCACAGGAGCATGTTCCCAGTTGAGGTCGGGCTGTTCCTTGGCGAACAGGTGAAGATAGTACTCATCAGAATCTGTGTCGTATTCCCACGCACTGCCTGCAACAAGTTAGTGATTTAATGGAAAGACAGTGTGATCAGGAGATTATCTACCGCGAAAGTAAGAGAGCCAGTTGTTGGGCGGATGTCGCTTGCCATTTTCATCATATCGAGGCTTCTTCCATATGTACCAATTCCTGTAAGGATTATCTCGGGACGATCTGGATTCTTGAAACCACTTGTGCTATTTTATTCATGAGTAATGTCAAATCACATATTGTCAAGGTGCCATACCTGGTCAGAAGTGTGGTTGACAACAAGATCCATCAGCAGCTTCAGACCTCTTGAGTGTAGCCCCTCGATCAATTGTTCAACATCAGCCAAAGTTCCATACTGAGGGTCGATATCGCGGTAATCAGCGACATCATATCCCATATCGATTTGAGGTGATGGATATACAGGACATAGCCAAACAATATCGACGCCGAGTTGCTTGAAGTAATCGAGTTTCTCAATCACGCCAGGGATATCACCGATGCCATCTCCATTAGTGTCTTTGAAGGAAGCAGGGTATATTTGGTAGACCGATGCCTCCTTCCACCAAGCTGGAGTGACAGGACTCTCGGTATTCTGTGTTTCGTGAGACATTCTGATTGTTTACCGTCTCGGTATACCAATTAGCAAGGAATCGATAAAAGAAACGCTACTTGTTACAGCAAATAGAGGGGGAAAGATGAGCGTTCCGTGTTCACTGAGAATTCGCTCACGCGTGGTGGTATGCATGATGCATTGATGGGAGTATATCCAATCATCGTCCCCCAAAGTCTTCCGAGAATGTTTCCGATAATTCTGGTTTCTATTTGGCTTCAGAAGATGATGACATTCTGCCGATAAACCAGGCACCAATCATGTCAACCAAAGCTAGACCTAAGATAATCAGAAAATCGCATACCGGACTTCTCTCTGTGATCTCCCTCCCATTCAACAATTCCAGATAATAGCTGGTTTATTTATTGGTTCTGTGTGACTTGTTAAAGCACAGTACCTACTTGATTCCGCAATCTGTCTGGCAGCTTGTCGTCACTGCAGATAAAAACTTCCAGAGAAACGATTTTCTCACGTCTACAAAAGCACGTGTCAGGAACAGTTACCGCTTTTTCTTCTTCATTCAACAAATAAAATAATCAATCTGGCGCGTTAAAAAACAAGCATATGCTAGATATGGCATGGTCAATCTAGACAAGATAGATTTGTTCATGTTTGGGTATTGGTGGAAGATTACCCTAGAAGCATGTCAACTAAGGCGTGTTTTGCGTGGATATCCATATATTTTTAATTTGCTGGGCCAGTTGTCAATAATAGCTATTCCTCCAGATTTGGAGATCTCCCCGAATAGCTCAGCTGGAAGAGCGTTCGACTGTAATTGTTATATGTCATCGAAAGGTCACTTGTTCGATCCAGGTTTCGGGGAGCTGATTTTTTGCTTTTTCCATCTAAACCCTGTTTCTCCACCCACCACGGCCTCATGACGTTATAAATGTCCAGACATATAGTTAGACCCCGAGACGTAGAAAAACTAAATACAACAGGGGAATAATTTGATACTATTGCTATATCTGACTATCATCCATTTATGTTATCGGGCATGTAGGTGGATTCGCAGGAGCAATCCTGGAGCCTTTTTGCCGCGATGGTGACGGAACGGGACCTCATGAACATGTCTTGCCGGCCACGGGTTGTGGGATGCTTGCAGATAGTCACGACGCGTCATAGCGCTGAAACAAAATGAACTACGGAGTATCGAGTGTCTTCGCAGATAGCGCACGGTTGCTCGCAATGCAGCTGTGCCAAGAGCTGTGCTTTATATAAAGGGATGGATTCCTGTGGATCGAGTGGAGGCATTTGCAGCGGCATCTTCTAAATCTAGCGGCTATCTCTCTTGGTCTTCAAGTAATACCAATCGTCTTGGAGAGTGCACTTTGAGATAACAAACGAACACTAAGATCATGAGATCGTCTAAGGTCTTGCCAAAGAGGTCGTGAATTTTGGTCTTTTGTCGAATCAAACGTTGACTTGAACGAGCTTGTATCCTACAGCATGGAAATTTGGCAAAGGTTCTTCCACACGGTCGTCGAGTCTACGCGTCGTCAGATCGATGAATCAGGCTGCAGTCGAGTAGTCACAAAGACAGTCTGGGATTCGAGTTCGTATAATGGAAGTGAAGATGGACAATTACATTCTTATACGTCGATTTGTTTGATCAATAGCGTGCGCTGAAAGCTGTTCTCTCCTAATCCTCATAGAATCTTAACAGATTACAGGAAATTGATAGGGGAGGTACATGTTTTGGTGCTGGAAGAATCTTGATGGAGGATCAAACACGTACACAGAAAGCTGCGATGATCTGCTGTCTATTTCATTCTTTTATCCTAATTTTTGACAATCTAAAAAGCCTACCATATACCCTATCAAGCGCCATTCGTACTGTTCTACTGTCGTCAAACTATACATGTTGCAAATAACAATCTTCCACCCGTTCCCCCCTTTTTGGATTACCTGACACCGACTCTCCTTGACGTTCAGCCAGTGATTCTATGGACACGAACGTGCCATGTCCTGTTCACTAGGCTCTCATCTAAAGCCCTCGTGTGCTCATCATTGGGAGGAAATAAAGAGCCACCCACCAAACAGCTACCAGTCGGAAGCTTGTCTGATCACTCTTGCGATCCCGGCGAATGAGCATGTGTGCCGCTACAAGAGCCCCAGTAACCATGGGTAGCATGCAGCCCACGACGCCAAGACCCCAGTAGAAAGGGCAGATTACAGACCAGATGCAGACTCCCGTAGCTGTGATCCAGCGCGTTGGTGCGTCGCCGAGAATTAGGGGGAAAGTCTGGCGGTCGATCAACTTGTCACCTTCCTGGTCGCGCAAGTCCTGGACCTGAATGGTGGTGAAGACCAAAGCGGCACAAATCAGGAACCAGCCCAGACCCTTGTTTGTGAACTCGAACTTGACGTCCGTGTTAGATTGAATGGCCATCACGGCTACACGAAGGGTTGCCACACGGTTGGTGTTGATACCACAAGCGTTCATAAGAGCCCGCTGCCACCAGCTCTTGTCACCCCAGGCACGCTCGTTATAGAGCCATGTGCAGAAGAGGTAGAAGCACGTCTCTTGCCACCCGCCCATAACGGTAAAGCAAAGCGCTAGCAGCGAAGCAATTGCTATCAGCTGCCACCGGTGGGTCAGCTCAGGTGAGATACGGCCAGCTGGGATGGGTCGCCAAGGCTTGTTTGCGCCATCTTCAATGACAGATTGAGGCTGACGTTGGTTTCCGAGATTGAAACATAGTGTCAAATGCCACGTGAAATAGAGTGCCACAAGGATACCTTTGCCCATATCGGCCCAGTGAATATCTGCATTGCAGATGGCTCCGGGGCCAGCGAGGATCCCTGCGATGGCAAACGTGGTGTTGATACCAGTGGAAGTGGGCATATCACTCTTTGTGAACATCCATATTGTGACACAGTGGTAAGCGAGCTTCTGCATGAAGCTCGATTTGTCCTCTTGTGCATTGCATGCTACCTTATGTCAGTCACATGTGGTAGTGGATGTGGTTGGTTCAGGGGTGCTTACCAGAATGTTGGGTCGCTTCCTTGTGTTCCGTGCATTGCATTGAACTCTGTCGCAATGAAAAGGGCGCATTATGGCGCTTGGTAACAGTGACAGATTTGCTAGCCATTGTGGGAGAGATTAACGAGAAAAGTATATGCAAAGATAGACAAAGAAGCTCAATTAAGATCTAGGATGAATCTACAAACAAAAATTTGACGACAAGATGCCACTACTTATTCATTCCACTCAAAGCCGATATCGTCATAGTTAGTCTTTGCAAAACCCCTACACTTCATTGGCAACGCGTACGAGCCTGAAAACCCTCTCAAGTTGACCGAGGCTACGGGGTTTCAGGTCAGGGACTAATAGTGATCGTCCAAGTGAATTCTCGGTGTTCTTGAAGAACCGTTGAGCTAGTCAAGGGTTGGTGCCGGCAGATGTAACCTTTGCCGGCTCCGACTTTACTGGGTCCTGGAAACGCTAGGGTCCAGCCTGCTGGGTCAAGGTTCGAACCACAAGGAGGATCAACATGATGGGGAAACACCGGATGAACAGTGGACCAAGCTATTGGGTACGGAACGAAGGATTGAGCGGTGAAGGGGCTGTGGTGTTGCAATTATGGGTTCTAGAAGTACGACTAAACGAAGGAAGAAGGCCTTGGAACGAATTTTCCATGACGAATGAGAGAAACACGGAAACATTTGCGGTCGTTCCGGGAAATTGTGACATTCCATGACGTTACAGTTGCAATGTTATTTCGAACTGAAAGTACCTTGGGATACGACCTCGAGATGAGGAGTATCAGTACAGATTGCGGCGTGAGTAGATGATTGGAAGTTTCGTACTTTTTTTTGAGTCATGCACTATCTAGTCTAATAAGCTAGCGGTGTTTGAAAAAGCTTGTCATAGTCAAAATTCTTTGTTGGAATACTACCCTGAACAAAGTTCAGATTACCTTGCAGCAGGACAGGCCTGTTCCAAATATGTGAATGCACTACGACTGTAAGTTCATTTGCGGAGAAGAACACAATGCTGGGTACGAGATTCATAATGTTTCGATTTTTGTTCTAAATGTTCTTGTTTCTGTCTGTATACCTTGCAATGTGTTCATAGGCATGCAGACATGCATGGGTCAACTTTAATCGGGTAGCCAAAGTGTTGTCCCCCTGAGATCTTGGTCACCCTCACAGATCGCCACGTTCAGCATAGCCCAGTACAACCGAAAGAAATGTGGAATGAAAATCAACAGGCTGAGCATTATCTATCTAGGTATACAACGCCAATGGTCTAAAATAGTGAAACATAGCCGCGGAATTATCTAAGAATCCCAGATTGGTCCAAATGCTGGCACACCCAAAGCCTGCAGGTCCAACACCAAATCTATGGTGAGTTTCGGATTGGAAATTACAACTACAGCCTCACTCTCCGTCTTTTTGTACAGATCAAGGACTGTAGGAAGAGTATTCGGCCTGCCCATTGTTGAAGTGTTGTGGATGTGTGCGTCATCACCCATTTCCTCAATAATAGAAGCGATATTGGGTCCGTAGGTCTTGAAAGGGTCTCGAGTCGACCAAAATAGAGTTACCCTTGTTTGTTTCGCTAGGATGACCGGAAGACAAGGTGCAATACCCGAGCCAGTAGCTACCAGAACAATGCTCTTGAACATGGGGGCGATTCGTAAGACGCCACAAGTTGGTGTTCGTCGAACCCATACATGTCGAGGAGGATCATTGACAAGCTTTTTGGTCCAGTCGCCAGCGTTGGAAATCACAACCGAAAATCCGTGTTCTTTGGGGTTGTTGACGGTTGCGAATGCGTGCCATTCCAGTAATGGCCGGGATGAGAGTCGGATAGTTGTACCAGGTTGAGGGTTGGTATAATCAAAGTACATCCGAAGGGCGTGTGATGAGAGCCTTTCTGACTGGACCTCTACCTTTCGGCAGTTGAGCCAGGTTGAAACAACGCAGCAAGTTGAGATGAAGACGAGCCAGATATTGACACTGCCAAATACGGAGGCTGCAAGAGATTGCCCAGGAGGCGTATTGAGTTGTGCTTCTAGGATTGTCATACACCATAATAGAGCCAGAGTAGACCAGCCAGCGAAACGGTGGACAGCTTCGAAGGCATTGTGCATCTTGGCACGAATAGTCGGGTATGCCATGGCCAGCATCGCTAGGAGTAGGCAGTCCAGCATGTACACCACGATGATATGCGCCCACATGACGCCATCACGGCTCTTTGCGATGTGAACATCTCTGGTTTTTTCAATAGAATACAGAATGAACCAAAATACTGCCGCTACACCACAGCCGCTGTGCAGGCCACCGAGGTGGTAAATCTTACCCGCTCGCTCCCTCATCCATAGCGGCCAGGTTGTTGGAATAGCAGTGAATATTTGATAAAGACCGTTGACGATGTGCTCTTCTCTAATGGCGATAGAAACCACAAGGTTGATCGAGGTTGCCAGACCACAAGTCGTGGGATTAGGTTGACCATTGAGCCACCATAGCCAAAAGAAGATGATAACACCAGCCAGGTTGGAAAGAAAAACTGCTGTAAAAAGAATGCGATATTCGGAAGAGATAAATCTCACAAAGCGAGTGAGTGACAAGCACGCAGGCCGTCCAGAGGACTGCTTCTCGGTAGAAACCATGGCGATTAAAATGGGGTCAGATTTGAATGAAAGTATGATTTAAAAAGGCAAGCAGCGGTCAGAAGGAGCGGTCCTCGAAATACGGGATAGAGCACCACCGAAGAGCATGCAATAAGAAGCGTTATCAAAGTCATATAACAACTGCGGCTCGGAGGATCGGACGATTATCCAAGAGTACCGGTGGTCCGGGACGAGCTGTCAGTCCACTTCTCGTAACACTTATTATGATGAGTAGTTCGGGTTTCTCCTGAACTGTCAGTGTTTGACAAGCATGGGGGGACGCAACACATATCAGCCCGTAGAGCTCAGCCGTTAATGCAGATCAATCCACAGTTATGAAAGGAAAATTCCTGATAATGGTATCTCGGGCATATCTGGAGCCCAGGACCCCTGTTAAAATTCATGTCGTTGTTCGTATTAGGATGCAGTCTCTTGGCTGAATTCCCAGGTGACTTTACCTGAACATGAAGAAGTAGAGGTCACGATAACGCAAACTAGGCTTTCCTCCTCAGTGTATCCCGTCTGTATCAATGCAACTCGATTTCGTGGTTTACAGCATTAGACTACATGGTTGGAGGGTTAACTAATGATTTTAGTACAGAGGCTATTTGCATCGAATTGTGATTGTCTGCAAATTTGATAGAAGCTTTGAGCAGGAGCCCTCGCCGCATAGAACCTTGAATCCTGGCTACAAACATGCTCACAGGACATTTCCAGAATCTCCTGAGTCGAAATACTTACATCATCTTAAAATTACCAAGCTACAGACCCTCGATCCCATCCGGGCATGCCCTACCGCTAGAGAGACGGGGCATCCATCCTGAGATTTTATCTCAAGTCCTCAAGCAGGGTTGAATGCTTGACAGGCATGATGAAACATGCCCTGGTAGCTCAAGAGTTGACTTATGTGCCGGATGGAAACCCCCCTGCGACTGCCGAGTGGAGTTGCCTGCCAGAATGTTTCTTTTCGCAATGAAAGTAGTGGAGTAAACGTTGGTTGACAGCTGCAGATCGGTCTCCAGATCACGGTTCCGCAGCCAGTGAAGTCTTATTCTGACCGACAACGAACAACGTATACTTCAGTTGTAAGGTGAGTAGTTGATGTAAATCACGATATGGCTTGGAGTCATTTGTTTGAGTGATAACCATGATTTACAGCGACATAACCTAGCGTGCAGCGACGCGACAATCATATACAATTTTACTCTAGACTGGAAGGATTTAGAGTTACATTGCCTACTGTGAATGGGAAATAAGTGAATATCGATACTACCCTGTTGGTTGGCGGAAGTGAAGAGGTAGTATTCCTCACCATGAAGATTAGGCGAATGAGAGGGTTACATTCCGCAATAGGTGGGAGAAAACAATCAAGATAACGATGAGAAAGCGAAATCTCCGTTTTGCACAAGTACAGAGAAGCTGCGAGTGAAGATAGAAAAACAATCTTGATAGAATACGTCATTCAGATTCCCGAAAAACCCAACTGTCTGGTTTTGCAATCTATTCAAAACCCCTAAAGACAGTTCTTCAGCCTTGTGTTCTCAACTCGAACAAATGGCCTGATTTTGAGTTTCAAGGTGCATCTTTTGGGGCTGTCGAAGGATTAGGCTAACTATTCTCAGGGTAGGATTCAAGACAATCCCTGTCCGGCATACGACGTCGAGATAGGGTTGCGCTATTGTAACGGTCCGCTCAACGGCGCCAGGATCATTCCCCGTTTGTAGGTACTAATATGCGGATCCCAGTGGATAACGTCGGCCTTGACAAGGAGGAGAATGAATGGGGTTTGTTTAATGACAAGGATTGATGTTTATTGACAGGGGTCATGGATCAAGGGTGCTTGCTGAGTTACGAACACTTGGAAATACATAGCTCCGTTCATACTCTTTGATTGAAGAGAATTCTGCAAGATATCTCATCTATTGGTCAACCAGTGACATTGCATGGTCGAGTCATCTGGAAAATATGCTTAAGGAGTAGCTGTGGAATACGTAGCTCAAAGAACGTGAGGGCAAGGGTAAAAATAAATGGGTGGATGGGAACTGAGTCATGTCACACTGTAGTGGTCCTTGTTCTGAACTCGAGGGGTAGAGAGTTGGCTTTGCCATTGTTTGCCATGTAATTCTCAATCTAATAAAGGCAGAATATTGTACCGATTACTTTTGTATGTTAAACCCGCAGTGAGCGGCTACCGTCTTTAAACCATAATATGTAATACACCGTGTCCGAAAGAAAACAAAACTGCTACCCGTTGCCCCGACCCATAACCCACACATAATCTATACCGCTGAATTGACATTGGTGGTGCTAACATTTACAGCAGGATCGGGACCCTTTCCAATCAGGCTCCGCTCATCGAGCTCATAGTAGGACTTGTTGTCTGTCTTGGAGCGTGCACCGCGGCTGCCCGTCCAACTGCCAGCGCTCTTATCAAAGTTGGAGTCCTTGTTGGAGCCCGTAAAGCTCATCTTTGATGCAATTGTAGACATGGCGTTGGGCCAGAAATGCTTGCAAAGATGCCGGATAGCCGGCAGACTTGCGCAGACCATACCGAGCTCTGTCTCCCAAATTGACCAGATGGTGACTTCAACGTATTCCCCTGTGAAGACAATTAGTATGACCCGTGGTCGTTGGACATATGAAAACTTACATGTCGGATTTGTGGTCTTGCCAAGAGAGACAAGGAAGGGAAGACGAATGATACTGAACACGGTAACACTAACGAATCAGGTTAGTTCGATTCGACACGCCAAGATGTGACAAAACTTACACGATACCCAGACTGAACATGACAAAGAGCTGAGCCTTTTGACGGTGCTTGACTTGCAGCTTCATCAAATGAGGCAACGGCAGAAGTAGAATGACGATATCGCATGCCATGTTGATACCACCAAAGATGTAGGTCTGCACGTTCAAATCATTGCAGTGTCCTTTGTGTTCGCCATCCCAGCTTGTATAATTGTAACTTGCGGGTAAGCATTGAAGTCCTGTAGTGATCATCGTTGCCGCACCACACAGCGCGACAAAAATGCCGATCATCAAAGTCAATTTCTTGAATTCCGATGTCGTGAAGATGCCGCGAAGAAAGAAGAGCATGGAAAGCTTTGTGCTGTACAAATGAACACTGTACATGATCTGATCAATCCAGAAAAGCTTCAGTAGTTCGTATAAGCGATCAAATGGGGTGATGTCCCAAATGTTCAGACCAAACCCTAGATCCGCAACTAAATCACTGTTAGCTGATGTACAGAGTATTGCTAAATAAGCAACTCACGTCTGCAAGCAAGCCATATGTACGGTACTGTAGCACACTACGCCATAAATTAGTGGACAACTCTAGTACTCCCTTGTGCTCAACTTACAGCTGCTATCATGATCAAGTAGTCGTCAACACCCAGCTTGCCGAGGATCTTAACTTTAGAGTAAATCCTCAGAATGACTGCGATCTCGGCAAGGGCACAAGCCACAATGGCGTTGATCCTGAACTTCATTTGTTGGCTCTGAACGGGAACACCGCAAGCCATGTTCTGAACTCTCAGCAGAGCTGTTGTCATCAGTGCAAGCCTTTACAATGAACAGATCAATCAACGTACTCAATGAGTCCTTCATACTGCAGTTTTCCAAAACACAAGCTTGCGTCAAACCAGCAAAAGTTGGATCGGTGCACAGACATGTTGTGTTGGTCATTGAACATGGGGACTTTGGTAGTGCTTCTTGAACACATTTCAGCTGTCATGCATGTTAGCGTAAAGTGGATGGTAGATGGGTATGAGCTGACTGACATCGCACGCGGGAATCTGAGACGCTAGATCGGCAAAGCTGGCTGCGTTGACAAAAGCAGCAGCCAAAGCTGTGACCAGAAGGGAAAACGAAACGAGACGCATGGCTGAGGAAGGCTGAGCTGAAAGAATCAACTTGGATGTATCAGGGCCAGCTGAGTTTTCGCGAAGTAAAAGATGGAACGAAATACTCGCATGTCTTTATATCCCACATCTCAACTTAACATTGGGCATTATGTCCCCCTGAATACAAGAACTACCGATACGGTACCAATGTCCTGGTTGTTGGCACCGAGGTCAAGGTGGATCACAAATTCCTCAACAGTCCCCTTTGCAGCCGTTGTATGTTGCATTAATCTACGAGCCAAACAAGCCCAACGGCAAAATGTACGGATGCTATCCGCTGAGAGTTAGAACAAGGGCGAATCTCAGTCTCAAATGGCTATCCTTGCCACCAGAAGGTAAAAGGATTTAACTAACAAGTATTCGAAACGACGGGGCGGGCAATCTAATGTCCTAGGTACGAGGAGATAGGTAGCATTTTAGAACCAACAAGCGACGATCAGTATCTCTAGGCTGCGGCATATCCCTGGACCTTGTCCATTTTTCAATGACAATGGTAGATGATGCTAGAGGCTGCACCCTTGTCTTTTACCCCCTCCGATTGCTACGTTAGGACCAACGGTTGAGAAGTGAACCCCTGCTAGTGACTGGAGACACGCTACAGTTTCCTCGAACTTTAGATGACAGGGCCCACACTCCTCATGAACTGCCGACCATGGCTCCAACGTTGTCTCCCCGCTTGTACCACGAAAGCCAGCCCTCGAGGTGGAGTCAAATTCATGAAGGAGCTCTTTCTTCGTAAATATTACCTGTGCACTCCTTTGTACCCGGTCTTATTTCCCCGTTATATTCCAGATGAACACTTACTAGCTGTCTTACGTCTCTTTAACAAGGCTCTGTCAACTGATAGAGTAAAAGTAAACGTGGGTGACCAACCTCGTAAGGAGACGAACACCTTCCAGGTTACCCATGCACTGTTGGTGATGAGAGATTGGCGACGATCAATTACCATGTAGGGACAATAAAACTCTGTACGTACAAGGCTGTCAGAGCCAGGTATTGCTTAGTGACGTTCCAACGGTTCCGTGACAGACTACTCCGGCTACCAAAGGAGTCGCGGAACCGCGAGCCGCTTCCTAGGTCTTTGTCGATCTCAACTTTGAACAGTTAATATTTCCTTGGCTAGACCGGCTGCACAAGGCTTGACTTTGTGATATCCCCTGCTTCTAGATTACGCCAGACACAACTGTCTGCATTCTAACTCATCTCGCTCTATTGGCTGATCGACTCAGGAGAATTCTCGTGTCCCGAAGCTCTGGTTGCAACCCCCCTTAGCTATCCGGATTCTCGGCCTCAGCGATATTACGATGATCATCATTCCCCTTTCACTATCTACTATTTAAACGGAACAATCGTCTGTCTTTCACTTCACTGACAAATGAGCAGCTTCTCATTCGCATTCATTCCTTAATACTGACTTATACGTTCTTTCTTCCTAACACTATACACTCGTTTTTATCCAAGTTGTTGTCTTTCAAGTTGTCAATATGAAGGCCTTCACTCTTGCGACAGTAGCCACTGCGCTGCTCTCTAACCAGGCTGCTGCGCTGCCCACTCTTGACCCTGATTCCCCCATCCCTCTCAACGCGTTCAAGCTCAACTCGCGCAGCGGACAGGACCCTCACTTCGGTATCGATCCTGAGATCATCCGCAAGTTCGCCTCGCAGGCTCCTCCCACTCTGGGAAAGCGCGTCATTGACTTCGACCCTAAGGAGCAGCTCGTTGATGGTAAGTAAACTGTCTTTGATCATCCCATCTGTACTAACCCATTCAGTGCATGGACAGCACGAGTTCAAGGGTCCTGACTGGGAGGCCGGTGATGTTCGAGGCCTTTGCCCTGGACTCAACACTCTCGCCAACCACAACTACCTTCCCCGCAACGGTGTTGCCACTGTAAGTTTATAATTGTTAGTAGTTTATCGTCTGTCTCTGACACCCTCATCAGTTCACCCAATATGTCAATGCTGTTGGCAAGGTCTGGGGCATGTCTGCTGACATGGCTTCCCTCTTGACCACCCTTGGTGTTGTTCTTGGTGGCAACCTCTTTGCCGTCTCACAGGGCGGCTGGTCCAAGAACATGAACAACAACCTGTTCGGCCTTCTCGGTACTCCTCGTGGCCTGAGCGGCTGCCACCCTCTCTTCGAGGTTGATGGTAGCCCTACCCGAGGTGATCTCTACGATCCCATTGGTGACAACAACAACATGAACATGTCCTACTTCATGGACTTGTACAACCTCCAGAAGGATGCCGAGGACCCCAACTACAGCATCGAGGTTCTGTACGAGCACAACAAGAACCGATGGCACCAGACCATTGCCACCAACCCCTTCGCTTGGTTCGGCCCTGCTAGTGGCTGGCTTGTGCGTGCCAGCCCTTACTCTTTCACTGCCCGTCTTGCTGCCAACCGTTCTGCCGAATACCCCGATGAAGGTCGTCTTGATAAGGAGACCCTCAAGGCTTTCTTCTCCGTCTACGGACCCGAGGACAACATGACCTACGTCGTCGGCCACGAGCGCATTCCTGAGAACTTCTACCGCCGTCGCTACACTGATTACGGTATCCACGCCAACGCCCTCGACATTGTCACTCACAGCCACCCTGAGGTTCTCAGCATTGGTGGTAACACCAACGGTGTCAACACTTTTGTCGGTATCAACATTGACGACCTTGCTGGTGGTGTTCTCAACGGCAAGAACCTTCTCCAGGGCAACAACCTCGTCTGCTTCGCTCTCAACGCTATCAAGACCGGCGCTCCCAATGCTCTGTCGTCTCTCTTCGCTACTCTGTCATCTGTCACGGACATCCTTTTCGCTGCTCTTGAGCCTGTTATGGGCAACATGGATTGCCCTGTCTACGATGATCTCAGTGTTAACGGAACTAACTGGATGGACTACAACAAGAAGATGTACCCTGGTTTCAAGAAGGCTGGCGCTGGCTGGTAAAGCAATTTGTTATTGATAGCTTGAGTCTTGTGGCATGGCGTGAGCGACTTCGCCTCTGTATATTACTTCATAATGTGCATATTATAATAAACAGCCCCAGGGCCTTTGACATAGCAACCCACTGAGACCTTCTGAACCGCACCTGATCGTGAACATCATCTCAAGTTAGTAAATGAATAGCATGGAGATATATAACTACTATAGCTTTTGTCGAACTTGACCTAGAACCTTGACTAAACCTGGATGGAGCTGATCTAGGGAGGTACATCCGACAAGACGCATGTCACGCTCCAGCTCGTCTTTGTAAATTCGGATGGCCTTCTCAACACCCTTTTGACCGTATCCTGCCATGGCATAGAGGAAAGGGCGACCGATACCAACTCCTCGAGCGCCCAAACACAAGGCTTTGAGAATATCGGAACCCCTACGGATTCCGCCATCCAGGTAAACCTCGATCTTGTCATGCAAACCCAGTTCCCGCAGAGTAGGCATAACTTCGGCAAGGACCTCTATCGGAGATTCAGAATAATCCAACTGTCGTCCACCATGGTTGGAGAGGATGACAGCGTCGATGCCGCATTCAGCTGCTTTGACAACATCCTCTACCCGTTGTACTCCCTTTAGGACAAGCGCCATTCTAGTGATGCCTCGAAACCAAGAAATATCGTCCCAGCTTAGAGTCGAGTTCATAATTAGTGAAGGATCAAGTTCTGTCGCCGGCACATCCTCAAACTCATCGCTCTCGGCCTGCTGGAGTCGGAGGACCCTTTCACGGCTTCCGAGGTGGGGATTGTCGACAGTAATGCAAAGCGCCTTACATCCATGTTTCTCAGCGTTCTCGATGGCTCTTCTTGTAACGTTTCGATCTTTCTTGACGTACACTTGAAACCACTGAGTACGATCTGGCTCCCTCGCATTGGTGATGTCTTCTAGTGGGAAAGAGGAGTACAGCGGTATCATTTGAATGATATCATGTTTGTTACTCGCCTTCGCCAGAGTCACTTCGCCTCCTGGGTCACCGAGCTTTGCGTGTGCCGTGGCTGAGATATAAATCGGCGCAGAAGTGTGAGAGCCAAGACATTTTGTCGAGATATCAACATGTTCCACTTTGACCATGACTTTCGGCCGGAAACGTATTTGTTGGAAAGATCTGTTGTTTTCTTGCATAGTCTAACATAGCCTGTAAGCTTGTTGTGAGTCTTGTATGTGGATGCTTGACACGTACAAACTCGTCGTCTGATCCAGTAGAATAGTAGTTCCAAGATGTCGTCTTCATTACATTCTTAGCTACATTCTCAAAGTCTAATATGTTGATGCAATGAGATAGCTTGGGTTTGCAGTATAGACTTTTCTGGCTTTCTTCTTTGGCTTCTGGCGTTTCGTCCTCGGTTATGATCGCACTTGCATCAACATCACCAAGATGTTTCGACGGTTCGAGCCACTTATCGAGAATATCAATCGAATGAATTAGATCAAAGTCTCCAGTGGAATCTTTGCCCTACAGTATGTGAGCAAGGATGCTTAGTTTACTCTGTACGAATCAAGAAGCCTACTGCATTCTTCAATAGGACTTTCTTGCCGCCGGGATGATCTGGTGCCAAATATTAGATATAGAGGTCAGTTTTGACAACTATCGGGACAAACTTGGAAGGAATTCTGTGAGATCATAGACCTTATTCTGTTCTGCGGTCAGCGAAGCTTCTCGTGATTTGTGAGCGATTTTACATGGATGATGAGCCAACAAGATTTCGCGCTATTGTGCTTCGCAACATCGGAAGGGTGTATGGCCATGTTGTCTGAGCAAAATGCTTGATAGAAGTGGCCAGTGGCTCGCGCTTAGTTTGATATATGATAACGATGAGAAACAGAAAGATCTTGGTCTTGTTGAAAAATAACTAGTTCGATATCTTGAACAGTTCATCCCCACTTGTTGGCGTGTGAGTGGAGACGCATGGTGTAACATTGTAGAAGTCGAATAGAGCAAATATGAAATATAGACTTGGTTGTATAAAGTCCAATTCGTGGAGGAGAGACACTAATTTTTCTGATTCAAAAGGAGCATCAAACAGAACCTGATGCTTGATTTCTCAGTGGAGTTGGATTGAAGACAACCACCTGCAGTGATGGACAGTAAGTGTCTAAGCTGACTCAGTAATTTCGTCCATCTTACTTTGGCAGTAGTATCTTACACAGCATAGTGCTATCTGCCAATAGGAGGCTGATTATCTATAGTAAGCCGGTTCAACGACATGAAAAAACTACCTATGCCTTTCAGTGTACCAGATGTCTAAAGACTATGGTTAACCCTGCTAGGAGCTTCATGAAAGACACAAATTAGGTTTAGAATGCTGTTAGAAGATCGCATCCTTACCCAAAACGGAACGCCACCTTGAAAGCTTCTCGCAGCAGCTGATACAGAAAGCCACGTGGAAAGATCCTTGGGCCTCAGCAAAGTCGTTCCTATTATGCATAAATTTTCCCAGTCATTGTTCATGTCCAATACAGGTCAGGGAATGACAGCCGTGTAGAGAAATGCTTGCGGCTTCTGATCGTTGAGATTGTTAGAAGCCTAGACTCGTTGGGTAGCGGGAGGGCCGAATCCCAACGTCATAGACTTGAACATGTTTCCAATTATTCATGCTGAGTAATTTGCCTATCGACTTGTTTTAGGCACTTTTATGTCGGTTATCACATAATTACGTAGGTAACTTTCCGTTTGTCCGGAGCTCTTCTAAACAGCTAATGCAAGACGATTGTGCAAAGTTTCTAGTGCTATTCGATAAGATGCTTTTAACGTTATGCCGCAACAATATCTCGGTAGTTATGCGCTGCTTCCGGCATCATCACCGCAGACTATACCAGAACTGTGGTCGCGATGTGGGACATGACGCATCTTAACCGGATTTACCACTGGAATAGTGGCAACGACCTAGTCAAACTTCTCGAGTCATGACATCACGAAGGGACGATTTATAATTATTGCGAGCGAGGCTGTATAAGAGAGCAGAATGCCCTTCAGTCTAAATGTATGAAGCAAGAAAAATACTGAGAATTAATATTACACGATCCCACAATGGCACCACGAAGATTCCAAGCCGAACAGACAGATGCGAGCCCATTGGCTCAGCCGCTCAAATTTGAGTTTAGCGGTCTGACCGCCAAAAACCGACTCATGAAGGCTGCCATGACTGAGCGCCTTTCGACATGGGATCCCAAGGTTCTTGAGAAGCGAGGTATTCCCACGCCAGAACTTATCAATGTTTACCGACGATGGGGCGAGGGAGACTACGGTGTTATCCTGACTGGAAATGTCATGGTGGAATATGACCATCTCGAGGCTGCTGGTAACCCCATTGTCCCTCGCGATGCCCCCGCCTCTGGTGAACGATTTGAGGCATTCAAGGAGATGGCAACTGTTAGCAAGAAGCATGGAAGTTTGATCATTGCACAAGTCAGTCACCCTGGACGTCAGGTAGCTGATGATATTCAGAAGCATCCAATCTCTGCCAGTGACGTACAGCTTGAGGGCGAGGTGATGGGAATGCACTTTGCCAAGCCCAAGCCTATGGACGAGCAGGACTTTAAGAATGTCATTGAGGGGTTTGCTCATGCCGCTGAGTTCCTTTACAAGGCAGGTTACAACGGTATGGAACTACATGGCGCACAGTAAGTACAACCGTTAGTTTCTAAAATATGAATGTCACTGACATTGCTGCAGCGGTTACCTTCTAGCACAATTCCTTTCTCCCACCACCAACAAGCGAACAGACAAGTACGGCGGATCAATCGAGAACCGCGCCCGTATCATCTTTGAGATCGCGGATGCTATTCGTGCCCGCGTTCCCGACAAGTCATTCAGTCTATCCATCAAGGTGAACAGTGTTGAGTTCCAAGAGGGCGGTTTCTCCACCGACGATTGCAAGGTTCTATGCCACCAGCTCGAGGCCCATAGCTTCGACTTTGTTGAGCTTTCTGGAGGAACCTACCAGAGTCTTGCCTTCGCTCACCGAAGAGAGAGTACCAAGAAGCGAGAGGCTTTCTTCCTTGACTTTGCCGAGAAGATTATTCCTGAGCTGAAGAAGACCAAGGCTTATGTCACTGGTGGCCTAAGAACCGTACCTGCCATGGTCGAGGCTCTTCAAACTGTTCACGGTATTGGATTAGCTCGCCCTACTACCAACGAATTTGATCTACCCGCCAAGCTTGTCAAGGGCGATGCCAACGCGGCCATCGACACTCTACTTGATGAGCAGAACTTTGGCCTCACAAATGTTGCTGCCGGTACACAGTAAGTTGCACAAGTGCCCCATTTATATATGCCACGATGCTGACGTTTGCAGAATTCGATTGGTCGGAAAGGACAAGCAGCCCCTTGACTTGAGCCGCGAGGATCATAAGAAGGTGTTTGAAGAGTCGATGCAGAAGTGGGGTGAGGGTATGGCCAATAATCAAGATCAGTCCAAGTATGGATATGTTGATGTTGAGGGTACCAAGCTAGAGCCATTTGGCACTGCTTATGCGGCAGCATAAACCGACACATAGACAGAGCAACTACAGCATAGATAATAAATAATCTTATTACGAGAGGAGTGGGAAGACGAGTTACTTCTATAAACTTTGTTACTCTATGCCAATGATGCTATCATTAAATCATTGTGGGCTTTTTGCCCTTCTCTCTATACTAGTAATGTCGATGCTGGATTTCAAGTCATAAACACAACTCGAACCAGTTATTTGAAAACATGAACTCATGACTCAAACCCTGTCTGAGTCCTCCAAATTCTCAGTCTGACTCACATCTCCCTTCACATCGTGTCGGAACTGCTGTTCCTCTTGCTTCAACTCCTCTTTGAGAATCTTCTCCGCCTTCCAGATAGGCTTGATCTTGAAGAGGCGATGAACCTGTTCCAGGGGAATACCACTAGTCTCAGGAATCAAGAAGAAAGCAAAGATGAACGCGAAGAATGAAAGCGTCGCAAAGAACATGTATACACCGTAACCCATTGCCGCAAACATCTGCTCAGTGAAACGTGAGACGAGGAAGTTGAAGAGCCAGTTGCTAGCGGTTGTGCAAGCTTGAGCAAGCGAACGGAAGCTGGGGTCAAAGAATTCCTGGCATATTGTCAGATACAAAGCAAGACATAAAGGTTGCAGAGTAGAAACTTACAGAGTTGATAACCCACGGCGTACCATTCCAAGTGGGAGTGTAAACAGCCGTCCAGAGGTAGAAGAACACAATAGCAGCGATACCGCTACCAGTCAGATGATCTTGAGGGTTCTTTGTAGGGTCGACAATGTAGATGTAAGCACCAAGAACCCACATGCAGATCGAGCCTGTGACACCACCGATCAGAAGCAACTTGCGTCGTCCAAGCTGATCAACCAAGAACAAAAGCCAGACGAAAGTCATGACGGCTTTGACCACACCAAAGACACCAGTCATTACGTTGACGGTATCACGCTGAACACCAATGCTCTGTCCAAGGTTAGCATTACAGATGTTTGATTGGCAGGAGATGCACTTACTGAGAAAACAGTCGGAGAGTAATAGTTGATGGCATTGATTCCAGAACCATTCTGCCAAAAGAACAACATGCATCCCAGGAAGAGTCGGTACATCATGTTTGGCCGTTGGGCAAGAGCTTGGAAAGGTTTCCACAAGCCAAGACCGACGGTGTGCTTCTGAACCTCATGAGCATGATCGACAGCTGCAACCTCTTCCGTGATATAGATGTCAGTCGGTGTCAATTGTCGAATCCAGCAGAGATTCTTCATTGCTTGTGTTCTACGGTCCTTGAGGAACAACCAACGAGGTGACTCTCGCAGCCACAGTGTACCGAGGAACAGAAGACCAGATGGAATTATTTGGACAGCGAAGGGCACAATCCATTGCTGGTGGCTCTCGGGCATATGCTTCTCGACTCCGTACTGCTTAACTGTTAATCATTGCTAGAGAGAAGAGGCACCGTTTGACTCACGTTGATCCAGAAGCCCACCAAGCCACCAATCTGCCAACCAAGCTCGTAAAGACCAACAAGACGTCCTCGAATAGCAGGTGGTGCGAGCTCGGACAAATAAATCGGAATGATATTCGACGCGACACCCGTTCCAAGACCGGAGAGAACACGGCCAGCGTAGAGGATACCCAATCCAGTACTAGCATTGGCACCACACTGGAGACCAGCTCCAAGAGTGAATGTAGCGGACGCAATGGATAGACACCACTTGCGACCAATCCAATGGCTGAGCAGATATGTGAGAAGTGCACCGAAGAAGGCACCGGCGATGAAGAGAGAGACAATGTTCTCGCTGATCAGGTTCCGCTCCTCTGCGGTCTTTTGGTCGATGCCAAACTCCTTTTTGAATGAATCGAGGGTGATGGTGGTTCCGATGAAGGCGCTGGTATACCCAATCATGTTTGAGCCACAGGAAGCAACCATTGCCAACACGTACACTCTCCAGTTGTAGACCGAAGGCGGCGTAGGCCTATCTTCGATGAGAGTGAGGATACCCATGGTGAAGAATGTGTTTGTCTGTACAACCAATCGAGCAGGAATACCGCCGAGATTGTAAAACGACACAGGATACAAGGTTATATAGAAAATAAGGATGGAACAAGATCCGGGGCCCCAACTTCAGTGAGGAGTATTTCGTTTTCCCCAACCTGACAAAGTTTTCTACTCCATACGTTACGTTGCAAGAATTTCCACCTTTCTCTGGGGCGCTGGACGTGAATTTTCTGGAAGTATTATGGATCCTATGGAGCATCTGAGTCGGGCCGGACGAGCGTTTTCCCCGTGTGATTCCCCATACGGGGCAGAGACATTTATTGCCAGCTTATTATTAATAGTTGCAATGCAAGTTTGTAAAAGTTCATGATGGATATGATAAGGTCGAGTGATTGGAGGGTTCGGCAAAGTGCTGGTCAAGCGTCGAAGAGACTCAAAAAGCGGCAGTTGAATATCTCCGAATTACTTGAGCCTCAATTGAGCCTCAAACATTGGCGTTCACTGCCAAGTCACCGCTATTTACCACTGAACAGCCTGTAGCGCCTGGGCATTTCTCCAAAAAACCTCAAATTGGGGCATGGCTTAGTGCAACCAACCCCTAACTAACCCTTGCTACTCCCGCTTAATGCCCGAACCCCGGATAGTCCGGAGATCAGCAAGTCACGACCTTCGTCCTCCAGGTTGTGCTTGCATCCACCGGGAAAATGTTTAACCCCACAGACTATGAGTCTTTTCCAACAGCAGAGGGATAAAAGCTCGCAAGAGCCACATCAAACAACCAGACTTCAAGCGTTACATGGATAACGGGTAACGGCACGTCTAAATCTTTGCTGATCGAAAATCACATGGCACTGATTGGGCTTACGGTGCCTATCTACGTCAGCTTTACCTACAGTTCGCGAGATTAACCCCAGCGTAACCCCATGGAGGGCGGTAGAGTCTTGATCCGGGGATATAAGAAAACCACGGGGAATAGACTTGGGGGTGATTATCACACGAACAACACAATGGTATTTGAATCAGAATGATCATAACAATGATGATACCTTGTCTTTCGTTGGGGAAACATTCACTGAACTCCAAGTTTATCCACTAGGCAGGTCGGCTATTTTGTCAAATGACTCGTGAACCCTCCGAAACACTCTTGAGATTTGAAGATTTTTGATGACGAACAGTGGTTTGAGCTCTGTATTTGATTACACTGTGGGCAGGTGTGATTCTTTCTTGACTCATTCTCTGCCGCGGTGAACACCCGTCGATATATACTATCTGGGACATGGCTCCTTTTTTCTAGTTTAGTTTCTGATGCCATTGCTGAGTTTGTCACTGCTCAGGCCTGATTCATGCTCAAATGATATTAGTTATCAAGTCCAGGTCGGTTCTGGATCCAATAGGTAGCATGTTTTCAGCGAGACCTGCTAGTACCGTCTATTGCTCCGATCATTAATCGAGGTTTGGTTGTAAAGTCTGGTATTAGAGCCGGCATTGATTCTGTTTCTGCTGCTATGTAATTCATTATCCCATCGTTGGTGGTGTCGAGAAGTCTGTGTGCTGTAGGGTATTTGCCCGCTAGAGACAGGTGCATCTTCTTACTACTGTAGCTGGAAATACTTCCTGAGTTTGTACGCGTAGAATGGTTGATATGCAAAATTCGATCATCAATAAGTCACATTAGAGGTATGATTATGTGATGATCCTTTTCAACAGATAAATTGGTATATTGTGGTAAGATGCCCATTTACAGGCTGAATCTCTCAGAAATACTGAAGACAGTATGGGGACAGTTCCCAACGTCGAAACAGGACAATCTGTGTGTTTGCCATCCTGCACATCATGTTGGGGATAACCAGCTCGCATGAACTATTTGTTGAGGCAATGCAATCAAACAAGTTTTCATCAGATCAATAGAGCAGCATTCAAGCGAGCCTCAATGCCGTAGGTCTACAGTCTTGAGACTGTGTAGAGCACTGTACAGATACGATAAGATAGACGATTGATAAGACAAGATAACTCGCCCAGTCACGTTGGATGCGATAAGCTCCATCTTCGAAACATGTTTTTGGTCCATTTACGCAATCATGATCGCGTCGCAATATACCGAATCTAAGCACATAGCAATGAGCATTTGTCTATCGAAACATGGAACAGTCATCAGTGGTACATAACCTCTCTTCGGGGAGGCCTGGGCCTCGTCAGCGCGTCGCGCCTGTAGTTCCAGTCCTGGTACTTTTTCTCCTTGTTAATCTCTCAATGAGTCTCTATCAACTGCCATCCAACCGATTGATCGAGAAGCGTCTATGTGTAGACTACTATCGTCAAAATGATCCCTCAAAGCTCCCACCTGACGGTAGCCTGGACGAGAAACTATGCAAAATCCGCGATATAGAAAAAGAGCTTGGCCGAATTCAAGGCGTGATGGAAACACTTTGGGTCGCTGGAGGTAGTCCGGTTACTGCCCAGCTATCCATTACGAAGCTGACATCCTTCAGATTTTGTCATGACTATTCCCCTTAGCTTCCTTGCTGAGAAATGGGGTCGCTCTTTTATCCTCAGACTCAATCTCATCTCCCGCTCATTCCTGCTATTCTGGGCTATTGTTGTCGGTCATTTTGACAATATACTCCCGACTCGGGCTATACTCGCAGGTCCTACTCTCTCCATCCTCGGTGGAGATTGTGTCTTCAACTCTCTTACATATGCACTTGTCTCAAACTTGACAGATGATCATGTCCAGCGGGCCATATACTTTGGCTACATGAGCTCTGTTTCTTACGTCGTAGCACTGCTCGGTCCAGCCTTGGCCTCAGCTACCATGTCATTATCTCTGTTACTCCCGTTCTGGTTGGGAATCTTGTTACTGTTGTTTGCCATATCGACCATACATATGTTACCATCACCTCCAGGCATGAGCAAAAACGCTAATGATCCTGAAGAGGAACAACAAGAGCCTCTTCTATCGTCTCCACGCTTGAAAGCCCAAGGAGATGGCCAGTCGGTACTCCATTCAGTGGTACAGCGCCTCGAGACAATCAGGAATATCGTCACCAGCCATCCGAGGAACTTTACCTTACTTCTGTTTAGCTTCATACTTACATCTCTTGCCAGTTCTGACACAAAGCTTCTCGTTCAGTACATCTCCGCACGATATAAATGGACCTTTGCTGCGGCTGGATATCTCATATCTGGAAAGGCGGTCGTTAACTTCACGTTACTGACAATCGTCATCCCTAAAATATTGCGATCTGCACGCTTCGTGCCAGGTGAGACATACTCCGAAGCTGTGGACAAGTCAAACCTTTGGAACGCCATGTACTGTCTCTTAGTCTCTGTATTTGGTGCTTTGGGAATTGCAGTGGCGACCAGGATCTGGATGCTTATTCCAGCAATGTTCGTATACGCTCTCGGATCTGCGCTACCCATCTTTACACTCTCCCTTCTCAAATCACCGGCTATATCACCACATCAGACGGAAAGCAATACCCGTGCGTCTGAGATTGAGAACCATGTATTTTCGATCGTCATGCTGGTCAAGACTGCAGGGTCCCTTCTCGGTGCCCCACTGATGGCTACGCTTTGGGTCTACGGCCTCAGCCTAGGTGAAATGTCACTTGGGATGCCATTCTTTTTCAGCAGTCTTTGCTACACTGTAGCTATTTGGGTATTTTCCAATATCAAATTGGACATATATTGGATGTCTCGTCCATAACGTTTACCAATGAGTCCGAATGAGTCGAGCAGGAAATAAGTCGAATGCGATACGGTTGTTCTTGGTGTACTAGTATGCTCAATTGAACACTTTCTCCTGTGATCTCAACCGTCACTGTGCTCCGAGCGCTTTCTCGGACTGTTCCATTTGTCAGAGTCCGACGTCGCATCCGTTGGGTACAGGGATGAGGATGGGATGAAACATGACAACTACCTTGCAATGCATTCGATCCGCGTCGTTCGCTTTCTTTATCCTATGAGTTTATCTATAAAGAATGGCTTCTGTACTTGACTGCGGACTGGTGTCAAGTTTCCAGGCATCTTTATCCTGATATGCGTCCTTTGTAGTTTTGAGTGCTGTGCCATGGAACGCAGAAGGCACAAAGTTGGAGAGGAAAACCGGTACAGCACTGGCAGGTACATGCAGGTTGTTTACATGGTGAAATTGGAGGTTCAGATATTGGATGATCATTGCATCGACACGCAATATCCCCTGGCTAGTCCAGCTTGTCTGGACCAGTAATGAGTGCGGCACGAGTGGAATGGCAAAACCCCGGACGAATGTACGGGCAAATAACTTGTGACGGAGCTCAAAATAGATCAAATCTCAAACAGGCCAAACAGGTCAACTTGAATATCCTCAATTACATACGCGTACAGAAGGGAATTGCAGTGCGGTCCCAACTGGTTTCATTGTCGATTGTTAAGCTTAACATGCTAAACCTAGTAAGGGGCCTGTTTCAGCATCGGGAATTTTGTCCTTATCTCAAAACCAGCCAGTGATCGTCGCCTTGTGCCATACCAACGACAGGGGTCAGCTCGCGTATGATAGGTGGTCTTTTTTGACAACTGAAACGAGCTGTGAGAATGTATCATTTGCAGATTCCATCGCGTCAAGATGGGTCATAGTGGCAGGTTTGGCGGGCCATCTTGTTGATTGAGTTTACGCAATCCATGGGTGGAAGAAGAAACTTGGCGCCGAGGGCGATCTGCAAACGATAGATGTCACTCGATCAGCGAGTAATCCCTGGACAGTGACAAAACATATAAGGCTGTAACATGTCCAGCTAATTGTCAATCGTCTCATCATCACTTTCTTTGCCTTTTACTTCACTCTTTTGACAAGCTGCGCTTGGCCATTCTTTATTTTCCTTTTCAATTTTCCGTCGTTTCAACCGGTTTGATACCACTTTCTCTCATCATCCTTTTACCAATTCAACAACCGTAAACATGCAGTACAGTATGATTATGGCCACTTTGGCCCTTAGCGTCTACGCTGCTCCCGCTCCTATGATCACTGGCGCTCCCTCTCTGTCTCGCCGACAGGAAGGTGGTGCTGCTGGTGGTAGCAGTGTTCTCGACGCTCCTATGACCATTGCTGCTGGCGAGTCTTTCGACGGTGGTAACGCTATCTTCGACCGTGGTGTATCATGCACTGGCCAGGAAGAGGGTGGTGATTCTGACGCTGTCTTCATCCTCGAGAAAGGCGCTACTCTTTCTAATGTTCGCATCGGTAAGCCAAACAGCATCTTTGACCCCAAGGCCATCCCTGACTTATACTGTTTTAGGTCCCAACCAGATCGAGGGTGTTCACTGCAACGGCGGCTGTACTCTCAACAACGTTGTTTGGGACGCCGTCTGCGAGGATGCCTTTAGCATCAAGAAGCAGGAAGACGGTGAGACCACCACCATCAACGGTGGTGGCGCCAAGGGAGCCGAGGACAAGGTGATCCAGCACAACGGTGGTGGTACCGTCATCATCAAGGACTTCGAAGTCTCCGACTTTGGCAAGCTTTACCGCAGCTGTGGTAACTGCAAGTCCATGCCTGCTCGTCACGTTGAGATTTCGGGTGGTTCTGCCAGCAACGGAAAGATGCTTGTTGGTATCAACCCCAACATGGGCGACACTGCCAAGATCTCCGGTATCCAAATCACCGACGTTGCCAAGGAGTGTATTACCTTTGAGGGCGTCACTGATGGAAGTGAGCCTAAGGAGGTTGGAACGTGCGATGGTACCGACTCCGGTTCTGGTGACTCTAGCGAAGCTCCTGCTACTCCTACCACACCCGCCGACAACTCCGAGACTCCTGCCCCTGTTGAATCCGAGGTTGCCGACCCTGTTGAGTCCTCTGTTGACGGTGGTTCTGATGGCGACAACGAGTCTGGTGACGACCAATCCGACGATGGTGAGAACAATGAGGACTCGGATGATGAGAACACAGACGAGGACAAGGAGAACAAGGATGAAGACTCCGACAACGACGATAACAGCGACAACGACGGAGAACAAGATTCCAGCACTGAGAACCAGGGTGATTCCAACGGCCAGCAGCCATCTCAGCCTCCCCAGTTCAGTGCTCCACCTCAATTTGGTGCCCCTCCCCAGTTTGGCGGTTTTTAAACGCAGGCTGTTCTGATGTTACGTTTCTTGAAAGAGAGGATGGGTTCAGACTTGCGCTGTCTTTACAGTGAAAGTGTTGGATTTTTCATGTATCTATATTGTTTCGTAGAGATACTATTTGAAGTGCAACTAAGAAGTATGGCATTGAAACTGTTGACAGCAATACTTATTCCGTAGAGCGTGATTGATTGAGGCCTCATTGAGGCTCCATTGTTCTAGTTGTTGCCAACGGCAGACCCTGAGTTTAGAATAATGAGTCGGACTCATCGTTGTAGCCAATTGTTCCATGTAGATATTTCCAGTGTCACGTTTTTGAACTGAGGACAATGATGTAACATGTCGCTTCGGCTTGCCAGTGCTAGGCGGAAACAGGCAGTGACCGAGCAGGCGGAAATAGGGCTGAGTCGGACGAATACTCCACCGGGACTAGTTTAGTGGAAACATGCAGGGCAAATTGCCATGCCATCATTCATGGAACTCTTCTTTACTGATGCTGTTGTTTTCAGCCGAGTGATAGTATGCCATATCACTTGCAATTTACCTCGTCTCTAGCTGTCAGGTAAGAGATATAGCAGTATTCACCTGGTACTCAATGATCTGGGACTCTGTATACGAGAAATATCATCGTGACAGAAAAGTAATGACAATGTCTACCTAGCCTGCCTAGTCCCTCACATAAGCGTGCTCATTTCACTTAGCTAGTGAAGTTGATCTGATTGGACCAGCACAGACTCGAAGGATTCTCCTCGTTTCATTTCGCTAGAACAAATGTCCCTTATTTAGCTCCAACTGCTTAGCGCGCTGAGTTCTCAAGGAGAATAAAAAGTCAGACCCCCTGCACTAGTGGAGATGTGACCGATTTGCTTACTTCCGACCTCCACAATCGTTTTTCTTCATTCGTTATGTTTGCATCAAAGAACATCGCTGGCCTCGTCCTACTACTGGGACAGTCTTTGACTGTCCAGTCTATGGACCTTGATAGTAGAAAGGGCATTCTCGAGGCTTCTAAGGCCCTGGCTGGGGACCTTATTGAGTACTACAATGGCAACAAGAGTGGCAACACTCCCGGGCTACTGGAAGAGTACACCACACGGGGCGATGGCTACTATTGGTATCAGTCGGGGGCTTTCATGAGCGCCTTCGTCGACTACTGGCAATTGACCGGTGACGACACCTACAACGACCTTGTTTCAGAGGGTATCCAATGGCAGACTGGACAGGACAAGGATTTTATGCCCGCCAACCAGACTTTGCAAGAAGGAAACGACGATCAGGCTATCTGGGCAATGGCTGCCATGACTGCTGCTGAGTATGGGTTCCCTGCGCCCACAGACAAGAAGGCCCAGTGGTACACTCTCGCCAAGAACGCCTGGGATACACAACGCAAACGATGGGATATCGAAGAGGATAGTGAGGTCTGTTACGGTGGCCTCCGATGGCAGATATCGCCCGCCAGTAATGGTTACAATTACAAGTCCAGTAAGAATTGGTTCAATTGCGAAACCTGGAATTTTACTGACATGCGTAGCTTTGTCAACTGCGCTATTCTTCAACTTGGGAGCACGCATCTACCGATGGACTGGTAGCGACGCGGTCGCCGACTACGTCACTATGGCCTACTCTTGGCTCGAGTCGAGAGACCTCATTGATCACAAGACTGGCGCTGTCTACGATGGTGCGCGGGTCAGTGACAACTGCACAACTACCACCAAATTTCAGTGGTCTTATAATGCGGCGTCACTCTCCATGGGCCTCGCCTACTTGTACAATACTGTGAGTTCAAGTGCCTCGATCTTGGAGTGTTTAGTACTAACTCGTTCCGCTAGACCTCTAACGACGACGGCACATGGAAGGATCTTACCGAGAAAATGGTCACTGCTACTCTGGACACCTTCTTTACCAAGGATGGTGAATTCAAGGAGGTCTCATGTGTCAAGGGTACTTGCCCCCGTGATATACCTACTTACAAGGCCCTCACTCACAGGTGGCTCGCTGTTACCACCCAGCTTGCTCCCTTCTTGTCCGACAAGATTCTCCCTGTTCTTCAAAAGTCAGCCAAGAGTCTGAAAGCAGAGGGCAACGGCAAAGATGCACTGGAGCAGAAACTTGCCAACTTTGCCGTCGTTTCCAACTTGTTGATTGCGGATTCTGCTGGTCCTATGAATCAGAATCAAACCAAGACGGAAGAGGACTCTCCAGACGCCACCGGCTCGGCTACTACCAGCATGGCTCCCACCAATTCTGATGCTGCTGCATCGGCGACTACAAGTGCTGATCAAGGCAATTCCGCTATAAACCTTGCTGGTTCGAGTAGCTTTTTAGCCCTCTCCATGTTCATGGTAGTTCTCCAGGGGCTTCTATAGGAACAATATCCTTTGTACATAATATGATGATCTAATTAAGAACATGCTTCAAATGGACGAGTATCTCTGCCAACGTGCCTGTTTAGACGGAATTTTGAATGTCAATGTGCTTATGTGGTACTGAAACAACCTTTTTGTTGGCGACCTCGATACTTTCATGTCACTCTCATTTCGCAATGTTGTTGGCTTGCTGCAAAGAAACCGGGAACTTAATTTTGAACAAAAGCCTATCGGTCACTGCAACCAACCAATGACTTGTAGGCTTACCCAGTCGACCGGGACCAAAGCTTCGGTTATTGCATTGACACGTATCTCTGGTTCGCTCTTGGCAGACAGAGCGGAACACGCATTGTAGCTGGTCAACGATAATTACAGTCATGTACATTCGGACAAAGATTTGTTACCAAAAAAAATGCATTTCTTTAATGACTATCAATCCAGAAACTCCTGCTTATTTACAAAAAAAAATGGATCGCATCTTTCCCTTGGATATAATCTCATTCATGGCTGAACTCTTTGTAACTCGGGGCTACTTTTGAACCCCGATGAGGTGTATCAAGCCACGCTTGATGAAGCGGGACCTCCTCCACTTCGGTGCGTTTACTCCAATTTCCATCTCTGGCAATATTTGGTAACACTATGATAAGAAAGTTTCTCGAATATGCTGCGCAACTTAGAGAAGTGGTAACTTTGTGGTGTGATATGTAATGTTGAGGCGTGGTTGTTCATTTCATGTCGTTATTGGTGGGATAAATCCCCATTCAACTTGGCGTGTCGCTCAGCCGTCAGATTTGCGGCGAAGCATTTGGGTTTGGTGGTGGTGAATAGCAGCCACGAGATATTTATTGCCGGCCTGAGGGGAGGTTGATTCCAGACCAGCGAGGTGCGGATGAGGGCTCAAAGACATTTGTGCCCAGAGGAGGGTCTCGGCTGGAAGAGGTGGACCTGCTAGGCGTCTTGGTAACAATGGCAGAAGACTCGGACATGTTTACGCGAGTTGATCCCCAGAACCTGTCCATGATGGGGTCATGGACAGCAGTGTCTCTACCGTTTGAAACGTTTCGGCTAGGGTCTGTGGTGCTCAGTCGTCGGTTCTGTGTGAGACCGAGACGAAGTGTCTGAGGAGCAGCGCGGACGCCACGGCAAATGGTCTGAATGGAGGAGCTCATGTTGATAAAGTTTGGTACTGAGTAAAAGTGAGATTACTATTGAGTTGTAAGATAAGATTGGATTTTGGAGTTTGGGGTGATGTGAGTCTATGACTGTATACTTATATCTTTGTCGGGTTTGTTGCCGGGCTGATGGTGGTTCGGCTCGGATGAAGGGAATCGGTCTGGAATAGGAAATCCCCCACACCAACTTCCCCCGCAATTCCTCCCACTACCTGTACCCCAAAGTCCGAAGTGGGCTTATATTGAGTATGGGACCTGAGACCGGTAGTTGGAAAGAGACACGATAAGGTGGCTACTTGCTTATTAATGGGACATTGTCCGATATTCGGGCACCTCCAAGTCCCTCTGAATGGCTGCCATTCCCGTTATCAGCCCACGTCGCTTCCCGCTACGGTTCTGTCAGGCCATCCTCTTGCGCCATCGGACCATTGCCAACAACACGAAGTGAGCCCAATCGCAAGCGTCTACCGCTGGCTTCAGGGTATCTAGTAGGCTGGCCCACCGGAAGCACAAGGGACGATGTTAGTAGCCCAACTTATATTACCTAGTCCAGACTTCCGAAGCTGTTTATTCCTCCACTCTAACTTATGAGGCCAGCCAGCCTTTCTTCTACCCACTAGACCAAACAGCTTCAACTACCGATTGGCTGGCTGCGGAGACTTGGGTTTGCTGGCTTTGACGTCAGTATAGCTTTGTATATTGAGCTCAAGAAAAACGATGGACACAATAGCAAGACGGGTTCTTTGAAAAGGGGAGGATACTCGCCTTCAACCTTGTCTTGCTGACGTGGCTGTACCGGAAACCTGGCGAGTAACGCTGTGTTCCTGATGCTGTGCAAGGACTGGAAGTTTGGTAGAGCGACCCGAACCCTAGGGTTTCTTGTTAAAAGCTTGTGTATCCAACTGTATAACATTGGGCCGCAAGAATGAGCCATCGCTGATTCATCAATCCATGTGGCAATATGTACATATTGCCTTTACGCACAATATCACAACCTACGTGAATGTGCAACGAACGAGCTCTCTTCGATTCACTCTTCATCGACTCACTCTTCATCAATTCACATACCAGCTTAATGAGAAAACCAGAATTTGAATTCTGCTAGCTAGCTATACTAGGAACGGAAGTCCATCTACACGCTGCGAAGTACCCTGGGCAGATTCTAAAACATAAAAAAGAAAAATTCAGCGCAAGGTTTTGGTAACAAGCAGTTACTGGCTTACACAAGACAGGCTTTAATAGCACCATTTACCTCAGAAATCATTTGACCTATACTATACGCCTTGCCTCGAAAATCAAGATGATGATAAACGTGAAAGCCCAAGTTCAAGAGGATGGCCCAAAGACTCAGATGATGATGTTAAAAAAGAAGGTGGCAGATATAATCCCTATATTCGTGTCGTGATAAAATGAGTAGGAAGAAGATATGCTCGAGGGTACTGATGTGCGCGACACAACAAAGCAATCAGCAGGCAAGTTTGCGCTAATTGCGTCTTCGTGGGTTGTGGTTGGGTATCTTTCTTGCAACGGATGTCGGGATCGACCCTTGTGATGATATGCGTTATGTTCGGTCACCATCCGGTATATGCAAGTCAATTTCGGACGCTTCGTCGGTTGTTCGTATAGGCTTCCGTTGGTTGGTTGATAGCGTGTTCCAACGCTAATAATGCTGCAAAGAAAAGGAAACCTCCGGATATTTCCACCGGGCGGTTTCCCACGAGTTACCGGTGCTGTAGGTTACTATTGTCTATGACAATGAGTTTCTGCCACGGCGGCCACGATGAGACTCGTTGGTGACTGTTGTGGTAAGGGCATTATCCACCACAATATCGTCCCTTTTGAGTGTTCTTCGTGGAATCCAGAACAGCTGGATCGCGCCAATGAGGGCAACAACAACACAGCTGACCCAAGCTGTTACTGAACCGGCAAGTGCGTAAAAAACTCCAACAAGAGGAGGAGCAATAGTACGTGCCAGGCAAGCACCAGACATGGCGAGTCCGTTGACCCGTCCGAGGACTGCTGGAGAGGGTGTGGCATCCTTGATGAGAATCAAGCAGACAGGGGCCACGATGAGACCGCAGAAGCTCTGCATCAAAAGCGACAAATAGATTCCAGCAGAGGTGAAAGGCTCGGGGAAAGCGGAAAGGAAAGGCATGAGCATGTATGATACAGGGTAGAGAACGATCATGCTAAGGAACGAGTGCCACACGCCCACACGGCTCACGTAAACGGGGAAGACAACGCCCTGGATGAGCAGACCCAGAACACCATTGACGGCCAAGTACAATCCGACGTCGTGCACAGTGTAACCCAGACCACCGACCAAGTCAAGCGTTCCGCGTGTCTCCGAGGGCTCGTCAAGCAGATACGTGGCAAGAAGGCTGCTTGCAGCCATTTGGTGGTACGAGAAGATGAGTAGTGCGACAATGAGCATCATGACGGTGTAGTTAAACGTCTTTTCTCCTCCAGACTCGGATCCTTCGTTCTCCTGCTCCTCGTTGGGCGGTGTCAGGAGGTCCTGGGGCAGTAGGACAGAGTGAACGGTTCCAAAGGAAGATCGCCGCAGATCGATGAAGTCGTGCTCAACGGCCATACCCAAACTGGACTCGGCGAAGCGTGGGCGCGATCGGCTGGTCGAGGGAGACATGTGTCGCATGCGGCTGCGGGAGACGGAGCTTCGGTACTGGTTTCGAACGCGTCCGTGGAGAGGAGTTCTCTCGTCGATGGACTCGAGGTCGTCGACAACTGGAATATCCTGGTAGTTGAGAGCGGCGTTCTCGGTTTCTTCACCAGGTCGGATAAGGGTCTCCTCGAGGAAGAAAATACCCTGAATTACGGCAATGGCGACAACAATGACAGAAACGAGATTAGGGAGGAGGAACGGGTATCGCCCGAAAAGTCCATCCTCGGAGAAGAATCGAGGGTACCAGTAGGCTGGCTGGGCGAGGAAACCTCCCATGGCGGAGCCGATGATGCCACCCAGAGTCCAGATGAAAGGCTGAACGGCATAAGCTTTGGCTGTGACATGATTAGCGACTACTTTACTGTCGTTTAGAGTGAATTATTTCAAGAGAAAACTTACGCTCATGCTCAGGCCGTTTCACCATTTCAGCAACCATGGTCTGCATGACAGACACATTGCCGTTGAGAGCACCGCCAACAAATCGTGCCAAAAGAGCGACCCAGTAAGACTTGGCGAGACCAAAGATGAGACTGGAGAGAGCGACTCCGACAAGTCCAAACAAAACAACAGGCTTGCGGCCAATGCGATCAGACAAGATGCCCCATCCCATAGAAGTCAGGGCCTCAGCGAGGGCATAGGCCGAGACAAGGAGTCCCGCGTAGAATGAAGCGTCATTTTCGGCAATACCCAATTCCTTTACCATCAAAAAAGTGTAGGCCAGGATTGAATTGAACGCGATGGGTTCAGAAAATCGACATATTGCTGGTGGTTATTTTGTTAGCGACGCGATGCGGTGAAGACGAGAGCGAAGGCGCTGTGGAAAAAAAAAGAATGAAGAATGACGTACCGAGAATGGTTAGTTGCCTCGTGGGAAAGGCGTTTGGGTCTTTGTCAGCTTTTGCTCCTCTGAGATTCATGGTCTGAATGATGACGCGACTGCCTCTTTTTCCCTTTTGCTGAATGGAAGATTAATGGATAAAACCACTCTGTATCTCTTGTCTCTCGGTCGGGAAGTGACTTGGAGAAGGAGAAAAGGTAAAGAAAAGAGGAGGAACGGTCGGAAGGGAAGATGGGATGAAAGGAAAGAAGAAGAAAAAAAAGTCTTTTGTTGGCGGGCCATATGACTTTGAAGTAGTAGCTAAGTTTGGTGGTAGGCTAATAGAATTTCACACCACGGGCGCGCACTGAATCAGGCTCCTGCTTCTGATCCTACTAGGTTCTACTTCTCCATGCTTCTGCTTCTGCTTAGTAGGCCTGGTTGTGGTAGGTAGACCGGCCCGTAAACCGACTTCGGTGCTATTGCAACAACCCCCACGTACATGTACATACCTAAAAAATGATGAAAGGTTGTTTGCATTGCCACTACTGACCCTGGTACTCTACGGATAAAATTCGCTTTATCTTTACTCTTGCAGCGGTTATCACTTGGCAAATAGAGGGGTCACAGGGGACTGCAGGGGCTAGTTGCAGCGCGGCTGCCTACAAAAAAAAAAAGACGATCCTGGTAACTTCAGCTCCTGTCATTGATGCAAGCAGGACATGACATGACATGGCATGGGGTAAAGTGGATTATTCCCTCATATCCTTTCTCATCGAAAAGTAAGACATTGTTGACTTTCGTATGTGCTTTGTAGCTCTTGTTGGAATGAGTGTTGTCCGAGGTTCAATACCGCTTGCGCAGAACATTCCCGGGTTAACCCTTGCTCATTACTCAAGACATCGATTCTCTAGCACTAACATGAATCATCACCACAGAGTCAGAGAATTTTCTTCTTTTTTTTTTCTTTGCTTTTTTTTCTCTCTATTATGCGTGCTTCCCCAGTTTTTAATCTCTTTACAATTCATGTCCGCTGACCTCGGTTCTCGTGCTTAGTATGACTATGACACTACCGTACATACAACAGTCGGGAATTGATGATCAGTGGCAAGCTGTTTGTCCTGTCCTGTCCTGTGGCAAAATATACTTTCGCTTGATTCATTGTCGTCAGGGTGCATGCAAAGCATAGTTAATCTGTCAATCTGTCAAACGAACTTTAACGATAATAAAAATGAAAACATACTTTTTCCATGTCAGACAAAAGTTGCACTCTGCAAACCGTGAATCAATATTCCAAGAAACCAACAACTGAATCTGTCTCAGTTCTCAAAATCGATCCCAGATCTTACTCCCCCCTCCCCAAGTCAAGTCAAGTCAAGTCGTACACCGTTTTTCCGCCAAGAGATGACACTAATTAAAAACCCACCATCCATCATTCAGGTGTGGCGAAACGGAAATCGTTCAACTGGCTAACGTTAGCGGCAGTCGAGGAACCACCAATCGACACCGACTTGTTGGAAGTGACGATGAGGCTGAAAACGGTAAAGGCCATTCCATTCATTCACAGAACCTGAAAAAAGAACGGTATGTGATGTCGTGTGGCTATGTGGGATGGTCTGGTGGGAGGGGGACATGATAGATCGAATTCATTAGATCTCTCGCTTGCCTTTAGCTTCCTTATCGAGACCCATGAATGCTGATCTTCAACAAGCGGGCATCAATCAGAAGCACGTCTCGTCTTACGGTGTCTTCTTTTCTCTCTTCTCCTTCTCTTCACTTCACCTCGCTAATGCACGGACCCTTAACGTCTCCTCCTTGGTCAGCCAGCCATCCCGCCGTAGTATCTATCGCATCATGTCTAAACAAGCGCGATAAGGCGCTGCAACGCAATCCGGACCTAGATATCACCGTCTAACACACTGCAATACTTTCGGACCAATAATTGACTGTTGAACAATGCTAGTGCATGAAACTGCCGTTTTTGTCAGGTGAGTTGATGGTGTCGTATCGCTCTCTGTCCCCTTCCCCGCCTTGCTCACCGGCTTTCTCCCCTACCTCGTGTTTGGTGGCTGGGAAGAGCCAGGCTGGGGACTGACCGTTCAGTTTCGTCCTACCACAAAAACAGGTTCGTCAATCAGGGCTTGGTTTGACAATTGACGATGGAGCGGGTATCCAGGGAGATATCCTTGATCATGCGCTACTTAAATGCGCACCATCAAATGTCGGCTGATAAGTAACCTGGCCTGTACCCCGATCGCGCATTGAGAAATCCAGATGGATGGGTCTCGATTTATTGGCATGGGAAATTGAACAAAGCGCTACTAAACTCCGATCTATGAAGGATAATATTTAGCACATGGCGTTTGACACCTGATGTCTTCAGAGTCCAGATTTCGATGCATTGTTCCGGCGGTGTGGCTCCGCCCCAAATAGCCAACTCCCGAATTCAATAACGGAATCGCATCAAGACAACTTCCATTTTGCGCAACACCTCCCACAATCGTCGATCAAACTGGCATGTGGCTGGAAATCCGTGCTCACCAGGACAAATTGCTTTTGCTTGGTGTGCGACAGATCATTTCAGAAACCGGCCTTCATTGAATCATGATATAAAATTTTGTACCACTGGAACACAGCAAAGGAATTTTAGGTGGGTAGGACGAACTTCGTATCGGTCATCCCTGGAAACGATGTCTACCAGTACTTACCTATGCACGGGGAAATAAGCATCGGTAGTCCAGGAACGTCCCGCTGGTAACAAGTCTCATCGTCATAGACGCTGAAACGGGTGAGACAGAAGGGCTTGCTTTGTATTAAGCCATGTCGTTGTGTTTCACTTGTAATTTCTTATTCCTTGAGCCGCGTACCTGTATCATATTATGCAAGTTGCCTTGGTGATTCATTAATAAATTAACCTGAATATTGGGACGGAGTAAGGCAGGTGTTAACAGTTGAAAGCAAGCTGCAAGACTACCATCTGGACCATCAAGCGAATTTCGTCCTGGGACGTTCCTGCAATTCCCCATCCAAGATTATATCAACCTTTTCATTATAAAAGCACAACAGCTTCGCAATACCAGCGCTCTCATGCGTCGGATGATTGTAATACCACACCAAATTCTCATGAGTTTTTCCATCTACCACGACGTGATAGTACTCGGCCTCGCCTTTGTAAGGACACTTGGTCTTTAGATCACTCTTTCTGAGGACAGTCTGGTCGACAGATGTAAGAGGTAAGTAGTAACGTGTTGGCAGACTTGTCTCGAGAAGATGCATTGACGATTCGGTCTTGGCAACGGTTTTGCCACCGACCTTGACCTCGATAGGGCGCTCAGAGCGGAGAATATCAACGCGCTTGAATGGGTCTTTTGCATGTACAAAAATCGGTTCATCTTCCTCAAGCCATTGGTCTATCGAGTGGTCAGTCTCATATTGTTGCCGGTCTCACCATCGGGAACGTACCTATGCTACGAAAGTCAAATCGTACCAGGCCGGACAGCGGCCCGAGAGTCACATCTGGAAAGAACCTCAAGACTCCATCTACTTTCTTCTCTTCGAGAACATCATGAGCTCGCACGATAAGTTGAGAGATTGCTGCGCGCTCCTTGAGCTCAACCGAAATGTTCTGCTTGTCAGCCAATTTCCCGTTCTTGATATCCACCGAAGGAACATAAATGGTGGGAAAGCTATCGTGTTCCCAGACATAGACGGCTTTAGTAGTATCGACAACAGTGATGTGATTATGAATAGCCCGGATCCTACGGGATGTTTCGAGGGCTTTGCGAGGACCGTGTTCGATGAGACTCTGCGCAAGTTCCGCGAGACCGTATCTAGCACTCATTTTTCTTTTTGGTCAATTTGATATGAGATAATAACAATATGTCTTCAATGTTGTGATTTTGTGAAGTTGATAAGAGGTATAATAGTTCTCTATATCATTGATTTAATGGTGAGTTGAGATTATTATAAAGGTCATACCCCGCTCATAATGACGCATCAGAGTTAGCACAGGATTACCCATTGGACCCTTGATTTATAATCGCCTCCACGGAAGATATGTCAACGAGGTAAATGCCATTCTTGTGTCAATTAAATGATCTGACAAAGTGGAAATCGAGGTGCAGCTCCATATGGACTGACATTGCTCTGTTAGTAGAGGCTTGGCTCACTCTTATGTTGAGAGGTCCACCAATGACTGCCGACGATAGAACACACTCTGAACAGTTGCCATATTTTTTAATTACTATCCAGCTTCAAAATCCTCCTTCTTTTCTCCATTGATGTTTCATAGCGTTCCTCTATGTGAGAGGCCAATATCGTGCAGCTGTCAGCATACTCCACGTGACTGACCAGCTTGGCAGAATGAAGATCATTTTTGACTAGAAAATGGATCATCATCTTTCCCTAGCCAACTCAAACTCCACGACCCAGAGACGTACGCGTAATAAAATCCAAGTCCTAATTAACGTTTTTCACACATAATGGACACTCTTCCACCCGAGATTATCCGGAACATTGTCTCGAACTTGATTGTCGCGGCGCGTTGGGTTCCTCACATAAATGAACGCTGTCCCATAACATCGCTCGCACCCTACGCGTCGATATCTCAACAATGGAGAGATATCGTCGAATCTATTACATTTCGGCACCTGATTTTGAATTCGAGGAGGCTTCATGTTGCTGAGCTCGAAAATTATCTCACGCCGCTTCGACTCAGCTACATCCGATATATATGGTACGATTTCGAATTCCCTGCACACAATCTAGCCGCATCCACGAATCCAGAAGAAGATTACGATGATCAGTTAGTATTCAACAAAAGTGTGAGACAACTCCTTGAAGTCCTGTCGCGAATTCCGCCTCGAGAGGAACCGGTAGTTGGCTTGGAGATATTTATAACGCCACCCAAAAAGTTCGCTCTCCGCCTGCTGCGTAATGAAACAAAAAGGTCGCGTGAAAGAACAGAGGTCCTTTTTGGAAATGTTACACCTTTCTATGTCGAGTTATTCAAAGACTGGGACATGGGAATTGCTGAGATACCGGCTGTTGCCTACTTCAGAGTAGAACCTGGCTCTCAGAGTATTCTGTTCTCGCCATCTTCGATCAACCGCATTGCTTCAAAGATGCCACGTCTATCAAAGGTGGAATGGTGGCTTACTGACGAGGAGAATATTGATTCCACTGTCGAGACGAGCCAAAGAACAAGTGAGTACTGTGAAAGAGATGACCAGGGGACTGCTCATTTCTATGAACCTAATGAGTCAGGGATGTTCCTAACATCACTACTATAGTGTTTTCGCGGACACTTGAGACTGTTCCAACGTCTATCAGGTCTTTTGTTCTAAGCTACTTGCGGCAGCCTCCACAATCTGCAGTCGATCGTCCCAATAGCACAGTTACCCCAAACAGCCATGAAGATATTTTAAGTCGATCTTTCTACTCCTTCACCCAAAGAACAGGGCTGGATGATTTCTATCTTCTGGCAAGAGTGGACAGTACAATCCTCTTACCCCAAAAGCCTGAACACGATGCCATCTGGCCGAGTATACGTCTTTATCACCTCGAACTGAAAGAACACTTGCCGTCAGGCGAGTGTATCGCACAATGGCAGCCTGGTAAGGAAGGATACGCGTATGACCAGGAGATAATGGACAGATTTGCCACCGCTGCTGCGACCTGCGCCCCAAGAATGCCTAAAATTGAGGAACTGAATATCATACACCATGGTCGTACGCAAATGGGCATTTGCTTTAACACAAGGTCAAAAGATGAACCTTGTCTTGAGTTTGTAGGTCAGCCAGACGTCCCTGAGGCAAGTGAAGAGACGTTGGCGATTTGGAAGAACGCAGTCAAGGCACATGGATTAAAATGGGATGTGAATGTCACCAATGAGATGGGCAAAGTGTATCATTTTTACTAATTGTTGTATGTGGTTGGAAGACGTACGGTGGATAGAGGCAATTCCCCAGTGTCATATTAACTAAAGAATTTCATCTCGATTTGAAAGATCTGGACAAGTTTGAACCTAGGAAGGCATGCATTCGTTCGCTATTGATGACCAGCCATCAAAATCGGAATTTTGGGGCATGTCAGCTTACAAAATCACTTGTCAGATTTTGGCTCAAAGATGGGGCTACAGACGGCGAGGCTATGTTAAAGCTGCATGAATGAGCCCCATCGAGGCGGAGCAATGGTTAGTTAGGCTTATGTCTTGGCTGATGGCCCAAAGAGCTTCCTTCTTGTTTTAAAAACAAAGCACGTCCACATATGAATTGCCTGGCAAACAAACCTCATTACACCTCAAAATACTTCCGCTCTCCAAATTTCAAGACCTGAACAATGGCTTCAAGCAACAAACCGGAGCGAGCTAGCTTCAATAACAGCGTAAAGCCAATTCAGGTTCCCCTAAGCGCAGAATGGGGCATCCGCGTTCCTGGTCGCGAGATGATCAAACTCATATACGGATTCATCCCTCAAGACATGGACGACAAATGGGCGTGCTGCACTGATGGGCCTGACAAAGAGGGGAATATCAGGGTCCGTATGTGCAGAAGCTGGACCAGCATGGAGAATGTGGCACTGATAGGACAAGTGCCAGCTGAGGCATACAATAACGAGAAGGTCATTGAGAGGGAAGGAGGGGTCATCTCGAAGATTGTTTGGGAGAAGCCAGAGAAGGATGATTATGAGCCTATGGATGAGAAGATGGCGAAGGAATTTGCTGTTAATTTCAGCAAGTCTTTTATGAAGTGTGATTTGAAAGGGTAACGAGGGTGGGATATTTGGAACAGGAACGTCCCGACGTATCATTCAAAGCTTTTCTATCGGTCACTTGTCAAATCTATTGATGCTCAGACAAGCCTCGAAAGTTGCTATGAGCACGGTTCTGGTATCTTCCGAGGGCTTCCAAAGTCTCAACAACCCTTTTTCTCAGTAGAAAATTGACTTTGTTCTGACATGGTTAGCGATGTTCAATTCTGAGAACACAGGACAAACTTCAAATCTCAACTCGAATCATCTGGTCGGTTGTCCTCTCGGAGGCGAAGGCATTCGTGCGCGAGCCGCTCTGACCTCTAATCTTTCCGTAACCTGGCAGTGTTCTTCTGCTACTGGACGGGAGGCTGATGTGTATGCTTGGTTATAAGGTTGCGATAACGGAAATGATTGACGATTATTCATGAGCGGAGCTGTGTCGGCGGTCTGGCTTGGAAAAAGGTCGTCTATTGCTTCTAGGAGATCCTCATAGAGTCCTTTCATGAATGGAACGATTCCGCACATTTTTGTTGAGAAGATACACACTTTGGTTGATTGATGTAGAGGCTGAGTCGTTGGTGGAAACATGCAGAATGAAATGAACCTGTTCGAGATCACGTGCCGTGAACAGGCAGCCCGTCACTCCTTGGACAATGAACAGCGTCACAAATAAACGAGTTGTGTCCAACCGTGAATTCAATGATTTTCTGTTCATCCCTGATTGTTCATGGGTATGTATTGTATCGCTGCAATATTGTCTTGACCTGGAACCCCCATATTTATTTACACCTTGGGTGACCTTCCTGACTTTGTAAAACTATCCGTCTGGCCCCCCATGCCTTCCTTGCTGTCGTTCGCCTGCGCATTCTGGCTGTTGGTCTTCTTTTCCTTTTCTGTCAAGTTTTGATTGTTTTCGAAAGAGGTTGCGTCTTCTTTTCCGGGCGTGCCCTTAAGTGAAGCCATGGCGCCTTCGGTATGGTCTGTGACTTTCTTGTCGTGCTTGAGTTCGGACGAGACGGGGGTCTTGACTTTTCCTGACTCCATGCGTAGAGAGGTGTACGGAATGTAGGTGGGTTTGCTTCGCAATGCCGATGTGATAGTTGGGAGACGTCGAAAGGACGATAGGGATTGGCGTGCGAGGGTCATTTTTGCAATTGGTTGTGGAGACGAACTGCAAAGAGAGAACAATTGAGATTATGAGATTATGAGGTTATGAGTTGTGGAATATGATGTGGGAATCAATTGAAACGAGGAGTTGGGAAGAATTGATGTAGTCGCAATTTCGGTAATGAAAAGGCTGAAATGTAAATAATGACGACATTGTAAAAGCCGAGATAGAATCGTCATCATCATGGTTGATGTCATTGATACGACAGACCCATCGACTTCATCTTCGGTATAATAAAATTCCGAATCATATCCATCTCATGGACGCATTTGGATTATGTCTTGGAATAATGCTGTGTCATTTCTTGAGGTGTCGCTAATATATCCAGTCTACTTCAGGCGTAGGTGCTTTTGACCCATGACTCCTCCCTTTTGAGAAACTCCTCAAACGTGGTCAAAGTAACACCCCATCTCTGAACATCCTCAATTTCGACCTTGGTCTCCAAATCCCGAGCCATAACTTGTATGGCAACAAAAAAGTCTGTTGCCATCTTCTCTTCAATCTCCTCTTCAGCTAAAAACGTTGTTGTGAAAGACCTCCCAGTTGCTTCGCTTAGCTGTTTTGCGATTTCAGCAAGAGAGAGTTTCTCGCTCGCAATCGGCACAAATTGTCTGTTAAAACGCTCTGGTTCACGGAATGCAGCGACGGCAAACTTGGCAATGTCCTCCACGTGCACTTGTGGGAGACGAGTCTCGGGTGTATAAGCTGTCTTCAAAATGCCGGCACGTGGGAGATCAGGATACATCATGTTAACCTTGGGTTCAAGAAGATTGCACATGAAGAACCCAGGTCGAAGAATCGTCCAGGCGTCAAATCCGGCCTCTTGGACGAGATTCTCGATTTCGCGTTTCCAGCCATGTCCTCGGCAAACTGGGTGATTGGGATCGTGATATTTTCCCTTTTCAAGGTCTTTTATGGCCATGCCGCTGGAGTAAACAACATGTTTGACGCCAGTGAGTTTGGCCATATCGAGGATTCGCCTAGCGTGAGGGACTTCGGAGGTGAAGGTTGCAAGGTTGGGTACCACGTTCAAGAAGACATGGGTGCATCCGTCTATGACTTTTTTGAGAGTTTCTTCGTTTTCCCAGTCGCCATGGGTTACTTGGACGCCCAAACTCTGAAGCTCCTCTACCTTGGGCGAGTCCATATTGCGAGCTGTGGTTCGTACGGTCCAGCCGATATCAAGGAGTTGTCGGGCAACGGCAGAGCCCTGTCTCCCTGTCGCACCAGTAACAAAGACAATAGAAGCCATTTTGCTCTAGCTTTATAGGCAACTTGATAATAGTTTGATCTGAAAGAGTATATAAAAAGTAGCGCTCATGTTCTTATAGGATCGCAGTGTGGGTGAAATCCGCGCTTGCTCTTCTAAGTCGACTGTATTGACAAGCCTGCGGAGTACGTTGCGGACTTTCAAGCTGGTCGGACGCAATTTGGCCCCGATGCCCGACTACGGGGCACTACATCCGATGTTGTCCATTGTACTCTGCCTCTCTTTACAAGAACACAGCGGCGTAGCCAATACGGATGTTCTGGCCCGGTACACTATTGTTCCTTTTTTTCAGTCCCCGTGTTCAGCCACATCAGAGTATTGGTAATCAGTTCAGGTGTTCGGCATTAAGACGCGCCGGTCGATGTAAGCACAGGACAAAGTCAGCGTAGTATGCTATATCATTTGCTAAAATGGAAACAATAGTCTGACATGTTACGTCTTGTCCACTAGTCTGTGTTTGTATGCACAATTCGACTTTCTTTCCGTACATTGACAGTTGTTCAGACTGGTCTTTGGCCGCAAATCACGTATCTGAACATTTGTTAGGCATGTCCAAAGTACGATATGAACAACTTACACAGGCCAGTAGGCATGGATTGAGGTGTTTTTAATGTCTTTTCTCACGTCTGTCAGGAAAACATCCAACTCGGACTTCGACCATCCCATCACTCTGGTGAAAAGAGCGTTGCTAATTGCTTCGAGGCCGCTTGAAATATTCTCAAGTGTCCATGATCCTTGGCCATGTCAGCACCTTTCTTCTTATCTTCGCACAAGAAGTGTCTTACCTAGCTCCTTGTGCTTTCTATCTTTTGGCCAGCGGTTTTGGGGCCATTTGTAGATCCTTAGCGAGACGTTTTTAAAGCCAGCCTCTTCCATCTGAGATTTATAAAAGGCCGTTCCGCCAAATGGTCGACCGATCTTCTCTGTGCTCTCAAGTAACAGATTCGACCATTTGTAGAGCGCTGTATCGGGAGACATGGTACCATCATCAGATGTGGGAGGCATAATATCTACAACCTCGACCCAACCACCAGGTGTCAAGTTTTCGAAACTTTGACCAAAGAATCTTGGCCAGTTGGCGAACGAGACAGTCATGAAACGACAGTAGATATAGTCAAATGGCTCAGAGAAAGTCCATCCGTCCTCCATATCATCCACCTGGAACTGGACGTTTGGAGGCACCATAGATGGCTGAATTGGGCTCAAATCTACCCCAGTCACAACTGCCTCAGGATGTTCGTCGGCGAAGTCAATGGCCCAGATTCCTGTTCCTGTGCCAACATCGAGAACACGACGCACAGGTATAGCACCCTCTTTGTAGATGGGGGCAAGTTGAAGGTGATTGTCAAAAGTCAAAAGGCAAAGGCTGTGCTGGAAGTCCAATCGGTCTTGTTCAACATCGTCGTTCGGGCCAATGTATGCCCCATCTTTGTGAGCATGATATGTCCGTCCATTCTCTTCTCTATACTTGTAAATGGTGGAACTTAACGAAACAGTTGAGCTTTCACTGTCAGTGCAGTGGAGCGCTGAATCATCGTCAGTGACGTCGTTATCTGCGTCAAGCTGGCCTGCGGGTTCGAGCGGTAGCGGTTGCTCATGGGGCGACGACTGTGGGGAAGTTGTCTTTGCGGTTGTACCTTGCTCGGCCATAATTATAGCGCATGTGATATGGACTATTGATTTTATGGGACAGATTGCTCAAGTAGCGAGTTTAATGAAGAATGAATAGAGAATGAGCGATTTAGTGACTGCGGTTCTTAAAGAGGCATCGCAAGCGAATGCCACGGGGATGGGAATATGGGAATAACAAGCACGATGCAGGCACAGGAACTTACCAACTAACTACCTGCGGTTGTTTATTGGTCGGTGGCCACGTGAGTTTTCCCAGGGTCATTATAGTGACATCTTCTCTACTCATTAGCAAACAGAAACAGTATGATGTTCTGTTATCGGAACGCTATATGCGCATGTCTCTTCTTGTTCTGACACGTTTCCTACCAAACCCTAAGAGTGATTCAGTGTTTCTTAACGAATGATTGTATCGATGTTGTGATCCTAGTTATCGCACTCTGTTCACAGTTGTGTTCGACTGGGCATGCCAGGCAACGACTGGGATGTTCGGTATCATGGCTGTCGATCAACGAACTCTAAGCACTGATTCAGAAACAGCCTCAAAGACCCATACCTGTTTATGAGAACAGGATCCCATGATCGATAACATCTAGAGTGTTCAATTTGCACAAAGGCGTCTGTGACTGAGCCCTGGGTACGTACCCCTGGGTATATAAGGAGGAAGATTTCCCACTCAAAATCTTTTTCTCGTCAACCCAATCTGTGGATCTGGAAAGAAGAGAACGAAATTCAGCAACTAGTCATACTTTGACTCACGACTCAGACCTATTTTCAGACAACACAACACCACATCACAGCACATCACTCGGTAAGTTTATTACCACCACCGACACAATGCCTCGAATTCAAAATTTCGATTCGGATCGTGGACGCCTTCCTGAAGGCATGACCCGAATTGGATACGACTCTGATACTGGAGTCTACACCTTTCGGGCTGCAGACGGAAGCCTTTGGGAGAGTGCTCCCGGCGAGCAGTTTGGCAAGCTGACTCCAGTCGGAGTCGGCTCCAAGACAGATGCGGATTTCAGAGACAGGAACCCGCAATTCTTTCCTTCTCCTCCGCCAAGAGCTTCTACTGATTCTTCTGCAGGAGACGGTCCTTTCAACCTTGACAATCTGCCCATCCGTTCTGCAACTCAGCGCCGGTCTGCGACTCAACGCCGGTCTGCGACTCAACGCCGCTCTCCCGCTGAGCGTCGCCACACAGCCCCCTCCCGCCCTCGTGAGGCTCCCGCAAGGGCCTCATCATGGGCTACCCTGCGCCAACGAGTACGGTCCGTCAAGACCATACTCACTGGAAATGTAAACAGGACACTGGAGGAGGTCAAGTCTGCCTTCAGCAAAACTTGATGGCGCTAAAGCAGTGCGATCAATGTAGAGCTCGGCGGGGTGTTGGGGATGAGGCGCTTAACAGCTGGATGGCTACCATCGGAAAGCTGGAACGTGTCGACAAGAACGGTACTGAGTACTGGCAGTACTGGAAATGACAGGTAAGTGTGGGTTCCTCCCACGACTAGACTAGAATAGATTGGAGGGTACAGTCTTAGCGCTGGCTCTCAGGATCGGAGTTGGAGTTTTGAAATTGGAAGTGTGGTAAGGAAAAGTTGTTTTCATAGACAGATTGGAATTAATAAATGAAAACTTCTTAATAAGAAACTACTACAAAATGCTATTCATGTGACTTTTGAATATCGTGATGACTGCCTGCCCCTTAGCAGGTTCGTTGACGAAGCTTGATAGGGTTGAATTACTTAATTAACATTGTCGAATCTTATGAACGTGAAGCTTGTGGTTCCTGGTATTTGTGCTTCAGCATCCCCGCATGAGACACTCTGTCCGTACAAAACAGATGATGAGGGAAATCTTTCTTTATGTAATCTAATACATTAGAAAACAATCAAAGACTCTGTATATCTTCTCTCCTGTTTGCAGAGCGTATACTCTAATTCCAGTCTTGCTCCGTACTGGTTGACAATCACTTGCTCCCAAGACACACACTCGACCCTTTGCAACACATCGATTTCCTCCATAGTCTCTATGCTTCCTCTTCCAACCTTTTTCTCTTCAATCTCAAGTATTCTCTCCACGGCCCTTGCGGCAAAGGCACTGTCCCAGACTGCCTCCCGGAGCGGCTGCCGTCGTAAGATCCTCAACACATCTCGTCGGACCATGGGGTCCCTACATTTGGCTCCAATGATGTAGAGAATGGGAATAATAGCTACGTCTTGTGTGAATCTGGGCTTTGGTGATCCTTCGTGGTGCTGGTGACCAATTGCGACTTCATCGACCATTGCGACGCATCGTTGAAATTCGGGCAGAAATCTGTCATACTCCATCTCTCTCCCCGGACCGAGGCTACTGACAAGGATCCAAAGAATGGTATTTTGGAGCTTCAATAATATTACAAGACGGTTGCTCTCGATATCGGCGCTATAGTGATTGTTTGTGCTTAGCATGTCTTGGAATCGACGCGACCATGACTCTAGCTGCTCAATAACAAGCTGCTTGGAATCGATTGAAGGAACTCCGTCGACAAAACTTGCCTCTTGTGCCATCCAATGCATTCCCATGGCTCGCGCGAGCAATACCTGGTGGCAATTGGCGGCATGGTCCACTGACTCAAATGCATCAATTGTGAACAAGGTTTCTTCTTCAAACGTTTGCTGCATATCTACCGGACTCCAACCGACTAGATATGCACCCGCTTGCATGTCGAGACGCCTCAGCTGCTTCACAACTTCCATGAGAAACACGTTTACGCTGGAGATACTGGTATCATCTAGCATGGGATTGGGGATACTTCGCGAGAGTTTCACGCCTCCTTGTAGATGTATCATCGCCCGGCCATAACTGCCCGACAAATTGTCAAAGCTTGTGAACAAGTAGCATATTAATAGTGTAGTTATCATTGCTTCTACCTCATCGCCACTGTTTTGTGCTAGAAAGAGCTGTATGGCTTTATTGTAATGGAACAAGGCCCTGTGTTCTGACTGACTAGAATAGCCGTCGTGGTAGGTTCGGTGAATCAGGGACAAGGCAACAGCAGCATGTCGCACTGACGGGATCGTTTGGGAAAAGAGCATGAGGATTTCCCGCCATGATTTGCTCGGGTAGTACTCATTCAGATGCACGACGGAAGTGACTTCGAAGAATGTCATGGCTTCTGCTTGAACCGAATCAACTGGTAGTAACAGCGGCGGTCTGGGATTTTGCAAGATCAGGCTGTGGTGGCTTCGATGATATGTGTATGGCGTCTGTCGGATGTTGAAAGCAGTGCATGGGTTTGACGAGCCACAGGCTGCTGCTGGAATAATCTCTGCGTGATGATACTGGCTTGTCTTCACCTCAACCCCGACAAGGTTTGCTACAACATCATAGCCGTCGCATGTCCGCCCTGTAGACTGGCACTTCAAGCATGACGGTCGAGTCTGATCACATTTGATTCGCCGTATTCTGAGCGCTGTTGATGAGTTCGATCGGTTTGACAACGGCGAGCTAGTTGAGACTCACTTGCATGTTTTGCAGCCCAGCTTTGACTTAGGGGCGAATTGTCGCGGTTTCTTCCTCCAAGCATGGCTGCTAGTTCCGGTCTTCCTGTTCGAACCATTCATTGCCGTAACCAAAAGTACTATACAAGTTCAGGACAGTGGCACAAATTTTGTATTATGCAGAGATGATTCCAGAGGAACAATAACCCCATGAGGAGGAACAATTAGCTGACCAGACTGAGGGCCTGCGTGAACAAAGATAGTGCTTACTTCAAATTGAGGCTGCTGATTGGTCAGTTCGTACAGGTGGATATGCCAAGGCTTACTGCAGGATCCTTGACCTCGGTCTTTTTGACGATCCCAAATATCAGATTTGTGAGGGTCAAGTTGGGAGTCCTACCCTCGGTCTTTGGAGGCTGAGTTCCTATCTAAAATTCCTTTATTTGCTCGTTCGTACGAGTGGAGTAAAAGTCTTACGTGTAATATTAAACAAGGACTTGGTCAAAAAGAGAATTTCTGAAGGTCACTCAGCGTGTATAAGTAGTGTCAACACATCCCCCCAATGGAGCACTCGTTGTAGATACAATCATTTAATAAATATTTTCAAGCACATTGCAAATTACAATGAAGCGAATCGCAGTTGCTCTTATCCTACTCGCAGGATTTGGAGGTAGAGCTGAGTGTCGAACCAGCACGGTCCAAAATTTCGAAGATGCAAGTTTCCTGGCCATTTACGAATGATGCCGTCGTTTCGTGCAAGTTATCTGACACCATGTAAAGATCAAACCTTCGACCGAGCTTATATGGACACCATGCTTTGACAATTTTACCTGTTCCAAGCTCAAAGTTCCACTTGACTACGAGAACCCAAATCTTGGCACAGCACCCGTTGCTTTCATGAAGCTTGCTGGGAAGAATGCAACTTCTGATTCCCAGAGCCTCATGATCATTCCAGGTAAGATTGCCAGAGCCATGTGATTTCATAACCAAGCTGACTCTACAACAGGTGGCCCTGGTGGTTCTGGTATTGACCTCTTGCAAGAATTTCGAGACCAACTCGGGCAGATGTTTGGCGAAACATATAATTTTGTCGGCTTTGACCCCCGAGGCGTAGAAAGAAGCGGTCCAAAGATTGACTGCTTCCGAAACAACAAGGAAGCACGAGAAGCCTTTAACCGAGCACATTACACTGGGGCAACCAACACGTCCTCCAACTCATTCGAGGAACAATACTACTCAGCCGAAATCTATGGAGACTTGTGCAATAAGGAAGTTAAGGATAACTCACCATTTGGCTATTATGTCACCACTCCCTCGGTCGCACAAGACCTTCTCACCTTTATTGAGGCAGATGCGAAACTGGCGGGCCGTGAGCCTTCAGAAGCCAAGCTCTGGGGCTTCGGAACCAGCTATGCCTCTGTTATTGGTACCACTTTTGCATCCATGTTTCCTGATCGTGTTGGAAGATTAGTCCTTGAGAGCATCTTGGATGTCGACCAATACTATGACAACAACTGGCGCAATAATTTTGTTGACTCAGACAAGGCTTTTGAGCAGTTTGGGGTTCTATGTCATGCTGCTGGCCCAGACTTATGTTCTTTCTGGGAACATACGCCAGAGACCATCATGGCTAGAATAAACACCATCATCCGAAACATCTCCAGTCACCCTATTCCAGTCAGTGGAATCAACGGCCACACTTTGCCAGGACTCGCCACATACTCGGATCTCAAGTCTCTTATAGTATACGGCCTCTATGAGCCACGTACCTACTTCCCCATCTTCGCTGATATCTTTGCTGAGTTAGAGAACGGCAACGCGTCTTCTCTAATTGGATGGTCAGATAAGCTATTCCTGGCCAGTGATGTGGATGTCATAATCCGATGTGCAGACTCGTACAGGAACAACAAACTTGTCACTATTGAGGACTGGAAGGACTACATCGAAGATGCCGTGTCCAGCAGCAAGTACATTGGGGACGTGTTCCCGATCTGGGCGAGGACGATCTTATGCCGTTCGCTTAAGCCACAATTGCCTGATAGCATGATGCTACAAGGTAGGATCCTATTGCCATGATGTTCAGCAGCGGCCTCACTTCGAACAGTCAGTCTAACATTTTCTTGTAGGTCCAGTTACCGGAGTCAACAAGTCCATGTCTTTTCCAATCCTATTCACAAGCAACACCCTCGACCCTGTTGCTCCTGCAGCCAAGTATTTCCCCTAGTAACCTGTGCCTAGTAGTGATAAGTTTGCTAACCTTTTCAAGTGCTCACAAAATGGCTTCCCGGTTTCCGGGATCTGTCGTGCTTTTACAGGAGTCCGTTGGGGTAAGTTCCAAGTATGCTTCAGGGAACGCCTTCAGCTAACCATCCGCCCCTTTACAGCATCCAGTTACACGAGAGGGAGGATCTCCCTGTTACTTTGAGCACATTCAGGGATATCTTCAAGGCGTACTTCCGCCTGCCAATATCACTTGCCCACAGAAGTACTTTCCATTCAGAAACGGGGTTGCGCAGATTTAGTCTGGTTATAAAGTCGACGTCTGTGGGGTGCAGTGATTAATTCCATTCTTTTTCCATCTGCAAAGCATACGCTTCATTTGTATATGGGGTCTCAAGCTCAATACATACCATTAGCTACACTTCATACAGTCTCGCTTTCAATTGTATCTCAATTAACCTGCAACCGGCCTCGTTCTCGTCAGTGGCTCACGCCAGTATGTCGCTTAGGAGATCAGAATACTGCATAGCCAGAACGCCAGTTCTATCAGCATTATAGAGAAATTGCCATGACGAGCTGTTATGTATTTGGTAAACGGATGAAACGTGATTAGAAGTTGTCCTTTATAGGAGAGAGCTGGAACAAGGTGCGTGTTGTGTAGTGGATCGTGTTCAAGACCTTATGCCGGGCCGCCTGTTCACAGCTGTAGTATGTTACAAGCGGGACAGTTTCAATCCAGTGTATCATCGTCAAGAGCTTCCAAGGAAACAACCAAAACTTAGCATCGCCTAGTGCAGTAACGTCATGCTACCTAGCTACTAGCCTTACCAGGCCTCTAATCGCTGCACATCAAGCCTAGTCATTGTTGACGACAAGAGATCAATATGTGATGCCCATCGAATAATGTGTATGAATATCTGGTTGTCGGTGAACTCAAGGAATATTGCGAATCACTTCTTGGAAGTCTAATAGTATATAGCCCTCGGAGTAGCACTCTGCTTCCTGAGGGTATACCAGAATCCACAATCGCCTATACTTTACTACTTCTCTCCAAATCACAATACTAAAGATCGAACTTAAACACCACCTCCAATTTCGTCATGCCTCAAACATCCAAGGATAACGCTGAAATGCAGCTGACCGAGAAGCCAGTTAATTTCGGGATACCTGGAGTCCGATGCCCTACTTGTGCGAAGAACGGAAAGGAAGTTTGGGTTATAGCTGGCCGAGCTTGTGGATATTGCAATACGCCTTGCGTGTAGTGGTTTGAACAATCGCCAGTGTAAGTTGACACCTCTTTGCGGTATGAAAGTTCACTAATCTCGAGAATTTGACATTGATAGCTGCCGTTGTGGTTGGGTCGAATTACAAGACTGCAAAATGTGTTAGACAATGACAGGGCCTAGGCCACTGGAGACATGGGCGATCAGTCGTCTGCTGCCGCATCGCTATTAGACTAGGATGATTTCAATCGATTAAGATAGCCTTTTCAGTGAAAGCTTGTGGCCCATTCATACCTACCTGGTTTACAAAAAGAAATTTAGAAGTCCCCGCGCATGTCTCTCTTAGTCTATTTCACGGACATCAATCTCTTTTATAAAGCTTCTCAAACAGTCAGCCAATCACAGATATTCGTGATCACACAATAAACCTGTAGATGATTGAGGGACTCGAGCCTCTGTATAGATCAGCAGTTAATCAGTAGACAGCAGTATGATCAGAAACTTATGAACGAGTTCGCAGCTGGCAGTCAACCACCTGAGTCCTGCAACGGGAGGGTCTACTTGTCCTAAGTAGACGTAACAGCAGTGGTGAAAAAGTGGCATGACGTATAATGAGTTTCGGGGACAAAAGGTCTTGCTATGCTTCTATGGTGGGAGCTTTGAATAGTCTTGGTTCAACGTTCGAGGCTTGTGCCCTATGGCATCAACGACATTCTTGTATTTAGTACATGAGTGAGATTGTAATTTGCTGTCTAGTTCTTAGCCTGGCATTGTTCTCGGTATGTATCGAGATCCACAATAGACCAGACCCAATGAATTTTGCCATCGTCAAACCAATACATGACATGCTCATGAAACTTGACGCCTTGTCCATTGGGTTCGGCGTTGGCCCAGGTTTTGATTGGAACACCTGTGAATTCTAGCCTAGCAGCAACCCTCCCAGAGCCTTTGTCGACGATCAGATCCTGTATGTCAAAATACAAGCCCTGAATGGCTTCCTGACTTTCTTGGATCAGGGAAATGTACTCCGTGATGGTCTTCTCGTGAGTATTATGCGTTACCGATGGCTTACAAAACTTTTCAAAAGTGGCCTCCATTGTCTTCTCATTAATGCTTCGGATATATTGGCGATAAATTGAATCGAGGTCAACAGTCGTAGGACTCAAATTCTCCAGGAGATGCGCTGGTGTTCCCATTGCTGAATGCTCTCTGGCACGTCGAGCATCATTGTCTTGCATTGACTTGAGGGCTGAGAGTCGGCCGTCTATGAACCATGCTAACACAATCTCTTGAAACTGGACCGGTTGTGCAGCAGATGCCTCCTCCGAGGAATTAGATTGGGTCTTGATAACTCTGGCAGCGATGGCCTGCGCGTTGACGTCTATGACAGAACTGTCGAGTTTCGAAGATGTGTTGTTAATCTCGACATTAGAGCGCAACTGGGCGATGAAGGTGTCTCGTTGTAGCGAGTCATTGTTGATCGTCACGGTTGGTTGGACTAAAGATTCCAGCTTGTCCCACTGTCCCTCATTTTGGGCGCTGAGAATCACTTCCAAAAGATGGATAATTTCAGATCGTGGTAGTGGAGAACTCATGGTGAAATTGTAGCTCGAACTATGTCTGGGAATCTGTGATGGAGACGGATTCTCATTAGGACCAAGCAGGGCAGCCAAAGAATTTTATACAATTGTCAGCAAGATGCCAATGGCGCCCTTAACAAACCCTCTGCGTTGGTCATGTGATGCCCTAACGTCCATTAACAAGCTTGTTCTCCGCACGCCAAGGACGAGATGTCTGGGATAAGAGTTGATCGCATGGCAACCACTGGCGGGAGCTGAGGTTCGGCAAAATAGTGCATCCTGGTTTGGCTAAGCATTAACAGCTTAGACGGGGCGGCAGATGTTAGATCAATGACATGACCCACTGATGAATACGGTGGAATTAAACACACAGTCACTGATCTGACAATGGAGTAGACACATTTTTTATAGTAGATTGAAATGGATCATGGGGTGTAAGAGCAGAAAATGGGGTATTATTGTAAAGAAGTAAGTCTATGTAATTAAACGCTATACGGCCGTCAATTTTTCTTGGGTTTCCAACCCTGCAATAACTTTTAAGTGGTGATTATTTTATGTGAATGATTGCCTTGTGTTGACACGGTCAATGTCGTAAGGGTTACCCTCATACGACTTGCGACGCGACGCCATTGAAGCGCGCGAGGCACGCGAGGCTCGAGAGGCATGGGATCGTGTGGATTGGTGTGTCCTGCTTGCTGTGATGGGAGCATAAGCGGGCTCGTCAACCTCGGTGGAGGCGTCGTCATCAAAGTTCTCCTCCTCAGGAGCACCATCCTCTCTCTTCTCGTCATCGGAAGCAGGGGCGGCGTTCTCGTTTTGTAGCTTGCGCATGAAAGCAGCGGATTGAGCAGCGAACTTGCACTTCTCACGGATGGAAGCACCGTACTTGTAAAAGAGGAAAGGGAAAGGAACACAAGCCAGAGCAAGGAAGGCGGGGACAGATGAAGCCCAGTGAATACCAAGATCCTTGTACATGTATGTGGTGAAGAGAGGGAAAGCAGCACCGAAGAGGGATCGGAGGACAGAGTTGGCAGCCAGAACTGAGGCGGCGAAGATGGTGTAGGCGTCAATAAGATAGTTCATGACACTGAGGAAGACAAGAACCATGCCGAAACCGAAGGGGACACCGGCAGCAATGCTGACGAGCCAGTGAGTAGAGGGGCCGTTGGTCCATGCGAACCAGAAAAGTCCGATGGGCAGACAGACGGATCCGATGAGGCATGAGGGGAGACGAGCTTCGGGCGGGGCGAAGCCACCGTTCTCCTTCTCGATCTTGACATAGCGCTTGTTCATGGGGATAGTGTATCCAATGGCTGCGAGCATACCAATCATGATACCAAGGAAAGCAAGACCACCAACACCGGCGTTCCAGCCACGCTGCTGCTGGTAGACGATGGGGAAGGCACCGAAAAGCATGTAAAGAGTTCCGTAGACAATGGCCATGTAGATAGAAAGGAGAAGGACAATGGGCTCTCTGAAGAGAAGGATCCAGGGACGCGAGAGGGCAGTCTTGAAGGATTCAACGAGAGTAACTTTGCCACGGTCGTGGTCGATCTGGCTGACATAGACCTTGCCAGTGATCTTGGAGAGCTTAGCGGCGCGGCGGCGGAGAAGGACTGGGGCGTAAGTCTCGGGGACCAGGAGGGTGCCAGCGATCCAGAGGGCACCAGAGAAGGCACCGAGGAAGCCCATAACCCATCGCCAACCAGCATTCATACCGAGGAAACCTCCAATGATGGGACCGAGGACGGGACCAAGGAAGGGAGCCGCAGCGAAGATGGCCATGGCGAGACCACGCTGAGAGGCGGGGAACATATCGGCAATGGTACCACCAGCGTTGGTAAGAGGCGATGAACCGAAAGCACCAGCAAAGAATCGCAGAACAATAAGAGTCGCGGCGTTGTTGGCACCAGCGCAGCCAGAGTTGAAGGCAGTAAGAGCGGCATAGGTACCGATGAAAAGGTATTGACGACCAAACATCTCGCTAAGAGGCGCCCAAAGAAGAGGACCAATTGCGAAACCCAAGACGAAAAGAGAGACACCAAGAGTAGCGACTTCTTGGCTGATGTTGAACTCCACAATGATCTGTCGAATACCGCCAGTGTAGGCGGAGGATACAAGGGCGACAGCGAGAGTTGTCAGAGCGACAGTCATGGTGATAAACCACTTCTTGACTTGGCTGAACTCCATGGGGTTTCTGGGATCATTGGGGATCCATTTCACCCTGTAAGGATCCTCCTCTGTACCTGAACCATCGTACTTGTAGTTTTGGACTTCTGGTGTGATACCAGCTTGGTCGGCGACCAATCGCCAGTAGGGGATTTTAACCCTCGCCGGGCTTTCGATATTATCGTTTTCGCTCATCGTGTCGCAGTCGCAGTCGTATTGAGTAGTCTAGTCGCTGTATGTATTTTTGTGTGTGTGCGAATAGCGTCGATGCGTTTTGGGCGGCGGGGGGTTGAGAAAGCTAGAAACCCGTTGTCTGGTAAGAGCATGCAGATCACACAAAAGAAATGGGAGCCAAGCGAGTTAAATAAGGACTGGGATTTCTTTGATCGGACTTTATTAATCGACTACGTAACTACCGTTTCTAGGGGCGGACGGATATTGTAGGCAAGCAAATCTCTTCAATTCCATGACGGATCCGCCGACCGGCGACAACAACCTGGACAGGCAAGGACGGGTGGTCCCTACGTTAAGTCCGAACAAGGGATGATATCACCAAGCGAGACGCTAAGAACATTCTGGGTTACTCCTATTAATCTGGTTTGGGTTATGCCTCGGCTCTAGATCGAACCTAACGGGTTGTCGGGTCCGGATCGGGCTTTTCGGCCGTAATCAATTCCAAAATCCGGTGCAATTTTTGGTAGATCTGGGTAATGACAAACGTGGTCGTCAACGGATAAGGAACGGTCATAGTGTGTTTAGAAATCAGATCCTAAATCAGAGTTTGGCGATGCATGGTTAGGCCTCTTTCGGGGAACTGTTTGAGCCCGACATGACGAAACCCGCGGAGTCTCCATGGACTTTCTATGCGAAATTTGTGCGAAAATAGTGCCATTGGCTTCCCAAGTCCGAAGAAAAGTTCTTTCGCCACGGAATGCGTCATGCCGATGCCGAAATCCGGTCTCAGCTTAGCAAGCGTAAACAAGCCTTGACCACGAGTCACGAAGGCTGTCCAATAGTTTTGTCTCTTGATATGGAGACGGAAGCTGAAGTTATTTAAAACTCCTTTTCTTTATCGCATGATCCGCTTATTAACCAGCAAGGGAGATCTCTCTCGTATCTTAGATGGGTAAGATTCTAGATTGACTCAATGGAGATATCATGCCGAGATAGTGGATGCTTCTCGTCCCATTTGTAGCGCCTGTAATTACGCTTGTCGGGCGGCTACTCTGAAGGATTGTCAATAAAGCCTTGTGAATCGGTCCTTTTTCGTCGTTATCGTTTACGCTCTAACTAGTGGAACGACAGTAAGCTTGTGGTTTAGGTTGTGGTGTTTAATAAACAGCATAAACTGACTTGGTAGTGCCACGTTTTAAACCTCCAGCGGGGACAAGTTTTTAGTTAGACGACACCTTTGCTAATCAGCGAGTTACTCTATGTTTTTATTGCGTTGAGTCACGGCAAATACTGGTTCAATTGAATGTGTGAAATAATGCCTATGTGCCTGTAATCTGCAGTAAAGTAGCACGTTCCCTTGATGATAACTGAATGTATTCTTGCCATTGCAATAGTTAATTGCTCAAGCTGTAGGGTAAGACCCCAGAAGTGCCCATCACGATGCATTAAAGCATTCCGCGTTCAGACTAGTCTCACAGAAGCGCGTCATTGAGACAGGACAGCAATAACGTCACCAAACTAAATACCAGCCCTTTCCGTGCCAAGTCGGCCTTCTCTTGGCTCGATCGAACCAGCCATCCGGTACTGTAGATCGAGAGGCGTTTTCCCCATTGGAGTAACGGCTGGCGATCATCTTGTAGCTCAAGCTGAGGCAACAGCGGCATCTCATTAACACCGAAGAGGTCCCCGGTTCAATCCCGGGCGGAACACGCTTTTTACCTTTTTGAGATGTGCTATACCTTTTGCAGATCCTAATGAGTGAGACAGACATCACCGACGCGACCAGCCACAACCCATTTTCATGTCATCACGAATCCCTCTAGTCTAGTCTGTGCAAATACGCGTTTTTTATTGTTTTCTCCTATTCCGGCACCTGTGTATGCTCTTAAACACACCATCGTCTAAGCCATGGCATCCGTATTGTCGCTATGTTGAGTCTCAGTACCTGTCTCGCTAATTGCTTCTGCCTTTACCGGCTTGGGCAGGATAAAGACTGCCGATACCACCATAGCACCACAAAGAGCCGTGTAAAATGCCCACATAACCCTCAAACCATTGATATATCCTTGCTTATCCGTCTCGCCCTGCTCTGCATCGTTCGATACATGAGTCAAATTACCACCGCGAACAGTTCGCTGAATCAAGACTGTTCCAACCACAATCGATATCGAAACAAAGAGACCACGCATGAACGTATACGCAGACATAGCCGCTGCCAGATCTCTCTGCCGGACATGAGTCTGAAGCGCGATCATGGGGTTTTGAAACAGGACGCCGCAGCCCAAACCTGCAATGACTTCAAAAATCACCAGCTTGACCCAATCCTTTCGCTGCCCGAGGCTAATAAAGAGACCTGTACCGAGAGTCATGAGAGAAGCGCCAATAAGAATCACGATCTTGTAATTTCCAGTCTTTCTCACAAACAGGCCACCAAGGCCAGTTGAAATCGACATGGGAAGAATAAGAGGAAACAAGGTAAGTCCGGAAATGATGGGTGAGAAACCAAGGATGACTTGGAAGTACAGCGGCAGGAAATAGTCGTATGCGATGAAAATGAAGGAGTGCAGATTCGCCACGGCGAAAGAGGCAATGTTTGTTCTGCTCTGGAAGATCCGAATAGGGATGATAGGGTTCTTGGCAACTTTGGCTTCCCATATCATGAAGAGTGCCAAGATGACAACCCCAAAGACAATGAGGCAGATAACGAAAGCAGAGTCCCAGGGAGCGAGACCACCCGAACCAGCTTCAAGACCATACAGGAAGCAAATAGTGCCACCGATGATGAAAGCAAAGCCAACCCAGTCAAGACTGCGCATGCCGTCAATAAGAGGTTCCTTCTCGATGTTGACTTTGAGCAAGAAGAAGAGTGCTACCAGAGCAACTCCCTCGAAAGGTAAATTGATGTAAACTGTTGATTTTGTTAGCTAATCTTTAGTAAGCTAGCCAGCCGGGATATACTTACAGCACCATCTCCAAGTAACGGCTTGAGAGAAAACACCGCCCAGCACCGGGCCAATGGCTCCAGCGATGCCAAATACAAGTCCTGTAATACCATAGTATTTCGCACGATCCTTCAAGGGAAACAAGTCTCCAATAAGAATCGTGATGAGCACCATACAGCCTCCACCGCCGAGACCCTGGACCACTCTGCCACCGATGAGCATGCCACTTGTCTTTGCCAAAGCGCAAATAAGACTTCCAGCCATGAAAAGGCCTGTGGCACTCATCATGCTCGGCTTGCGGCCAACGATATCCGAGATCTTGGCCCATACTGGTGTCACCGCTGTTGTTGATAGCGTGTAGGAAGAGCCTATCCAGGCGTATTCGCGAGCTGACGTGTGGAGTTCATTGCCAATTGTAGGAAGAGCTGTAGCCAAGATGGTCGTATCCAATGCGCAAAGGAAAAGAGTTAGACAAAGAGACAGTACAACAAGGCGTCGTTGGATTGTGGTCATGTGTGGAGGAACGTATGAGGCCCCTGTCTCGACAGGTTCAAGACGGGAACCCACAGCGTCTTTCTCGTTTTGTCCATCTTGCTGGTGTGAAGGAGACTGTGGCTGTGACTGTGACTGTGATTGAAGTGGCTCCGACATGATACGCTGGGTGTAACAGTAAAAAATCTTGGTTGAAACGGCGCTCGTGATTATGTAGACGAGGAGAATATTGAACGAACCACTTGTAGAATGTGTTGTTGTTAGTTCGGTTCGCTTCGGTTCGGAGCTGAGGGCCCCGGACAGTGGTTCTCCCTCGAAATTGGTCGGTGCGGATGGGGGAAAGGGAAGTGTTTTTTTTATTCTTAGGTGAACTCAATTGGAGAACCAATTAAAGGAATTGACTTTTTTTCGCTCTTTTCTTCTTCATTTCCCCCCGATTCTGCAGCCCATCTCAGTGTAGTATCTTGAACTGGTAGAGAATTAGCGTTTCTCGTGCTGATGAGTCGTGATGGGGGGACGATACTGGTTAAACTTACTCGTGTAGTGTTGACTGAACCTGAACCCCGGCCTGACAAACTGGGAAGGAAATCTTTATCCGAACCGAATCGAACCGAAGTTGAGCGACGAGCTAACAAACGCCTCCTCAGCAGCCTTCAGAACCCCATCTCCAATGAGAATAGAGACATTGCAACATGACCAAACAATGAGGGCCTCGAACATCCCGTCTCTTTTGAGCAAGAGACCCTCATCTTTTAGTTACCCCGCGAGATGAAGCCTGACAGGCCCGGGGTAGTAAAGCTTGGCTACGGGTAGCTTGAGAGACGAAATAGTTCAGTCAATTCACTCCAGGTCAGACGAGATCTTTGCTTATTTATTCTTTCCCCCCATAAAGACGGATCAAAGCCGTGAACGTCTTCCGCAATTCGGAGACATCTATGAATGCGGGGGAGTTGCTTAGTGACTTTTTACCCCGGACACTGGTTATGATACGCGTGTGGGGGATACAAATTGTTGGCGACACCCTCGGTAATCGTCTCCCCGAGACGTGTGACGTTTCTATTCTACTTTTTTCTGAGCTCTCTCTGTCTGTCTGTCGCTTGAACAACCAGAAACAATGTCTTCTACCATTGACACAATGTCGCAAGAATCTCAAAGCCTCTCTCCTACGCCGCGTCCTCCCCGATCCAAACGTGGCCGTCTCTCTTTAGCGTGTACTCAATGTCGCAAGCGCAAAGTGCGATGCGACGCGACAACCCCCAAGTGTCGAAATTGCGTTTTACGAGGCGATGAATGCACAACCTTTGACCCGCGACGACCCAATTCTGTGGCAGTGAGGAAATGGCCTCACAAGAGTTCACAGAGCACTTCCACGCTGTCGCCAGTACAGCGCAGAGCTTCAATCGTCAGTCAGCACAGCTCTCCGGCCTCGCTCGTGGGATCTCAGCATGCCGCCTCAACACCTTTGTCAGCGAACGGGAGCAAAGAGAGGGTCCCGTCGTGGATTGAGCGCGCATACCAAGAGGTCCAGACGTCGCCCGAGAGTGGGACTGATGGACAGACAAATGATAGTCCTGATGTCGTTATGAACACCGATGAGTCGTCGCATCGCATAAAGGTTGGTTGGCATCTTCTTGGTGTGCCATGCAGCATCGATTGATCTTTTATAGTATATGGGTTCCAGCAGCCTACAATGCCTCACCCGCTTCATTGATCTCTTTCTCCAGCGGCGAGGACTAGACCCCATTGGCAGACATTTCCGCTGGGGTATGTGCTTCACTGAGGAATTTTCGCTGCCCTTAGTACCGAGCTTGCCAGACCTACCCAGCATGTCCGTCATGGAACCCTGCATAAAGAAATATTTCAGCCGCACCCATCCTCTAATACCAGTTCTCGACCATACCGAGTTTATATCCGATGTTTTGCGCTTTTCCGATCAACAACAAACGTGCCCGAATGGTCTCCAAGGAGCGATAACTTCTGTGGATGCACCTGCTCTCGTTGCAATTTATGCTGTGTTGAGCATTGGCATGGACGATCACGAAGGCACAATATCGCCTGCAGCCACAGGCTATCTTACAGGGGCTTACTCTCTCGTAAGCCACCTACTGAGCTTCCCATATATGAGTTCTGTCCAAGCCCTTGTTTTACTAGCAGTGGCTATGCGTGCAAGAGGTAAGTCTTGAGCATATCATGTATCGCGCTTGACTGACACTTTTTTCCACAGGCAAAGACGGCCAATGCTGGCATCTGCTTGGCCAAGCAATTCGGATAGGCTATTCACTAGGCTTCCACCGAAAAATTGTTACATCAAATCCCAACGACGAATCAGGACATCAAGTTGACCGTCAACTGCCCTCCAGAGTCTGGTGGTCGTGCTATGCATTGGAGAAATCTATGCAGCTCGAGACAGGCCGACCTAGCGCCATCGAAATCACCGATTGCGACCAGCCGCTACCAGATAAGAGCAGCGGGTTGAATACGTGTTTTATCAGATGGGTGTCTCTTTCTCAATTGGTTGGCAAGATCAGTGAGCACATCTTCCAGCGAAGAGCAGAGAGTGCTCTTGAGTTCTTGTCGGGTATTGCACAGTTAGATCAGGCACTGATTGACTGGCTGGATGAAGGAGCAGAGGATGCAAAGACGAACCAGAACGCAAAGACCTCGGAAGAGAAGTCATTTGCTATCTTTCTGTCTTTGCAGTTCCATCAGGTGAGGACAACAACCACCACCAAAACTTCATGGAGTGCTAACATTTCCGGCAGGCTCAAATCACTCTTCTACGGGCATCACTAATATTTCCCGAGGCGTCGTTTCATAGTCAAGTCCAAAGGCACGAGTCCAAGATTCATAGTATATCTCGACTACTGCAAAGTCAGGTTACTTGCGTCGAGGCTGCGCGGACCATCATAACCCAAGTCGCCGAGTTTGCAGACTGTCAGCCTGACTTTTTGCTATTGACTCCGACCCCCACGTTATTAGCAGCCGTGACACTCGCACTGCAAACATTTAAGAAACCACATAAGCGAATGGGTCGATCAGACGGCGAGCTCGTGAGAATAGGATCCGACTACGTTGCCGAATGTTATCGACGCGTAGGTCAGCACGGCGAGTTCATCAAAGGTGTGCTAGAGCTATCAATACGCGTCAACCAAGTCTTGTCCGGTGGCAGCTCAACTAGTCAGACACCAAAATTGTCGCAACAGGACTCTCAAGGTTCGAGTCTTGATCAGAGAATGTTATCGCCAAGTCAATTCTGTGATCCTAGTGTTGATTCGTTCGTATTCGACCCGTTGGAATATTTTCAGGATCCGTTTCAAGCGATGCCGTTGGACCACTTTTGGGCTGTAATGGAGAGCGATTTTGCAACTATCGGTGATCAGGGAATGTGTTGAGATGTCAGCATGATCAACAGGACGATATAGTTTGAGTTTATAATCGATACCCAATAGCAACCAAGTTCATAGTGTTTTGTACTCTCAAGAGTTGTCGTTTTGTAAGCAAACACTAACTTTCCATGAAGGTCTCATCAAAGGTATGATGAACGTTGCCAGAACCATCGGCAGTGTATGGTTGAGTGGAGGCTCGAGAGGTTTTATCGCAACTTCAAATCTGACAAGGGTGTTGCCTGGTAATAAGCAATCATGAGCCATGATTATCGGTTTTCTGCCTTGAATGACCGAGCCGAACCGCAACAGATGTTCACATACGATTGTGGTATCACCAATGAATCTCGGAGATGAGCGTTTCTGGTTGTTATGCCCAAGCACGCAGTTGGTTTATATGGAGATGTTTCACCTGACCCTTCTCCAAAATGTTACGTATGTCTACTCAGTATCTGATAAGACATCGTGGTAGAAGATTAAGAAGAAGCACGGCGTTGTGAAGCCTGACACACAAGCCATGATAGCAATAGATTTACAGCAGCTATGTAAAGGCCCAGAACATCCCACCTGGAGCTCCATTGCGAGACAGCGCTGCAAAATGACAAGTTGGAGTAGTGTAGTTTACGCTCAAACTACACCTTGCAAACAAGCATGAGGAAAACAAGGACTGCGGTCGCGCATCGACCTACCATAACAAACCGGGGGCGGCAAAATTAATCATGAGATCAGCATGCTTGGAGTCTAGACTTACTTCTTAATTATGTATCATCCGCACCTAAACTACAAGCCCTGTCGCATCTAACACGGACCAATTTACACCATGTAGCATCCATCGCCCCTCGTTGAAATAAACCGAGCCGGTTCGGTCGAGCTCTCGGTTCGGGGATATCCCCACGCATCCGTGATCTACTCACTAGCATTACCCCAGATTTTAGTTACTTTTGGAGGCAGTGGAGGAGTAGATCGACTTATTCGAGTTGCATATAAAGGATTGAAGACTGCGACTCATCTACTCATCTTCACAAACTACCTGACTCGTCCATTCTGTTCACAAACATCGACACAATGGCTCCATCAGCAACCACCACCACCACTACTACACAGGAGCACCCTACGCTCACTCTCCGCCCTGAAGGGCTAGACCGTATCGTGATTGACGGTAATGATCGACGATATGGTGACTGGAGAGATGACCTTGTTCGTGATGGCTACGCCGTCATTAAAGGTGCCATTCCCAGAGAGCGGGCACTGAGCTATGCTAACCGCATGTATGGCCTGCTCGAGAGCTTGTAAGTACATTGGTGGTGTAAATCAGAAAGTCTCTGACTAATATATACAGTGATCTTGGCTATAACCGTAACGACCGCTCCAGCGTCCACCCCGACAAGCTGCCCGTCATCAACGAGAAGGGCATGCTTTTGGGCTACGGTGCAGCCCATGAGGACTTTGTCTGGAATGTTCGAGCTGAGCCTGGCGTTGTTGGTGCTTTTGAGAAGGCCCTTGGCACTGAGGATCTGATCGTGTCCTTCGATGCTATCAACTATGGCTTTTCGAACCGAGAGAACCTACCCGCCAACAAACCCTGGCCTCATCAAGATCAGGATCCCGATAAGCCCGGCTTCCGTTGCCTTCAGGGACTTGTGAACCTGTTGCCCAACGGTCCGAACGATGGTGGTCTCATTGTTGCCAAGGGTGGTCACTTGTTGAGTAAGCAATTTCACGATGACATCCGCGGCACTGAGGAACGTATTCCTGCATGGACTCCAGAGTGGTATGGATTCACCGACAAGGGCATGAAGTGGCTTGAAGACCACGGCTGTGAGTGGTACAAGGTTGAGGCTGACCCCGGTGACCTGATCGTCTGGGACTCACGAACTCCTCACTACAACGTGCCAGTGAAGGGCAACCAGGATCGCTTTGCCATCTACACTTGCTTCATGCCCGTGACTGAGGCAACCCAGGAGGACCTTATTCGCAAGAAGGACGCTTTCGAACGCCGAGTTGGCACTACACACTGGCCCAATGCTCGTCACATCGGATCCAATGAGGCCAAGAGGAATGGCAAGCCTGATCATGTTGTTCGCGACAGACCTCTCCACGAGCCGCAACTCAGTGAGCGGGCATTCAAGTTGACGGGTATTCCTTACATCAAGGCTGAGTCTAGCTAGGCAAAGGGAAATGGATGATGAATGAATTGTTTTAAGATTTATGTAGTTTAGGTAGCAAAAATGCTGTAACCCGTTCTTTTTTGGCAAGATACATGAATTGAGAAATACCTAAGCGTGTAAATATTAGATAGGAGTGAAGTGACTGCGAAGTCAGATAACTGTAGCATTGAGCCGCCAAAATAGTGGCCTCTAGAGTGCGACACACTGAAAAGGCCCCCGATCGAAGACATTTATAGGGTACATTAGTGCGTGGTCCGCTAGCTGAAAATAAACAGCGGACAGCCCAGAACGACAATGGGACTTGACTGACATTGGTGAAGAAGAAGCCATATGCAGTATGATACGTAACAGAACCATCACATGATTTTACGTGACTTGAGACTGTATCTTTGTTCTTCGTACGTCAAGTGTAGAATTACGCGTCGTGTCACTGTTGCAATATCCTGCAAATGCAGTTCGGTTTGTTCCATGGACCAACCAAGCCCGTATGTCCAAATTAAGCGTCCTTGAACGAAATATCGGACAAGATTCGACCGAGTTCACATCAACCCAATCTGTAAACGCTCTCACATCCAAATGCACAAGTAAGACATTCCCATCCGTCACGGCAATTGCGTCGGGTCGTGTTTGAGGGGTATTGCTACGGCGATGGTCGCTTCGGTTCGCAGGTGTCGGTTCGGGCTCGGTTCGCTGATCCCCGGATCTGACAGACGCTAGCGCCTCACTGGCAAAAACCCTTGGGCAGTCGCGTATAAGATGTAATTAGAAGGGTAGATCGGGCATATTGATAGCAAGAAAACGAAATATTTCAGAAAGAATCACAAAGTCCATCATGGGTAGCCTACCTGACCTGCATATCGTGATCGTTGGTGGAGGAATCGCTGGTCTAGCAACTGTATGTTCCCTAACACCCCTACATGGTATACCTGAAAAGAAGCTAAATCATTCCAGGCCTGTGCCCTAAGACACCCAAACAGACGCATCACAGTGCTCGAGCGCTCTCGTCTTCTACGTGAAGTCGGCGCTCTGATCTCCCTCCAACCCAATGCCAGCAAGATTGTAACAAAATGGAAACTTGACCCATTCCTAGAGAGCGCAGAGCCTCAGATTGATCAAGGTTTCAGAATCTTTGATGCTGACGGCAACCTGGTGAGAGAGCTGCCTTTCCAGAAAGGACAGTTCGGCGCAGACCGTGTTCTTTACCATAGGCAAGACTTGCAGTCTGCTCTTGGCAATGCAGCAGTCAGCGAACTTGCTGAGGGAAAGCCCGCAGAAATTCGAACTGGTTGTCAAGTAGCAAGTGTCGACTGCGACAACGGAGTTGTGACACTTGACTCCGGCGAAGAAGTCCATGGAGATGTCATCATTGGAGCAGATGGAATTCACAGCGTTGTGAGAACAGCCGTGGTAGGAGAGAAGAGGGAGGCTTTACCGACTGGCACATCAGCATATCGGATGCTCATCCCAGTTGAGAACCTCACAGACCTATCTCTTCCCGAGAAGATCTTGGATCCATCCAACCCTAAAACGACCATGATCATGGGCCACGACAGAAGAATCATTATGGGCCCTGGAAGAGGAAGCAAACTTTACGGAATTGTCGCCCTAGTGCCCGACGAGAAGCTCTCAGAAGAGAGCTCAGACAGCTGGGTAGCTCCCGGTAGCATTGAAAAGCTCTTGGAAGCATATTCAGACTTCCCATCATGGTTACACGACATCTTCAAGGCGGCGCCTGATATCGGACTCTGGCAATTACGAGACATTGACCCCTTGCCAAACTGGGTTAAGGGACGAACCATCCTGATCGGCGACGCAGCTCATGCTATGTTACCCACTCAGGGACAGGGTGCTTCACAAAGTATCGAGGATGCAGAGGCCATCGGTGCATTCTTGTCTGAGGTCAGCACCAGAGATCAAGTTGGGGAGACTTTGAAGAGGGTGTTTGCTGCAAGGTATGACAGGGCAACTCTGATCCAGAAGTTCAGCAGAGATCAGGCGAAACCTGCAACAGATGGAGTGAGTAAGGAGATCAAACTGGATCCTGCTCAGTTTATGAAGTACAACAGTGACTATGATGGTGCTGTAGACTGGGAAGAGCGCCAGAAGAACGGAACTGCTAAGCCATGACGACGGATATGAGTATATAGTAATAGCAATGACATTTATATGATAAGCAAGTTAGGACAATGCAGGAAATTCGTGTCAAACATGTCAAATGGTAACTGAGCAACCCCAAGCTCGATCTATTCTGATTGTGTCTTGGTGAAACATCAAAGCGACGGAGGAATAACGCCAAGTCTTAATCGTGTGAATGAATCTTGGTGTGGTTAGTACCAAGGCTGACAGAAAACTTGTAACGGCAATCATACTGGCGTCAATAAAGCTTAAGCGGAAGAGTGGGACAAAACAAAGTGTTTCTCAAGACTTGGACTGTATTATGGATACACCATCTTCCAAAGTAGATCAAAGCTGCAATCTATTATATGCTAAAATATCTGCTCTAAACTCATATCAAACATTTACACGATAGGCAGTATAATCCTACTTGGGTAATCTCCACCGTAATGAATCTTATGTTGACCCTTGTTCTTCTCGCTGTCCGGCCTTGGCTTGGAGAAGGCAGCAGTCTCGTTAAATCCGGGATATTGTCCCAAGATATCCAGCTGAAGACTCTCACCCGCCTCATAGTCGACACCCATGCACCAAATACCGATCTCAAGCTTGACCACTTCACCCTTGGGAATCTTTTGTACCTCATCGTGGGGGTGGAAGGGAAACTGAGGATGAATGGATTTCTTCTCGTCGATCTTTCTTTGTGAGGCTCGTAGGATACCCATAGCACCGTTGTGTAATGTGAGGCTCTGACGTTCCTTCTCTGCCATTTCTGAAATAGCTTTCACAGGGGTCTTTTCGATGGGAAATTGCAAATGGCTTAGTTCCTTGCCAGATTTGTCCAGCTTGCGGACTTGGCAGAAGACGACCATGTCGTCCAAATCATCACAGCTCATATAGAGCTCAGCCTTGGGCATACCGATAATTCGTGTGTGCTTATCGAATGTGTAGCGGAACTTGGAAATGGACCACCGATCTTCGGAATTGTAGGTTGAAATACCTGAAGAAGGAGCAGAATCGAGGAGAGCATTGCTGTCACCCAGATAGAAGGATCGGTAGTCGGTGTTGGGAACTGGGAAATCGGGAAGCTCGATATCACTCTTGACCTTGCCTTCGTCAAACTGCAGCGTTGTCCAGCGAACACGAGGCGTATCTTCCCAGTCGTTGTCGATGCCCTTAAGATACTTGTCAAAGTATTTCTGCCCAAGAGTTAGTCAAATACTTAGTTGGATATTATTAGTTGGAGACATACCTTTAATTCGGGATAGCTTTCCTTGATACCGTAGAGCTCAAACCACTCCTGGTACCCGCACCACTTGATCCACTTCTTCTCACTGCTCAACTCCATCCAGCCTCTCACAGCACCCATGGTGTGAATCTGACTGAGATCAGAACCAGTGATGAAAACGGGAATGTCGATCTTGCTGAAGTCGACACGCTTATCGTTCCAGTAAGCATTAGCCTGAGGGCTGCGGCGGTACATCTCAGCGATGTCCTCAACTCCATGCTGGCCCTATCACCAAACGGTCAGTACCAAGCCCAACTCACTGAGAACTCAGATGCCTGAGAAGAAAAGACAAACTCACTTTGATAACAAGCGTTGTGATAAGATCAAAGTTACTCATCGTGAACCAGCCACCGCGGCAAAACTGTTCTCGGAAGATATCTCCAGAACCCTCCCAAGGGGCAATCGCCTTCAATGATGGAGGGTTCTGAGCAGCGGCTTGCCATTGCATAATGGCCAGATATGAGTTTCCAGCCATGCCGACATTGCCATTGCACCAGGAAAGCTTTGCCAGGGCCTCGATAACATCGTAGGCATCCTCTGCCTCTTGGGCACCCATGCAAACTGCGTCTCCATCACTGTTGCCAGCTCCTCGAGCATCAACGTGTGCAATAGCATAACCTTGGTTGACCCACCAAGCAGGGTCCAGACCTTCAAATTTCTCGAGGCCACTGACGTCGTCCTTTGTCAAGCAGCAGGCCCAGACGCAGACGTTGAAAATCATGTCCAGGGCCGAGTATTTCTTTCCATAGGGAGACCAAGAAACGATAACAGGTACCTTTTCTGAGCCTGTGGGACGGTAGATGTCAACGTAGAGACGACATCCATCGCGAACAACAACCTCGACATCGTGGTCAATGCGGATATCAGAATCCAGAGTTCTGGCATTAAAGGGAGCAGAGCCCTTTTTTAAGACTTCTGTCTTGCCAATAGTAGGCTCAACGTAGCCATTGTCGCCTACCTCAGGCTTGTTGAGGGGCTTGAAGGCGACTTGGACAGGGGCTGGCATCTTGACTGAGTTGGGTTAGACCGTCAAGAGGCAGGTAGGTGGTAAAGAATTGAGTGAAGGCGAATCGCCTTAGAGAGGACAATTGTAAAGATGAAGTTTTTGAGTAACCTGCACAAAGTAGAACCTTCTTGAAAAAAATATTGAAAAACTTGGTAATAGGATAGATGATGCTCTTGACTGGCTGATTCTGTAGAGAGATTGAAGAGCTTCTTTAAACTCCTCGGCCTACTGACAAGAATCGTGAACATGGAGTGGGGAGCTTCAGGGCTAAGGAGGGCCTAAGAAGATGGTGCAAGAAATAACTGCACATACTAGGCCTACCAACATACCAAATCTGACTAGTTATTTTGTCTAGTACAAGGTTAGAAGACGGCTGGGTCCAGGGTCGGTTCGGTCTAAAATCCCCCACGGGGTAGCATCAAAAATGAGGGGAAAGATCGCGGAGATGCAGCACGGTTGATCATGCAACCACAAAGTGGGAACCGTTATTCCTAATTGACTGTTTCCGATTGGTACCCTCATTATCATGTTCCTTGGGGGTCCTTGCCAAGTTCAATGGTTTGTCCTGTCACATTGTAGATAGCGGCTACAACTAGTATCAGTTGAGACATGAACCGAATACAACAGAGTCCGGTCCGAACCGAAGAAGACCGAGCCGAAATAATGCTTGGATTTCACCCCCTCAACCGTGCAAATCTGATTCCGAGCCGGTTAGGGCTCTCATTACCCCATATTCTCATTTCTGAGGCCCGGATCAGAGATATAACTAGCTTCAGCCTCAAGGTCATCTTAGTGTTTCTCATCATCAACAACACAACACTTCCAACTCTATTCCATCACATCACACCTCTTATTCCTTTCTTACACTCTCCCCAAAATGTCTACCACAGTCACCGTTGAGCCGACTCAAACAGTCGCCGCTCGGTTTGAGACCAAGGACTTGGTCGAATTCGACCCCAATGTCGTCTATGGCGACTGGCGAGACGAGTTCCACAAGACAGGCTGTGTTGTTATCAAGAACGTGATTAGCCCTGAGCGAGCTCAATACTACTGCGACAAGCAGATTGAGTGGCTCAAGAAGTTCGAGCTTGGTTTTGATGAGAAGGACCCCAGCACCTGGAACGCCGATCACCTCCCCGTCAGCTTCAAGGGTGGCATGTATTATGGCTATGGTGCTACCCATGAGAAGATGGCTTGGGAGGCTAGAACCGAGCCCAAGGTCGTTGAGATCTTTGAGAAGCTTTGGGAAACAAAGGAGCTTCTCTGCTCTTTTGATGGCCTCAACATCTCCTTGCCCAACCGCAAGGACATTACTTGGAGCCCTTGGCCTCACTGCGATCAGAACCCCGAGAGAAAGGGAATGCAGGCTGTCCAGGGTCTCCTAAACTTCGCCCCCAACGGCGACAAGGATGGTGGTCTGGTCTTGATGAAGGGCTCATCTAAGCTCTTCAACGAGTTCTTCGCCCACAAGAGAGAGTCAGCTGACCACGAGGATGCTCCCCCACCCGAGATTAAGTACATGGACCTTTTCCTCTTCAGCGAGAAGGATGTTAAGTGGTTTGAGGAGAGAGGTTGTGAGATGTACAAGGTGAACATGGAGCCTGGTGACTTTGTTCTCTGGGACTCTCGCACCATGCACTATGCCAAGTTCCCCGAGGGTGATCAGATCCGCCACGTCCAATATGTCTGCATGACACCAAGAAAGTTCGCCACTGAAGAGGCCCTCAAGGCCAAAGCCTACTGCTTCGAGACATATACCGGAACCACCCACTGGCCCCATTGGTAAGCCACTCACACCTTTTTTGCTGTATGATTACTTTGCTAACTATTCTCCAGCAACATCCGCATTGCACAAGAGAAGCCAATGAGAAATGGCGAGATATGCCCCAAGTACCGCACAGAACCTTTTGAGAAGCCTGAGGTGACAGACCAAATCTTGAGATTGGCGGGTGTCAAGTCTTATGATGAGTAAAATATGGTTATAGGAATGTCATTTTGAAAGTACAATAGTCCAGGGCGGACAAAGATCTTGTTACAGTATCATAGTTATTTGCAATACACTCTGAATTTCCCATACTCCTGTGTCACTATGTCACTTTGCTCCCGAACCGAAATTTGCCAACACTTTGGAGATCTTAGTGTCACGATAGTAGGCCTTGGGAGATTAGCCTTTCTAGCATAATGGGTCAACGACCTCAGAACACCTTGGTGTTGTTGAGGGACACTCAACAAAATCGAGACGCCCTTGTCCCGTCGTCACATTAGACTAAAGCTGCAGATAGCTGCATATTGGGGTGCATGTGTCTTTCCGTGATCATGTATGAACACGAGTATCGGTAGTGGTTTTCCAATTGACCACGCGTAATAGGCCAAGTCAGCCCAGAAACTTGGCATGGAGATTGCTAGTGAGAGACGCCACAACAAGGGTCGAGACTCGGTTCGGTCCAAAACCCCAAAATCCGGGGTAGAGTCCGGGGTGGCGGATCTCGGTTCGTGATAAGTCTAACCAGCTTCATCCACGAAAAGCACCCAAGACTTCGGGATGTGGTCCTCCTGCGGGGAAACAAGGTTTTGCGGGGAGACGCACCAGCCAAGGCCAAGCATTGACATTTCTCTAGCGAAGGGCAACCACCCCCTTGTTTTCCCATCTTGTCCTTTCCGTTATCTCTTGGCTCGTGTGTCGAATATCTATAAAGGCCTCAGCTATGGCGTCCATCTGGAGAATCTTTTCCTCAGCTTCATCAGCAAGCAAGCCAGCTCATCACACAGATATCTTCAGCAACAAATCCATCATCATGGATACCAAGTCCGATATCAATCATGTCGAGCATCTCGAAAGGGATTCACTCGACGTGATTCAGATCTCCAAGTCAAAGGTCGAGGTCAGCGGCACAGTCAAGCTCACCGAGGGCAAGACTGTGTTCATCCCAACTCCCACTGCTGACCCCCGAGGTGAGAATCTGTCAACTCCTCGACGTCCGATTAAAGTGCTGACTTGACAAGACCCCCTGAACATGAAGATGTGGCAAAAGGCCATGGTCCTCATTGTCATCTCGCTCTGTACGTGAATTCCTTCCGAACCCGATCGCTTCAGACACGACGATTAACATAAAACAAGTCTCGACAATTGGTTTGGCCTTGGTATCAGGATTCGGAGGCCTTCTGGGCTTCTATATCCCGGCCTATTCGGCTGCCGGCAAGGGCTATGCTGACATAACGCACCTGATGACTTATCCCACACTCTTCATGTGAGTTCCTTCCAGTAGCAAGCAGCAGACGGTGAACGAACTAACATCTTTGAAGGGGTATCGGAAATTTGATTGGCATGCCACTCGGTATCGCAGTCGGTCGACGAATCGTTCTCATCGCCGCTACAATCATCATGATTATGAGTGCTGGTTTGTGCGCTGGTGCAACAACCTATGAGTGGCATCTTGCAGGACGTGTTGTTCTTGGACTATCTGCTGGACAAAGCGAGGCTCTCGTGCCCATGATCACCCAGGTAAATAAACTCAGTGAAATAACTGCGGGACATGTCTAACGGGTACAGGAAATCTTTTTTCTCCACGAGCGAGGTCGCTGCATGATGATCCAACAGACCATCCAGACTATCGCCACAGCTGTCTTCGTCATCTTCGCTGGTCCCATCGCTGAAGCCATCACTCCTGAATGGTGGTATGGTCTTGGTGCTTGTCTGTCAGCTGTCTGCTTGTTCTTGACCTTTTTCTTCGTCCCTGAGACCAAGTACCCTCGCCCCAGCTCATCCTACCAATCCACTGGTGGCTCCGATGACGAGGAACCTGTTATACTCTGTATGGAGCGCCCTGAGCTTGACTACGTCAACTTTGCTCCCCGAACTTGGCGATCTGACTTGCGACTCTGGGTCGGCGAACCTGAGTGGAACAAGATTGTGGAGATCTTCACAGTAAGCTAGCTCAGGTCCATGATAATCTAGACCCTACTAACCCCTGTCTAGCAAACCTTTAGTCTTATGCTCTTCCCAAATGTTATGTGGGCCTTGCTTCTGAACGGACTCACCCTCGGTGTAAACATCGCCATTGGTACCACTTACGGCGGTATCGTCACAGCCCCTCCCTACAACTGGCCACAGTCTTCAGCTAGTTATGTCAACGCTGGACAAATTGTCACTTCACTGGTCGCCCTTCCTTGCTTCGGCTATGGATCTGACTTGCTGATCAAGTGGTTCGCTAATCGACGCAATGGAATGCATGAGCCCGAGGTTCGCATCATTCCTCTCGCTTTCCCCATCATCGTTGGTGTCTTCACAGCTGTGCTATACGGTCAAGGTGCCACCCACCCTGAGAATTACCATTGGTTTGTTTTCGTCTGGGGAGTCGCTGGTAAGTTTGCTTAGAAACCCTCCTATCTAACAGATCACTAACATACACACTAGCTTATTACTTCGCCTTTGTTGGAGCCAACATCGTTGCTATTACGTATCTTTTGGACAGCTATCCTCAGCGAGCTGGTCCTCTTCTGGTCATCATTTGTGCGATGCGCGGTGTCATGTCATTTGGTGTGTCCTACGGTATTGCTCCTTTCATCGAGAGAAACGGCTACGATGGTGCCTTTGCCGTCTTTGGTGGTTTGACCGGAGCGTTTGGTGTTATTGGTGTCTTTATCTTCATCTTTGGCAAGAAGATTCGAAAGTTCACTGGACGCTGGGCTACGGATAAGGCCAAGAGCGATTAGTTGCAGCACAGAGGTATCATTCACAGGGGCTGATGTTGGTATTCAATGGATGGCGGTATGATGATTGGTTCTAATTGATAGTATATATGAGTTACGCAAGGTTACATATAATCAAAGTGCTGATTATAAGTTCAGCAATTTCTTGCACACCTCCACCTAGCTCAATTGTGTGACATGCCTCTTATCTCATAACAACCTAAGGCTCGTGACCTAAATCGCATAAAGGCGTGGAACTCCACGTCATTACTTCAGCTTGCATTCTTTGCGGAGAAAGGGGCATGAGCAAACAGACATATATGTGTGTCAAACCGCAAACGGATCATCATTAGGATCGGTGTTCCGTACATATTCAGACCCCTTAGCCGTGTCGTCTGCAATCTCTTGTCCATATTGCTTAGCGATAAACGCATACGTCATGTCGATACCAGCTGAGATACCAGAAGATGTCCAAATATTGCCATCGACTACCCATCTGGCACTTCGCGCCCATTTGACACCAGGCCCCTGAGTCAATACCTGCCATCGGTTAGTGGGAGACTTGGAATAGGTACACATTGCTCACCCAATCAAAGGATCTCTTGTTACTGGTGGCTTCTCTGCCATCCAAGATTCCTGTCTGGGCCACAATGGCACTTCCTGTACAGACTGTCAAGAGGTACTTGAGCTTGGGATATCTTTCCTTGACGAACTCCCGAACTCTCTTTGTATTCTCTGGATTTCTGGCACCAAAGCCGCCTGGGACAAGTAAAACTTCTATGTCATCAGGTGCTGTCTCGTACGTGTGCGTGGGCACAACACTCTGTCCGATGCAAGCAGGTCCGCCTTCCACAAACGTGGACACAGGAGCAAGTGAAGTGTGAAGAAGCGACACCTCCATATGCTGCCGTTTGGACGTGAAGTTTAAGACATCGAGCGGTCCAAACACGTCTAGAGCTTGGAATCCAGGGAATAGTGCGACAGCGTATTTTGTGGGAAGAGACATCGTTCTTTTGGTTGAAAAAAAGTGAGGCAGGATATTTAGTGACACATATGTGGTTCACAGGATGAGGGTGAGGGGTAGCGATATTTGTCTCGCAAGATTTGTCAGCATCTCTATGTCTAACCTAAAGGTTCATATAATTCTACTAAATAACATGGCATAATTCAGACGAGAATCTCATTTCCGACAATCTAGTATCTACTATAGATAAACTTTCTCATTCCACACTGGCATTGTCACCCTTCAGATCTGAATCCGTTACTTTCTTCCCCATGCTGACCTTGTCTTTTGGCACCTTGGTGAGCCAAAACAGTACAGGTGATGCTGCCATGTTGAAGATAATGTACACCCAGAAAATACCAAAATTCCTCCAGCGGTCGTTATAGTCTGCACTTACTGTTTCAAGGAAAACATTGGTGTCATTTCCACTACAGAAAACACACTCGGTAGTTGAAGCCATACTTTCTGATGTAAGATAGCCATCAAAAGCCTTGATATAAGGCTCCAAATAAGCCGAGCAGTTCATTGAAGGTGGTGGGGAGAAGTGCGAGTATTCCTCAGCCGAACAGGAGATCTGCGAGTTGCCGAGCCCAACAGAGAGAACGCCAGAGAAGAAGTAAGTGAAAGGCGACACCCTGTACATAAAAATCCAGAAGCCAGGCATAGCGTCAGGAGACACGAGAACTCTGGAATAGTGTTAGCTGGTGATTATATAGGTAAATTTGCTCAGCTTACCCGCAAAAGATTAGAGAAAGAGAATGCAAAAGGTTGGTCAAGTTGCCGGCAGCTTCGGCGGAGCCAACAGCCGACAAAACCATGTTTGTAAACGTCCCGGCGAAATTCATAAAGGCAAGAATGAACAAAAACATGAGAGCCTCTCTTTCTGGACCCTCGTTTGCCTCCAATGCATTGTGTCGAAGCCCAATGGGATAGTACCAAGAAACAAAGATGAGAAGGGCCGATAGAGAGTTCCAAGGAATCTCAACAAGTAAATTGGAGAGCACGAATACCTGCCACGAATACGTCTTGGATGGACTTTCCCGAGACTGGTAAAGTACCCGTTGAGCATCATAGTGTGGCATAATCTGCGAACAGACATTGGCAAAAATGACAAGCAGCATGAAAATGGCATACATCTGGTTCTGCAGTCCATGAAGAGAGTTGGACAATTGCCAAAACGAGAAACCAATGAAGAGTGCCTGATTCTAAGTTAAAAACTGCCCTAGAATGTCACGCACGTATCACTTACACTAAATAGACAGAGCGCAACCTTGGAGTAGAGGTATGAAGGAGTGCGCCAGTATTGCTGGAATACCCGTTTCAGAACAACATGAAGTTGTGTGATAAAGGATGCTGCAAATGGGCGTAGTGCATCAACGTCACTCCGGTCTGTGATAGTAATCGCTCGCCTAGAGAGCTCCTGCTTTTTCATCGCCAGCTCTGCTTTGACTACTTTGCGTTCTGGGCAGTCATTCCAGATTGCAGGCCAGTCTTGTTCACTGAGAGACCCAGTAATCTCAAGCATCCACTCTGCTGGATTTTCATCAGGCCCGCAAGGACGAGCGCCGTTACGCTCAAAGTAGCTTGTCATCGTTTTTGAAGAAGGACCAATGTCGCCGAAATACATTGTCTTGCCCCCCATGGCAAGAAAGAGCAGGCGATCAAAGACCTGGAAAAGATGAGCGGATGGTTGGTGGATTGTGCAAAGAATAGCTTGGCCGTTATCTGCAAGTCTACGAAGAAGTTGACAAATTGACCAAGCCGTCTGACTGTCGAGACCTGAATATCCATTAGTACCGTACTTCCATAGAAGCCCAGAATACTGACCTGAAGTAGGTTCATCCAAAAATAGCAGTAGGGCAGGCTTTGCGGCGAGCTCGACGCCAATAGTCAGGCGCTTCCTCTGTTCAATGTTGAGACCTATTGACGAACCATCAGTATCCTGATTGTTTCTTGGGGGTTGTCCTGATATCCACCTTCACCAGGTACACCGACGATGGCATCTGCATATGACCTCATCTCAAGCGTGTCGATAACATGCTCCACATACTGTAGCTTATCCTTACGGGAGGTAGCCCGTGGCTGTCGAAGAAGAGCACTAAATGTCAGCGCCTCTCTGACTGTCGTAGTTGACAGATGAAGATCCTGTTGTTGGACGTATCCAGTCTTGCGTTGGAATCCCGTGTCCCTCGGTTGGCCGTTGACGAGGAAGTCCCCGTTGACAATGCCAACACTTGTGCGATTAGCTAGTACATCGAGCAGAGTAGTTTTGCCAGCGCCTGTTATGCCCTGTATCATTGTTAACGTCGCTCTCTTAATCCTGTACCATGAGGGATTTACCATTAGGGCAGTCAAAGTACCAGGCTGAACCCATCCATCTACCTGATGAAGCAGTCTTCGGGTCTCCTTCTTTATCTTGATATCGTAAGTCACATCACTCCATTGGAAGATAGCAGTCTGCCTTTCGAGGCCAACCAGAGAGTCGAGAGCTGCCTTGTCATTAGGCAAGATATCCGAGGAATTCTTGCCGACAGACGCTGTCTCTTCATCCACTGTCGACTGCAAATAGGGCATGTGAGCACGTCGGAAGATCAGTACTTCACCCTTGGACTTCTTGGCAGATATGTACTCTGTTGCGACCAAGTAGACTGCACAACCGAAGAGCATCAAGGCAATCATGATGCCAAAGTTTCTGGTGATGGAAATTAGCCTCACATTACATACAGCTTTAGGCTATTTACTTCATGGCCTATAGCTTAGACGAAGACTCACCTCCACAGATGGCTATGATGATATCCAAAGTTGACGGCAAGGTACACGTCACCGTCAACGGAATCAGCTCCCGCAGCAGCTCCTGTTGTTGCGCAAATACGCTCGTTCGAAGAGACGCGTTCGTAATCTGGGCCCTGAGGCACGAACCTCGAGCATTCAATAGTGCGGCCATGGAACTGTTTGCCTGTGTTAATATGGTATAGTTGGAGCGTCATGAGGCCCAACTCACCTCATTAATCATAAGTCCCTCGAATGCATAGGCAACGGGCTGCGAGATGTTAGTACTTCATTAAGATCTGGAGTGATTCCTTGCTGACATTAAGGTAGTTGAGCCATCGGAACCATGGGACCATATCTTTGATAGGGATCGAAAAGCCAGTATAGATCGCTAGGGCGAGACAGAAGATAGATGCAGGAGCGAGAGCCTTAAACTGTCAGCTGTCCGGCCACTCAAATGCGTTCTGAGAGCTTTCTTACCTCGGGTAGTGAACGGGATAGAGCACCAATGCTGCGGAAGTACATTGACATGGTCAAGGTGCAGGTGAAGGTGAATAGTAAGAAAATAAAGAAGTGACCGGGAGTACGCCTCAAGTTCGTCATGAAGTAAAGCACCAGATTGAAAGTGATGGACGTGAGGACTTTGTTGGGGAGGTCACAAATCATTGAGGCTTGATATTATCAGCAATTGTCGTCAAAAAGTGAAGACTGTACACTGACCAACGGCTTCAGTAAATGGATGATAAAAAGCATACTTGGCATGCTTCTCCACAATAGGTCGCTGCGCATATAAAGTCATGATCTGCCAAGGGTTAGTCACTGGCCCTACCAATCACTCCTCAGAAAGCTTACCTCAAGAGCGCTGGCGAACGCTGCTAGAAGAATCCCAAAGAAGAGCAGTGCTCCGCGGCTGTACAATGCGTCGGTGGTGTTGGGTAGGTTGTAGAAGATGCTACCTGCAAAATGATGGTTAGACAACAATACGATATCATTTCACACACAGGATCTTACCAACGACCAGTGCCATGATTGCGTTGAAGAGAGATCCTATAATGACTAATGTGGCATTGGATCTTAGGGACTGGAATCCTCGTCGGACGCAGAGTGAAACTTGCTGCGTAATTGAGAGATTATAGGGAGATTTGGCACGCCTAGTAGAATATTGTCAACATTGCTTACACACAGTGGCCTCATCGAGACACAGTTGAAACACATAGGACAAAGACTTACTGTGAGGTTGCCTTGATAGTCTTTCGGAAGTGTCTAAAACTATCCAGAGAAGGGCCTCCGATAGGATACTCTTTGTCAAACTCATCGATCTCCTGCAACAGACGAGCACGATCTTTGCTCTGCTTCCAAGCTGCTGCGAAATCATCTGGAGTAGAAGGTGTCTTTCCCCGGAACCCTGGACGAACCCTCCGCTCCAGTGGGTTAGTGAGAGAGGTAAGAAAGTCAGCGGTTACCTGTCTTGGCGCACATTCGAAGCCCATGTTAACAAAGAATTCTTTCGCTGCATGAATGTTGCCGAAGTAGATCTGACGACCTTCGTAGAGCAGGGCGACTTTGTCAAAGACCTATGCGTATTAGCAAGATATACACTCGTTGAGAAGAATGGCAACATACATCACATATTGATTGCGAGGCCTGATAGACGCTGACAAGAGCTGTTGATCCAGTAAGCTTCGTAGATGTCCGTAATGTCCGTACGAAGTCGAGGGCGGTTGCGCTGTCTAGGCCTCGGGTGCTATTATCCCAGCACTGTAAAGCACTATCTCCGATTGCTCTGCCATACACATCAGTATTTGAGGACATTTCGATATCTTGAAGGATATCCTACACTTCAGCGATACTAACGCGCTTACGCTCACCTCCGGATACTCCACGAACGAAGTCGTTGCCCACCTTGGAAAATGTCAGTCGGAGTTGGAACACAGAGGTCAAAATGAGTTAACTTGCAATCGTGTTCACGGTATGAGTCAAACCGAAAGCCGCCATTACAACATCACGAAGATGTGTCACGTATGTCTAAAAAAGCCAACATTGTCAGCTTCTGCTACAAGGAACATTACTAGAAAGAAATAATGAAATTGAGTACCTTGCGTGTTATATCGTCTATAAGCGTACGAGGAGCCTTCGGAAACAATCAGTGACAATCTACAAAACAAATTCCACTTTCTCAATCATACCCTAGCCCGACCAGCAAAGTCAAGGGTCTGTCCTACGGTCAACTGGGGGAAATGAGCATCAGTTTCTGCCTGGTAGATACATTCCCCCCTGAAGTCCTTGTGCATAGTCTCTTTCGGAATGTCTTGATAGTTCAGGTAGGACTCCTCCCCAATCTTGAAACCACTAGTCTCTCCAGAAATGGTCTTTAGGAATGTTGAGCAGCCACTAGGCAACAAATCAGCATTCTTGATAACCATTAGTTAGTCCTCTACTTTTTACCTTCCCGGTCGTCCGAGGACCAGAAGCATCTCTCCGCTCCGAACCAAACCATCAAAGTCCCTCAGGATTTGAATCTTGGCAGATTCACCTTGACTCATGAGCTTCTTCGCGAACCTTACTAGCTCAAGAGGATAGTTGCCAAATGTCTTTTGGTAGTCCGTAGCCTCGCCAACTCCATGAGCAGAAAGATCCTTGTAAGCCACGCCAGCAACACCTCGAGGGTATTTCTCAGGGTCGCGAGATGTAATGCTCATGACAGCCTGCAGCCAGGCCGCAATGTTAAACTCACTGGAGTGCGGGTCAAGAGCTGGATTCTCAGAGGCAGAGAAAGGGTTGATGGGCTTGCTGTCTTGTTGCTTCAGCTCGGAAGAAATAGATTTGGCAAGAGCTGTGAGTCGCTCTTCTTCCTCACCAGTGAAGGGTGACAGGATTGTAGACTTCGTGTCTTGTGCCGCATCCTGAAACTCAAGTTGAGGCATGCGAAAAGGCTGGGCAGCTGAGACATCTTCGGTACTGGCCTCGCTGATTGTCTCTTGGAAATAGCTGGGGCGACCATTCTCATGAACGACCTTCATGTTGGGATCTTTCAGGTACTCTCCCATTGGAGCACTGGTCCAGTCGCCATTTGCCATAAGAGCAACACAACAGTGCCAAGGGGTCGTAAAACCCGTCTTGGTGTCGAGCAAACTCATTGAAATCTTATGTTCACCTGTTGAATGGTGAATGGAGAGTCGCAAATGGTTAGGGAAGCCATTCTTGACAGCGGCTGCAAAAGCCTATATCCCAAGGTTAGACTACATATTTCATACTTAGGATACGTCGTATGTTTCTTAGACTTACATATCCTCGAATGAGCATTTGTTTAGCAAGATATCGGACGTCTCTCCTGTAATCATTGGCGGTTCGGCCATTACCAACGGGAAAGATGTGCTTAAGATCTGACTCCAGAAATCGACGATAACCAAGGTATGTCATCATGGTATCGGGGTTGTCTTTGATCTCCTTGTCAATGTCAATGTCGTCTTTGCCGAAGAGGTTGAGAAAGGCTCGACGGAAGTTGGTACAGTTGGCAACGTACGCAATCTCCTTCATGTCAGGGTCCATAGGAAAGTCGATCAAGTCCTTAATTCTGGAGAATCCGATGTGTTTGAAGCCCTTTGCCGAAGCAAGCTTGCGAAGTGCCTGTCCATATGCCCAGGTGTCGCGGTCCGAGATACTCAACAGGTCTTACAGATGTTAGGACCACTGTGGGTGATTAAGCGATAGTGGGAGAAGAACATACCATTGTAGACGATGCCATCAGAGATGATAATACATTGCGCTCCTGGAGGGTATATCTCGCCAATACGGACACACATGGTGTTGAGACGACCGAGAGAAAGCTCCTCAGCCTTGTCAGGTAGAATGCCAAACACCTTGTAAGCCTTGTTGGCTGATTTGAAAGGGAAAGCGGGCAGACACATGTCAACCCGGGTACCTGCAGCAACGAACTTCTCCAGAACAGCCAAGAACTTGGGCCGTCCGGCCTCAAGTCTCTCCTTGCTGTCGTTGAATTTGTTCAATGCATAGTCAAAGATGATATCCAAGATCTTTGATGAGGTATCAGAGAAGTGAGTCTCCACCTCGGTCTGCTCAGGGACAAAGCCATCGGTAGGAGGAGTTTCTGTTCCGGACGAGTCAGGGCGCTCGACCACAGAATTGTCGTTGACTGGCTTTGAAGGTACAGCCATTCTTTCTGTGTTGGTACGGGGAATACGGGTAAAGCGGGACTTTCTGCAAAAAATGGGACAACGGCTTAAAGATCCAGGTCACTGCCGGTAACACAGCAGCCGTTGGCGTGGATTTATCAGGGAAAGTGAATGGGTATGTTTCTAGGCAGTGGAGTCTGGAGATTCTCGAAATTTGAATCAAGAGTCGCTGGGTATCGATTAAAATAGTCGATTCGAGTCGGTGCTATTCAGCCGGTGCCAAATACTCAGCCTGGTTTGTAAAACACCACGTCTTCTCTCCAGTTCCGTTACAGCCCGGGGCGAAATTCTGCCAAAGGTGCTTAGGCCTCAGATGATGGAATAATCTTAGCTAAGGAATAGTGGAATAGTCGCCGATGACACAAGTTGAAGTGATGAAACAATGGTAGATCAACCTGTAGCAATCAATGGACGAGGAAGTTTCTGAAAATATTCAGAAGTGGGTGTGCCCACGAGGAGTCAGAAAATCTAGATGTCACAATGGGAACTTATCCCGGTAGCTGATTACTTCCATTCGGCTCTGACTCCCATTGTTACATCTCGGCTTAGAGATAGGGCCAAGATCGTTGCGCAACCTGCTCACCGGGTGCATGTGCAATATGCTCAAACTCAGCCCTGCTGAACAATCATGCTACATTACATGTCTAAGCGTTGTCATCCTTCAGGATGTGATCCGCGCTGATGTCCTGGCAAAAGAGTCTCCCAGAAGAAGAAGGTCCTATGTGAGCGAGATTGAGGTAGTTTTCTTTGCATTTCTGATAGACTTAGACCTTGTAGCCATGTAAAATAGTGGAGTAGTCTAGTTTAACCCATGCTAAAGGAGAATCGTAGTCTACACGATTGCCCACATTATAGGTGTATAAGCTTAGCCTAATATTAGAGGTATCTTTCCGCTTCTTCTGAGCTCATTACCCAAGTTTGCACTTGTCTCTCTCGGCATATCAACATACCCCCGAACAAGAGGCCGGTATACCTGTAGTGGGGGGTGAGAAAATGGGCATTACCACTGACATATTATGAATCACCAAGCCTTTCACTCACTTTTCCTGAAGAATTGCACCAATCGTGATGCTGTGTGGTCACGCAATTGGTCATCGGTAAGTCATTGAACATCCATTGCAAATTCTTCGTTTGGTCATACAGTAGGGCTGCTGTCTCATTCGGCACTGTAGCACCCTGGTCTGTCAGCCGCACCCGCCAGTCTTGTATAACAATCCTTTCACATCACCTGCATAATCTGAGGTTGTACAAGGCTCTTGGTGGATGGATGGGAATTTGACCGAATCCTACCCTCCCTGAGATCCCTCCGCCCCGGAAGCCGGACGAACATCCAGGACAAGTCTTGTCAGCAAACATGCAGATGTCAAAAACAGCAGTGACGCGAGGTTGGAATACGAAATAATACGTTCGCTTATGGTTCCACAGAGTATTATGGTGCGTGGTATGCTTAGAAGATGTTTCAATACACATTGAGATCCTGTTCTAGGGTAATGAAAGTCATCTACGTCGATCGAAGTCCAGGCCTCATTCAATCGCCACAAAGGCGGACTACCATTGACGGACTAGTTTCGAAAGTAGGTAGTAAGAGATACCCAGCTCGATGAGAAGATTTCATGAGCAGTTTTCAGGGGTCAGGTGGATCACGAGCTGCAGGACAAGGTACCATATAAAACGTTGGTGAACCTTATAGTATATGGTGGGTCGACCTCGAGTAAATGCGCGGCAACCTTATAAATATTTCTTTACAAAGATTTTTTTGTTTCTCAGAATGACAGTCAAAAGCAATACGGAGTTCGGGAGGAGGCTCATCCCCCAGATTCTTGATCGTCTTGCCTTGACTGATCCAGAACGTGTCATCTATTCGATTGCCTCTTTCCCCAATGATCAACCGAGATTTCATGACATAACTGCGCGTGATTTCACCAAAGCTGTTGATAAGACGGCTTGGTGGCTTCAAAACCAGCTTCGGTTGACGAACGGAGCTGCCAATGGAGATGCGATCTCATCATCAAAGATCCAAGCCTTGGGTTATATTGGGCCTCGTAAGTTGTGCAAGAAAGGGGAAACCTGGATGCTTACTAACCTTCAAAAGACGACATCCGTCATGCTCTCTTGACTTATGCCGCCGTAAAGGCTGGTTGTGCAGTGAGTACAACCATTTGAACAAATCGCAATTCATAATTCTAATGCTATTCAGGCTCTTTTTCTGTCACCCAAGAACAATGTTACAGGAGCCCTAGCTGTGCTCAATGCTGCAGACTGCGGCATCTGGGTGAAGCCAAAAGAACAGCCAATGTTTCCTCTCCTAGAGGGAATTCTACAGGAAAAGTACTTGAAAATCCTTGAACTCCCAAGCATAGAGGAACTTTTGGATGCCGAGTCCATGGAACCTTTCCCCTTTAACAAAACCTTTGAAACATCCAAGAATGAGCCATTCTGTATTCTGCATACATCGGGGACTACTGGTGTACCAAAGCCGATCTTTTGGACCCATGCATTGATAGGAACCATGGATGCTGTTCGTTTGCTTCCACCTACTGAAGGTGATGGTGGACTAGCTCCATGGATGGATAACTGGAATCCTGGAGACAGAATATACTCCTCTTTCCCCATGAGTCATGTAAGTGTCCCGGATACATTCTTCGCCTGTGTCATAAATCTAACGGTGGCATCTTTAGGGCGCTGGTGTGCTCATGGATATCGTCATACCTGCACTATGTGGTTTGCACTGTATCTTGGGACCTGCAGGTGTTTTGCCCAATCTTGGATTGCTCGAGTTAATTGCCGACCATGCCAAGATTGACATTTGGAGTATGGTACCATCACTTGCCGACGAGCTGGGAGAGCACCCTGATGTGTTAGCCAAGTTCAAGACCTCCAAGTTCATCTGCGCCTCAGGTGGTAAGTACAAAGTCATTCTACTTTTTGGTCACAGTTCTGACTATTATCCCAGGTCCTGTCAGCCCACTCATTGTGTCTAAAGTCAACAAGGTGGTCAGGGTCCTCAATCTGACCGGCACAACCGAAGGTCTTTTCATTGGTAACCTATGGGTACCTAGAGAAGACTGGCACTGGTTTGCCTTCCATCCTTACTCGGGTTTCGAGTTCAAAGAAGTTCAACCTGGTATCTATGAACATTGGGTACACAGGAATGAGCATTGGGAACTCTTTCAAGGTATTTTCCATACGTTTCCTGACCTTAATTCTGTCAACCTCAAGGACTTGTATGTCAGGCACCCCACGAATCCCAATCTTTGGGCTTTTACTGGGCGAAGTGATGACGTTGTCGTCCTTTCGAATGGATACAAGATCTCGCCTCTTGACACAGAAGCTTTGATTACTACGCATCCTGCAATTGATGGTTGTCTATTGATCGGTTCTGGGAAGCCTCAAGCTGGTTTACTCATCGAGCTCAAAGACCCTTCTGAGAGAAACAACGAGCTCTTTGACAGCATCTGGGCAATGGTCGAGAGAGCGAACAACTCCACCTTTCAGAAGACTCGCATTCAGAGGGAATATATCGCCTTTTCTGAGGCCGATAAACCCTTCATACGCACAGACAAGAGGACAATCAAGCGTCGTGCGACATTGGAACTGTACGCCGATTTCATCGAACGTTTCTATAGCTCGAGAAATGAGGAGGTTGTGGATGAAGATTTCGATCAATTCGCGATCGACATAACTTCGGATGAAACTCTCCTAAAGTCTTTAGTCCATATTATGCAATCAGTCTTGCCTGACGTCACAGACGTTTCACCTGGGGAAGATGTGTTTGATCTCGGTCTGGACTCGCTTCTAGTTGTCCGAGTTGTCAGAATCATCCGCGCTGTTACAGGCCTCGAAGAGCAACTTGCTCCTAGACATCTCTACGCGTATCCAACTTTGGATGAATTCTCGTCACAACTGGCAAGAATTCTGGAACAAGAAAAGACAAAGAAGTCCATTGTTCCTGAAATCATCAATGGATCAAACAGCAAAGCAGACACTCCTCAAAGTACAGATTCGGATGATCTGCGGAGACTAGTCGCTGAGCGTAAACGACGTCTTGGGTCCAAGATGAATCCGTTTGATGCTGTCAATCCCAATCACTACATGGGCCTCACCTTTTACTTCGCTCTTCGTCCGGGCATCAGCTTCGAGGAAGCGTTTGTCAAACTGCAAAAAGGCTTGGCGAAGGCTTTTGAGATCATTCCAGAGCTTGACGGCAAGATGATGCTGGCTTCAGAGCACGAGTTTGGCTACAAAAAAGGAGAATATCGTATCACAGTTCCTCCGCAGCCACTTTCTGCCTCTGAGAACCCCAGACAGCTCGTTTACAAGGACTTGTCTCAGGTGCTCCCACCTTTCCAGAAGATGCGCGAAGCTGGATTCTCACCTTCATTGTTCAATGATGAGCTCGTCCTAGACTGCCACCCATTCCCAGCAATGCCAGCCGATATCCTGATTGCCCAAGCCAATTTCGTCGAGGGCGGGTGTATACTAGCCACCAACTTCATCCACACTTGTCTTGACGCTGTGGGTGTCATGATGGCTCTGAGAGTCTGGGCTGAATGCTGCAGGTATCTCGATGGGGACGAGACAGCAACTTGCGAGTGGTTTGATCCCGAAAGCTTTAATCATGATCTTCCAGAGATCATCTGGGAACAAGCGGGATACGCGAAACCCGTTGAAGAGGTAGATCCAGGCACATGGGGTTATCTGCCGTTCCCAGAGAAGATTGCAGAGACGAGACTCATTCAAAATGGATTGTCGAAGAGTGGTCTTCCACCAGCACCCACATTCCCAGGTAGCTCTGTGTGGCCGGCTGCCCCTAGCGAAAGGTCTCTGAGCACGAATGTTTTCCTACTTTCTGGGGAGAGCATCCACAAGCTCAAACAAGAGGTACTAGCGGATACAGACGCAAAGAATCGATCCGTGTCAATCATCGACGTCGTGCAAGCATTCCTCTGGCGTGCTTCTATACGATCTCGCTACAGAGTGGCCAAAGAACATCGCAATCAAGAGTTCAGGGCCGATGAGATGTCAATCTTGGAAATGCCAATTGACGGCAGGCCCTATTTCTCGTCTCATTTGCCATCATCGTACATGGGCAGCTTACTCATAATGAATCGACCAAGTATGCCAATTGAAAAGCTCTGTTCTTCCGACACGAGCGTCGCACAGATTGCAGGCGTGATTCGAGAAGCAGCCAGTCGTATCACTCCTTCTCTGGTCCACGACACGTTTACTCTCCTACGGTCAATGTCAGACTACAGCAAGCCTACGACAGCAAACATGGGTCTTGAGCATATGCACGCCATGATCTCCAACATGATGCTATTCCAGACAAGCGACATCTCGTTTGGTGACTCATTCTTTGCTGGTGGTAGTCCCGAAGCGATGAGACCTCAGATAGAACGTGGCCACAGACGATTCAGGTTCTTGGTGATATCTCCGTTAAGAGAGGATGGTGGTGTGGAATTGATCTTTCCCACGTTGGCTGAAGAGTTGAAAATGCTTCTGAGCGATGTGGAATTTACAAAGTACGCAAGACTTTTGGATCACAAAGAGGTATAATTGGGCTGTTGTGGCCATTGATTGCAAGGAAGTGGTTGAGTTGGGTTTTTTTCCATTTGTGTTATATAGACAATTCAATGTGATTTTACTGCATTTTGCTTGCCGTCCACTGGAAGACTGCGCCAAAGTCAAACTCCTGCCCGTTGTAGAATCCACTACATCGAATCAACTCAGGCCTTAGACTCACTGTAAGTTGAGTGCCTTGTACCACTGTAGCGCCTCTACTTAGGTAAGTTGCCTGGCTTCCAAGATTAGGTTAGGATAAAAAAAATAAACAGCCTCAAGGTCTGACCTAAGCATAAACTGACCTACTTATTTCGCCCCTTATGATCCTGATGGCTAATTTTTTATAATACCCTGATGGCGCCTACACATCCCCATTGGTGATCGGTGGATGGAACGGGCAGGAAGCATAAAATGGCTTGCTTTTCAATATGGCTAACGTAACGCAGGTTCAGCTCAAGTTTCCATACGAATTTCTTTCGTCTCTCAAGCCCGACCGTAATTCTTCCGTATGACTATGAAAGAAGCGCCGGGAGTAAGCTGAGGCAAGCGGGAAACACGTTCCGTCTAAAACCCTACAGCGAAAGATATATCCCTGTTGGTCTATTCGTTACCTGATGCCTGCAGGATCGCAGCCAACGATAACGTGCTCAGTCACAGGGAGAGCAAGAGCAATGTAGTAAAGTACATGCATAATAAGCGTGAGACTTGTCCGTGCCTGGCTTAGCTGTTGGGTCGGAACGGCTCGCAAAACAAAAGAGCCCATGGGTAATCGTACCTTTCTGTCAGCTTGAGGCTAGAAATCCTCACTAAAATAAAACGAATTAAACCCTCCACTAACAATGTGCTCGAACACGAGCAGTATGTGAAAAACGCAAACATAGCTCTGAGCAAATTAATTTTAAGCCTCACAGCGATACACAAATTGGTGTCTGTGACGGGAGCAACGGAATGGATCTAGAAACATGGGCTGGAACTTCCAGGGACTTTGGCATAAAATTGTTCGCTAATACATGGTTGGCCAAGACTGGTTAACCGTTTGTGTTATTGAGAGAATTTGAGCAAAATATTGATTGGTCGATCTAATCTACACCACTGAATGAGAGAGTCTACAGTGCAGCTCATGTTACACCCTTCTATCAAAGGGGCTCTTCTAACATCAGGTACCTTTCGGAGGTTATTGGAGTGCTGTTCTTTAAAACAGCCATCTTTCACATTATTGAGAATCCTCCTGCCGCTCCCCATGCCCCTTACAACAACATTGCAGTAATCACCATGTCCTTCCCAAACCCGGTCGAAACCGATACCAAAGCCCTCCATCAGGTACTCGAACCTTATCATGATGCTCCTGACGAAACCACCGAAGCCTCCTCGAGCGACGCTGGCGTCGACGCCGACTTCCAAACCGGAGTCCAAGATATCGAGGCAGTAACGCTGTCATGGTCCAAGGCTGCTCTTTTAGTCGCCTTTGTATTGATCTGGGTCGTCTACTTCGTCCAAGGAATGGTCGCAGGAGTCAGCGGTGCCTTACTACCATATGTCACTTCTGACTTCGCCATGCACTCCCTTACACCTACCACCAGCGTCATGAGTTCCGTCATAGGAGGCGTTACCAACTTGAGTATTGCAAAGACTCTCGACATCTTTGGTCGTCCTCAGGGTTTCATGTTCTGCGTGATACTCGCAACAATTGGTCTTATCATGTCAGCTGCTTGCAATAATGTGGAGGCCTATGCTGCCTCCCAAGTCTTCTACACGGTTGGAATCAACGGCATTGGCTACAGTCTTAGCGTCTTCATCGCCGATACCACCTCTCTCCGAAACAGAGGTCTTATCCAGTCCATTTGCGCATCTCCCAACATCATTACTGCTTGGATTGGTGGTCCCATCGCCACTGCATTCTTGAAGGGTCCGGGCTGGCGATGGGCTTTCGGTATGGAAAGTATTGTCGTACCAGTCGTCACTATTCCTCTGTTCAGCCTTTTCATGGTTCACTATCAAAGAGCCAAGAGCCAAGGCCTCATTCCAAAGAGAGAATCCAAGGGCTCATTCATCAACGCAACCCGATACTATGTTCGAGAATTTGATCTTGTTGGCCTGCTTAGCCTCTCTGCCGGAGTAGCACTCTTTCTCCTGCCATTTAATCTTTACACATTGCAAGCAAAGGGCTTCGGATCTACCATGATCATCTGCTTCTTCGTCTTTGGTATCCTTTTGCTCATCGTCTTCGGTGTCTGGGAGAGGTTCTTTGCCAAGGTTTCGTTTATCCCGTGGCAATTCCTTCTTGACCGCACCGTTACTGGCGCTTGCCTTCTCTCCTTCGCCATGTTCTTCAGCTCGGGTTGCTGGGGTCTGTACTTTTCTTCCATCCTCCAAGTTGTGAACAACTTGAGCGTCACCGACGCGAGTTATGTAGTGTCCGCGTACACAGTTGGTAGCTTCTTCTTTGCCATCTTTATCGGATGGATTCTGTCATACACTGGAAACTTCAAAGCTGCCACCTTGTACGCCGCGCTCCCTCTTGCAACACTCGGAACAGGCCTTATGATCTACTTCCGTCAACAAGACCAAAGCGTTGGTTACATCGTTGTGGCTCAGCTCATTATGGCTGCCGGAATGGGTTCTATCATGATCACTGCTGAGATTGCCATCCTTGCTGCTGTCAGAGAACAACAGTACTTTGCCATCGCCATTGCTCTGGTATCCATGTGCTCAAGTATTGGACAGGCTGTTGGCTTGACAGTTTCTGCGGCCATTTGGCAAGACACCATTCCGAAGAAGCTTGCAGAGTATCTCCCAGCCGAGGATCTCCCAAATCTCCCAATTATCGCCGCGGACATAGTTACTCAGCTTTCTTACCCCGTCGGATCGCCTACCCGATTGGCGATTCAGCATGCCTATGGGGACGCTCACAAGCTTCTATTTATCGCTGCTACTGTGGTTTGGGTTATTGGTTTTGTCGGGACCATTATGTGGAAGAATATAAACATCAAGAACATCAAGCAGACCAAGGGACGCGTTGCATGAGTCATTTGTAACTGGGGGATATGCTGGGATCATTGGGCTTCATACCTATGAGTACCATGGTTAAGCTACGGTCTTCACAGCATGCTTAGACGGGGGGTTGAATGGATTTTGTACCTATGCAAGTCAACCTTTTAGTAATTGAGGTAAAGGGGAGATCGCACCTTTCTGTTCTTTTTAAATTTGATGCAAGTGTTACCATAATATCTTGAACGTTTCTATTTTATTAACGCTTACAGCAATACCAAATGGAATTTGGAGTTTAACATGTAAAGAGAGGCGTTTATTCTTTGACCAATACTAATACAAAGTTCAAACCACGACTTCCCATCTCATGCTTTCTCTATCACTGTCTGCAACTCCATCTATTTATCATATATGTGTAGCTGATGCAGGCATTGGCTTGGTATCAGTCGTCAGAACTCTCATGAACCAATTCGCCTTGGCTTTGTTGGCAATGTTGATCAATGGAATCTGTGGATCGTCCATCATATCGAATCCATGAAAGGCTCCAGGCCAGATGTGCAGCTCGCATGTAGATCCGCAACGCCACATGTTTGTTGCATAGGCGACAGCAACGTCTCGAAACACCTCACACTCGCCCGCGTCAATGTACGCTGGAGGCAGGTCTGAAAGATCTTTCTCTCTGCCGGGAGCTTGGTAAGAAGTAACATTCTCCGTTCCGCGGTCATCTCCAAGAATATTGTCCCAGATTGCGCGAAGCCAGGTTGTAGGAGCAGGATTGCCGTACTCAAATTGTTGGTCTGCCAGACTTTCGCAGCGATCATCAAGCAATGGTGAATAAAGCATCTGAGCCTTGATGGGTATGGCAGGGGTCTTTCTGTCTCGAGCCATAAGGCATGTGGCAGCAGCTAGAGCACCGCCACCAGAGACGCCGAACACTACGATAGCCGCAGGATCGATCCCTAGTTTCGCCGCGTTCTCAGAAGCCCATACGAGGCCAGAGTAGCAGTCCTCAGCTGGGCCAGGTGCACGGGTCTCGGGAGCGAGACGATGCTCGACAGAAACAACAACGCAATCGATGCCCTTGAGAAGGTCGATCACTTGCGTCAAGCCAGTGAATCTGTCACCGCTGACCATGCCTCCCCCGTGTATGTGGTACAAGGCTGGACGAGCTGACTTTGCTGGTTCTTTTGGTGTGAAAACAGAAAGAATGACGTCGTTGTTATCAGGACCAGCAACAGCATGTTCAGCATGTGTCAAGTGAGGCTGGTCTCTGAGGACGCTCTCGGCATTGTAAGTGTGGGAGCCATGGGGACACTCTTGGACGCCCTCCGCGACACCACGCATCAAGTCAAGACTGAAATCTTCAGGTAATGAAGCATAATCAAGCATTGGTACAAGTGCCGGATCATAGCATGGCCGAGGAATTTGGATCCTCTTGTCAAGCTTTGCGGCTTGTGAGTAGGGATGCGGGTAATTCATGATTGAGAGTGTGCAATTGTTGAGGTGAAAGTTGCTGTGAAGAAGTCCAAGACAAGTCTGATGTGTTTATTCCGTAACAAATTGGATATGTTGATATTTGTGTCACACGTCATTTGTATATGATTAGAAAGAGATAATGAGCTCTTAGTAATACATGCAACGCGGTGTCGATGTTTCGCAAGGCTCCTCTCATCTGACTGGGTCGCCGCCATTTCCAGAATAGGTAGGTCGTTGAAGTTTTCACAATCACTACATGAGAGGGTTTGAGGCCATTTTGCTGACTCTGTGTAACCACCGCCAGGAAGAGCCCCCCACCTGTCACAAGGCTGAGTGAGATTGAAGCTGATACAGCAGTCCTAGGAAGGCTGAATACGAGATGTTTCATCCCGTTGCTATGCGGATGTTGCTGACTTCGTGTGGTCGCACATGGCAGGACATATATAAGCAGACACACCCATTTAACCCAACGCTCGGCACTCATGTTTGGCTGACGTGAGTTGCATCTCGGGCACTGTGGTGACAGCATACTATCTACAGAAGATGGTGTCAGTAAGATGAGCCTCACGGTGTTCTTGACAAAATATCATATGTCATCAATCGTTAGGGATGAGAGTCTAGGGCTGAACTTGATGATGTTTGCAATTGTACTGAACCGTAGAATTATATGACAATACGAATCGTATAAGATTGCGTAGTTATGTAGTAAAGCATTCGCGTCAACCTCTCTATTCAAACAACACTGGAGCTAAGATGGCTGAACATCAACTGCCAAAAATTCGCCCCCTGGGTAGGTTCCATCTCAGTTGATAGATATCACAAATTCACTAATCACTTGGACAGGCAAGCTCGAAGAAATCGCGGCTGCCGCACATCACATAGACTTCTTCACCAACTGTGCTTTTTCAGCTCACTACAGAGCATCAAAGCCCTTGCCTGATCTTAATCTTGAGTCTCTGGTCCTCGCAGCTCTATCCCAAGTCCTTCGTCAACATCCGATCCTCTTTGCTGTTCCTGTAGTGCCTGATACTGAACAGCCTTACTGGGGTCGTCTTCCGTCAATCGACTTGAAGCAGGTCGTCTCTTTTGTTGAGCGTTCTTGCCCGTTGGCTTCTGACTCACAAACTGATCACGAGCTTGATGCGCTACTTGAAGATCGACACAATACTAGTTTCAAGGCTGGATATGGTACCCTGCCGGTATGGCGACTGATCATCCTTCAAGACTATCACTCTAAGGATGGGTTTGTGGCCTCCATTGTATATCATCACTCAATGTGCGATGGGAATAGCTCTCAGATCCTACAAGATTCGTTCCAGAGAGCTCTCTGTGATATCTCCTCAGGCTCGGTAGAGATACAGGCCGTGGAAGTAATTTCTTCAGACGAGAGCTCCATCTCTTCACCTCTCGAAGATCTTCACCCCCTTCCCCTTCCAGAGAACCTACCGACGCCCGATACTTCCAACCCTAACGAGTGGAGAGGCAGTAGGGTTAGTGTCCCTTGCAAGACGAGATACAAGTCGCTCTCTCTGGCACCACAAGTTCTGCAATCATTTGCCCAAGAGTGTAAAAAGAACAAGACAACCGTCACAGCGGCACTTCCAGCTCTTGTAGCTAAAGTACTATATGATAGCCTGCCATCTACTACAGAGACTTTGACATGCAACCTCCCTGTTAGTCTACGTTCCGATCTGCCGCCGAAACAGGTCGACGGTGTACTGGGTAACTACATTGATGCTTTCAAGGTGCAACTGCATCGGTCAGACCTAGACCAGAGCTCAGATGGCACAACCTCCATCTGGAAGCATGCCAAGAAGGTTCAACAAGCTACCCGGCGATACTTCGCCAATGCTTCACCTTCTGGAGAGCCATATGCAAATGTGGCCATCTTCAAACTGATACCAGATGTCAAAGCATTTTTGGCCAGTACTGTTGGCAATCCGAGAGGCGAGTCTTTCGAGGTATCTAATCTTGGGCATTTCCCAGAGCCCAAAAACCTCAAAGGAGATGGCACTCCATCATGGCGTCGGGGCAAGTTGCTACTGAGTCGGTGCGCGTTCGCTCCTGGAGCTCCTTTGGTGATTTGTATAATCGACAATGAGGAATCTGTTGGCACTGGCTTCACCTGGCAAGCTGATGTCGGTGACGACGAGATTGTTGAGAGCGTGATCGACGGATTGAAGAGATACTTCAACTCTTAGGCGGGCATTGAATAGTGGTTTTTGTAGAGTGTTGAAAATGGAATAGTAAGAAAATGTCCTAGATCGTCATGCTGATGCGACACGATGCAGATGAGTGTTGTTTTGAGATCGACAAACTGGGATAATTGTTTGGCTCCCGGGTAGCAGTTTTCATTAAGCGTACCCTGTGATTGCAATCTCTACGCAGGGCCTGAATAGCTTGGGGATCCACCCAATGCCAGCACATGGGACGAAACATTGCAAGCGTTCGATGGCAGTTTAAACCAGATTGTTAAATTCTCCATTCATTGTCTGTGCCTGAGCTCAGATCTTAAGCCCCTCGTTGACGTGACACCTCGGCAAACTCGGTAATCAACCCACTTTCTCCTCATTGTATCCCACTCGCCTCAGCACCGCGATCGCCATTGCTTACGATACCTTCAATTTATCTGCTGCCATCCAAGTCGGCTCTCTAACCCTCTTCAGTCAACATAAAGCAGGGGTCCAAAAGCCTAAATCATGAACCCTGTCAACAGCCAATCAGAGTACCACGCTTTCAGGTTCCGATACTACAGAAACACGTTCTATCAACAAGGTTTACGGCCATAGATCCTTTCTGAGTCGCATCAATTATGGTTCCTGTTTCTGAAACAGATGAGAAAGGGGGAGCATTAACTTTCAATATCGGCAACTGGACGCGGGAAACGAGAACTGATGACCGTCAATTATTGGTTACACTGCTCAACAGTCCTGGGTAGATGCATAATATTGACCTATTAGCAGGCATTGCGATTCAGAAAGTACAAAAATGTCACATCGCGCCTCTGCATCTCGATCTATAGTTCTCAATCATTGGAACTGCTTCCATAGTCCCTCGCTCTCTTTACCTATCACTCGTTTTAACCATGCCTACCCTCCAGGCTATCACTTTGGCTGTCTTCGGCAGTCTACAGGTAGCCACTGCATCGAGCTACCTAAGAGCTGAAGAAGTCAAGCTACGTGCCGAGTACGATTTCGTAATCGTAGGCGCAGGGGCTTCTGGACTCACTGTTGCAAACCGATTGACCGAAGATCCCGGTATGGCCCACAGAAAGATCGGAAAATAAAGCAAACAGCTAACTCAGGTCTCAAACAGCTGTGACCGTGCTTGTCATTGAGGCCGGTGATTTGTATGAGCCCAGTATCCCAATAACGACTTCCATTATCCTGACATAAACATAGTGATAACAATGAAGACTTCATGACCATTCCCGGTCTTGCTGGCGGTGCTGTTGGCACCAAGTACGACTGGGCACTTGAATATCCTGCAAGCGAATCTTTGAATGGGCGCAACATCTCAGTCCCGTTGGGCAAAGTGGTTGGAGGATCGACAAAGTTGAACCGCATGGTCTATGACCGAGGATCAAAGTCCGATTATGATCGCTGGGCTGAACTCGGTAACAGCGATTGGCAATGGAAGTCTCTGCTGCCTTATTTCAAGAAGGTATGCTCGCTTTCGCGGTAATACCTTGGGAATACAAGCTCACCTGTTGCAGAATGAGAAATTCACTCCACCTACAGCTGAGATCAAGAGAGAATATGGAGTTACCGTTGATCCTTCTGCCCATGGATCCTCAGGCTTTATCCACTCCACCTACTCGCCATTTTTCTGGCCCACCACAAGTAAGTTTCCTAGGTTACCAGCTCATTCATCTGATTGCTGAGATCGGCCTGTACTGACAATACTTTGTAGAGAATATCGTGCAAGCTGCTGGGGAACTCGATATCAGCATTCCCGTCGACCAAGCCAACAGCAACGCTATCGGAGGATACTTCTGTCCTCATAACATCAACCCCAAGTCTGTCGCGCGATCTTCTGCACAAGACTACTACAGTGCCGTATCTGGCCGCAAGAATCTCCAGTTGCTTCCTGGTCACCAAGTCACACGTGTACTCACCCAGAAAAGCGGAAAGTCTGTCAAGGCTACCGGAGTCGAGGTATGGCGCCGTTTTCTGAGTATCTGTAATTACGCTAATCCTTCTGGTAGTTTGCGAAGAGCAGAGATAGTAAGAAGAGCACCGTCAAGGCAAAGAAGGAAGTCATTCTTGCTGCTGGCTCCATTCACACTCCTCAGATCCTCCAGGTCTCTGGTATTGGTGACCCAAAATTATTGAGCAGCATTGACGTTCCTGTCGCTGTTGATCTTCCTGCTGTTGGACAGAACTTCCACGACCACGTTTTACTTGCAGTTGTCAGCACTAGTGAGTCTTATAGTGTGTCGAGCTGATGCAAAAACAAAACTAACCACCAGCAGTCAACGCACCTCTGCAAACTGGTAACCTGACAAGCAACGCTACTTTCGCATCTGAAGCCCGTGCTCAGTACGACACCCAAAAGAAGGGACCTTACACTTCTCCCACTGGAGATTTCCTGCTCTTCATGCCTCTCTCAAATTATACAACCGCTGCTTCCGAAATTCACAAGAAGGCAACCGGTCAGGATGCCACCAAGTTCCTACCCTCGGGTACTCCTTCAGAGGTTGTCAAGGGTTACAAAAAGCAGCAAAAGGTCCTCAATGACAAGTTGCTCGACACCAACTCTGCTATGCTCGAGGTCATCTGGAGCGACGGTACTGCGGTTCTAGGTCTTCAGCACCCGTATTCCCGTGGATCTGTCAAGGCGAAATCCTCGAACATCTTCGACTCTCCTGAAGCCAATCCCGAGTTCTTGAAGAATCCTCTCGATGTTGCGCTGCTAGTTGAAGGTGTCAGATTTGCTCGAAAGCTTTCTGGTGCACCTTCGATTAAGGCTCTTAACCCTTTTGAAGTAGTTCCTGGCGCCAACGTCACAAGCGATAGTGAGATTGAAAACTTTATCAGGTCAAGCGCTTCAACTCTCTACCATCCAGCTGGCTCCTGCAAGATTGGCAGCCGAAGCGAGGGTGGTGTAGTCGACCAGAAACTTCGCGTGTACGGTATTTCTGGTTTGAGGATTGTTGATGCTAGTATCATGCCTCTTTTGCCCGCAACCCACACTATGACTACTGTTTACGCCATGGCTGAAAAGGTAAGCCTTTATCCAAAATCTTGCAATACGCATAACACTAACTTGTCACAGGCTGCGGATTTGATCAAGCAGGATTAAGTAAGAGATGATCTATCCGCGAATATATGTATGGTTATGAATAGTAGCAGAAATCCAATTGTCTTCGCACCTACATCCGTTAATACTTGACGTTCACTGTATATGTCGTTTCATCTCGGTCACATCATTTGATAAATTCAGACCCTGCCATCATAAAGTTTCTATAAGCCTCAACCAAAGCCACTGGTGTTCTATTTCTTGTTCACAACTCATCGATAGTCATATCGCAACCCTACTACTATCTAGGTCAACAGCATCATAAGTAATTCAGGCTAAGATTAGCTTGTTATCCAGCCACATCTGACATCAGCCGCCATCACACTGCTTCTTTCGAACATCCTATTCGCTCACAATATTGCTTGTCGAAAAGCACTGGTCCGAAGCGCGTGACGTTGAGTTGAATGCTGACGTTATATCTGTGAAGGAGCAACCATAACCTTTTCACCAAGCATTCTCTCGAGTTAGAAATCTATCGCAATGGACGCCTTCGCACAACTACCCCCTGAGCTTGTTTCTGCTATTCTAGCAGATCTTCCTGACCTCGAAAGTCTTTATAACATCGTCAAAGCTTCTCCTGGCGTCTCTCGGTTCCTCAACAGTCCACTGGGTGCTACACTCCTAGATGGACTACTTGACTCATGGACTTCAAGGATCCCGAAAGAACCTCTTACAACTGGCGGCGACAGCCGAAAAAGGCAAATTACGACGAAAGATCTGGGCACTACGCCTTGGGTTCCCTACATCTTGCGCCTCGTAGCTCTTCTACGGTATTGCACGGTGAATGAGCAACCGGCGGATAATCTCACATCCTTCATCCTCAAATTCATCATGCCTTCCGAAGAAATAGAGGTTGTTCCACAGATAAGGGCAATACCATCTCATCATGTCCCGAACATTCGGCTGCAAGACTTAGGTGCCAAACAGGCTTTTTCGGCTCGTAAAATGCTCTTTCTCATTAGGAAGCTGTTGGCATTGGCAGGCGAATGCTTTGACTTCTTCCTCGAGCGTATCAAATCCACTCGTCCTCATCACCTTGCTGAGAAGCCTTCCTTTCTCGACCACCGGCCTCTCTGGGGTCATCTGACTGGCAGCCAGCCTTGGGGCCAACCTTATGAGATGAATGCTGGAGGTGAAGCTTCATGGTATGAGATTCAGAGACTGATACTCGGTTTCTGTATGCTCCAGCTGCGCTATGAACTAAGCAATGCTGTTCACGAGGGGCGTCTCGACTGGCCGGCGGACGACGTCAAGACAATGCGTTCTATGGGAAATTCAGATTCATGCGTTCCAATACTCGAAAATCCAAATCTTCAACTGATATTGGAACCTATGTGGGCAGCTGCGATTTATGTCGCGTCTCTGAAAGGGGTGCCTAACGACAGTTCATGTTCCTGTGTCGGAGACACGAACGATGAGCGCAACAGATTGAGGGTTTTCTTCAATACTGGCTTCCAGCCTTTGAAAGACGAATATTTGCAACTACCGCGGCCGAAACACGAGGATCCAAGCCTAGAGTGGCCAAAGACGGTAGACCGTCATCATGAAGCCTTCTACTTCGGCGAGTCTTCGCATCTCGATTATGAAATAGTACTCTTTGGCAGTAAAGGCTCCCGTTGGGCTGCAGATATCTTGTGTCCCCCACAGGGTCGGCGAATGACCGAAGGACTGTTATTTCGCCCACTCAGAAACTTGGGATTTGGTATCTGGGACGACAAGCGAATGGCGCAGATGGAAATGATAGACGATCCCAGCGCAGAAAAACCAAGACGATTCAGCCTTTGGGGTAAGGACCAGGCTTTTACATGGGCAAGTCTCTTAAGCCCCGAGGAGAAGGAGGAGTTGCGTAGATATCAAGAGGCGTTGAGATTAGAGAAGGAAAAGAATTACGATGGATTTTCCGTCACTGGCTAGCCCCAACGTTTCCTTTATCCGATGGACGCATAAAGACTATTCTACACTTTTGGGAGGTTCCTGTACGGGAGGTGAATACAAGCAACATTGATGGTTTCATTCTCGCAGGGCCATTGTTATCGAGAGTGGGCTGATAACCTTTCTGCAAGTAGGTTGTCTAGGTAGGTTGAAGATCAACTATTCATTGGCTTCACTAATCTCTCTTTCCCTTTTTTAATAGTTTATTACTGTGCTGTATACAGACTAGTAAAAAGACGAGTTTGTTGGAATATTTGTTAACATTTGGGAGTTTATTATGGATTCCCTTTAGATGGTCTATCTAAGAAGTAGTCTTGAGACTAATGTTTAAACTTTGTACATAATAACAGAATTTCATCTTGAATACACCAGCTGCTTAGGAGCGGCGCTGCATACGGCGGCGCTGGCGCTGTCGCAGAGATCGCTTGCACTTGGAGCCGGGCTTCTTAACGGGAGTCTGAACAGGCTCGCTGGGGGTAGAAGGGCCATTGCCGAAGGCAGGAGGGAAGCCTGGGGTGTTGTTGTTGTTGCCACTACCGTTGTCGCCACCATAAGTGGGAGGGACAACAGGGGTGTTGACGGGAGTCTCAACGGAGCCCGTAGGAGTAGAAGGACCGTTACCGTAGGTAGGAGTCTCAACAGGGCTGCGGCCGTTACCGCTGCCGCTGCCAGTGGAAGGAGGAACAACAGGGCTTGACGAGCCACTTCCACCGTTGAGAATCTTTGAGGCAGCGTGCTCAGCAACAACCATGACGATGGCCTGAGTGTTGCCGGTTGGCAAATCGGGATGGACAGACGCATCGACGACGTAGAGGTTGTCGGTGCCCCAGACCTTGGTGTCAGTGTCGACAACGCTGGATCCGTCGTTCTCGGTGCCCATGATGGCGGAGCCAACGAAGTGAGAACCACTGATATACTCGGCCATAAGGCTCTCGGCAGTAGCATTGCTAGCAATGCTGATAGTGCTGTTGGGCTTGGAAGTCATGTCAATGAGCTTCTGCATAAAGGACTTGACGGCTGCCTTGTCAGCGGCGTCGTTCAGGTAAGGCTCGCCGATCAACTTGGTAGCACCAGAGCTGGTAACCTCAAGAGCACCGCTGGAAGTGGAACCATGGGTGAGGTAGACCTTGAGCTTAAGAGCATCATCGCCAGCGGGAGCACAAGTGCCCTGAACGTATCGCTCAACACCGTCAGAACCCATGACACTGTCCCAGAAGATGAATCGCTGACCGGACTGAGCAAGAAGGCCATTGCCCTGAGCGTAGAGGTCAACGTTTTCCTGGTCAGGCTCGGTGAAAGCAGTGTCGGGAAGAGCAGCCATAGGCGACTTGGTCTTGACCTTGACAGTGAAGATAGGGTGGTCCTTGAGGTTCTCGCCCACTGGGAGATCAATCCACTGGTTCTTAGGGGGCATAGTAAGGCGTTGGCTACCGCTGGCAACAGTCTCGATCTGCTTAGCGGGGCCAATACCAGAGTTGACAAGAAGACGGGGAGTAGAAAGAGCACCAGCAGCGAGAATGACAGCACCGCCAGTCTTGACCTTGATGATCTGGCGGGTGGCAGGACCAGATTGGATCTCGACACCAGTGATCTCCTTACCCTCACGCACAACGCGCATGACCTTGCTTTCGAGCATGAGCTTGAAGTTGGAGTTGGCCTGAGCAAGAGGGAGATAGTCACGGACAGGACCAGCACGCTGACCGTCAGTGATCATCATAGGAGGGTGAGTGAAAACGGCCTTCTTCTTGTCGGGCTGAGCAATACCATCAACCTCGCTGAAGCCGTTGCCAGAGAAGAACTGGCTGAGAATGGTGTATGCAGACTGGTCAACTAATTTGCCGTCTTTCGTGGGGCTCAGGGTACCGGGTGTGCGCTCCCAAAGTCTGGAGGCGGCGGCCTCAACATCATCGTACTTCCAGCCAGCGGGCCACTTGTCATCGAAATCAGCACGCTGAGGACGAACAAACATCATGGCATTCACAGCAGTGCCACCTCCCAAGATGCATCCAGCCATGCTTGCGGTGTCAGTACAATATTCAGTAGTATCCTTAGCAGTGGTGAGATGATAAGCCATGGCCGGCACGTCGTACTGAGTGGTTGTTTCATTCCAGTCCATAACAGACTTTCCACCAGTAGAGTAGAAAGACGCCTTGCCACGTTCAAGGAGAAGAACGGACTTCTGCGACTCAAGGAGACGCTCAGCAACGATAATACCTGCCGGGCCTCCACCAACTACAATGTAATCGTAGGTCATGTTGGAGACTACGGTGGTGAAGTTGCCAGTAGAAGGGGCAGAACCATCAGAGCCAGAGCCGGAGCCAGGGGCAGCATCGGCATCAGAAGCCATAGCAGCCCACGTCTCGTAGTCAGCAGACTGAGAAGAGGCGGAATCAACAGAAAAACCACCAAATCCAGCACCATGGTAGTTGAGAGCACCGCTCGCATCGGTAGGATCGTCAAGGGGAGTGGTGCTGAAAGCGAAAGCCATGACAGCGTTGGCATCAGAAGCCTTGAAAGTAGTGCCGTCGGTCTTGATGCATCCCTCGCAGAGGAAAGTGAAGGTGAAAGAGTCAGTGCCGACCTTGACACCCTTTTCGATGGGCTTGATTTTGACAGTATCATCATCCAAAACATCAGGGTTTGTGTATCCGGAAGCCTGACGAACGGAGGTAAGGACCTTGCCGTCGTTGGGCCAGGCCACGATGAGAAGCTTCTTGCTCATGGTAGAGCCCATACTAACGGAGGCATATCCCTCAGAGATGGGAGCAATAATTTGACCGATGAAATCAGTGCTGGGGGTCTCGGGCATAGCGATACCGAATGAGAACTTGCTGGTCTTGTCGACGAATTGCTGGAAGGTGATTCCTGTGTCGGCATCCTTGTACTCCTCGGAAGCAGCCGACACGGCCTGGAACATCAGCGCCGCTGATGAAAAAAGTGTTGAGAAACGCATGGTTGCGGCGTTTCAGTCGAAGTATAAATCTGTGTATATCGGTCTCAAAGAAATTGGTTTAATGGAGTGGATAAAGACTGGACGAGACGTAATGAAGATACACAGTACAAATGAATGTTGGCAACCAGTGCCTGTAAAGAACGAAAAAAAGATAGAAAGAAAAAGAAAGAAGGACAGATAGACCAAGCTAGATAGAGTGCATCAAGACCTCGAGAACATGGCCAAGAGGTGAGCTGTAGGCCGTTATATACAGATCCTACCAAACAAATGCCGTTTCCTACGGAAATTCGCTTCCGAACGCTCGGGACAGTCTTTGCAAACGTCGAAAACGGTATTGGTGGCTTAATTACACGACATCGGCCAATATTCGCTATCATTGTGGAGGAAGACGAGCCACTTTACTTAGGGATGAGTGGGAAACTTGAGATCTGGACTTAGGGTACAGAAAACAAACAACCTGAGAGTGGGTGTAATATGGTGTAAAGTGACTAGATTATTTTGTCTGTTTGGTTACATAGCATCAAATTGTCTACAACCCTGCGCCCACTTGCCTAGCTTCCTCTGCTTCAGGTTGTTTGAGACGGCGAATCCTGCTCCTTGCCATCTATTTCAGAGGTTGTCATGTCGGTCGTCTTTTCTCCTATTGGCTGTGGATCTGGTTTCAGGATGACGGTCCAGATCCCTGAACAAGGTAACAGAGCCTCTGTGGGTCCAAGTGTCGTTATGCGAAACGACGCCAGGGAGCGAGATTCAGCGAGGCTCTCTCTTCCTTGACCAAGCAAGATCAGCAGGATCAGGAACCGTTTCAATCTTGCAGTGCTAGGGTGGCTTGGCCTTGCTGGCAATTGCCGTAGTCTCGGGACTTTGGAGAGGCAGATCAGGAAAAGAGCTATCACAACTCTTTGGTGAGAACATAGCCCGCGTTATCTTTATTCCCAGTTCACATTTAATCTAGGCTCACTACGGATAGTTGGCAGTTCATTTAAGTTTAAGATTGATAGCTTGAAGCTATGATTGATTGTAAGCTTAAAAGGAGGAGCTGTCAAAAGAATTGTCCCTCTACAACCCTCGCGCGCTTAGACGCGTCATGCCTCTCAGCTGAGATTGGAACATGACCGGGGGATTAAAGCTAGACTACAGTGAGCATAGGAGACGAAATTATTGAGACATCTCATACTGTTTTAGCCCGCCGTTAATATTGTTTATTTTCCGTTACACCTTAATCTTTCTGTCGACCTCGTCGCAAGGGAAAAATGTTCTTCATGACTCGAACCGAAACAGGGCGCGAAACGAACCCGTGCCTCGTTTAAATAATACAAACAAAGCATAGCCAAGTCGGGAGAATACCCACCTGTCAAACCTTAGAATTCTTCCACAACACACCATTTCCACTGCTAATTGTTTACCCGCCGCTGGTCGATCAATTTTCATCCTTTATCGCAATTCCTTGGTTCGCTCATCAGCAGCGGCTATCCATTCCCTCAATTGTGATTCAGATCGGGCTTTGAAGCCGACCTTGAACGGCTTCGGGTCTGTAGTTAGTGAAGTAGGCACCGCGTTGCATTCGATTGAGTCCATGATTGCCTCATCCTTCTTATCTTTCGGAGGAACCATCTCAAAGGCTGTGATAAGACGGATGAATGCCGTGTAAAGTTCGCGGTTGGCCAGATGAGAACCTGCGCACATTCGAGATCCAGCTCCATAGGCGTAATGAGGTGTTCCAATTTCCTTATCGTCCAAATATCGTTCAGGGTTGAATTCAAAAGGCTTTGCAAATCGTGCCTCATCATAGTCTGCGGCATATGCATTCTACAAGACCAGTCAGCCGCATGTTTCATAAAAGACGAGACGATAAGGCAGAACAGGGCAGTGAAAGGCAAGGCTGCCTGCCACGCGCAAGCAGGGCTATCTTACCATGAAGAATGTCGTTCCTGCAGGGATTACAGCACCCTTGTACGGGATGTCCTTGATGTTGACTCGCGGCAAGCAAATCGGAATAACCTGTACCATGCAAGAAACGGATATTAGCCAACATATCATTCCGAACAGCGGGTTTGATCTTACCGTCCAGAATCGTAGAATCTCCTTAACAAGGGCCGTGATATAGGGGACCTTTTCTTCCACGAGACATCGTTCCCAAGCTTCGCCATTAGGGTAAACCTTGTGGATCTCTTCCAATGCCTTGGCTTGAATCTCTTGGCCGTGCGGTGTCGCGAGATATGCTATGCCCATAATGAGGTTACCCGGGACTGTATCCAAACCAGCAGATACCATAGTGAGGCAGATGGATTTGATCTCAGCTGAACATCTGTCAGTTTTTGCTAAAGTCTTATAAGCGATTTTCTTACCTTCATTCAGTTTTGCTTCCGGGTCCTTCAAGATATTTCCAGTGATGCAAGGTTTGTCTGTTCCCTCTGCAATGCGGCTCTTAAGGTGATTCAACATGTCGGTGAGATATTTGTCACGTCTCGCACGGTATTCTCCAGCTGATGAGTTCTGTGCTCCCCATAATCGCAGCAAAGGCACATAGTCCTGCCAGTTGTTGCTTGTTGACCTGAAGTTGGAAATTTCTCTTTCCACATGAGTGATTTCGTGCAGCAGCTCGCTGTTCACATCTCCGTTGATGCGGTATCCATAGTTGAGAGTCAGAGATGTATTGAGAGCGAACCGAGCAAAGTAAGGGGAAGGATCCAAATCTTTCGTTCCTTTCTCGCAGTCATCCAACAATTCTCTAATGCTGACGAAAGACTCGAGGTCAAGAATTGGCATATATGACTGGGTAGCCGGGCGGTTGAGGGCAGTTGCTGCAGCCTTTCGACGGGCCTTGCAAGACTCATCCCAGGGCGAAGTACCGATTGTGAATCCTTGAGATGTTGAAACTACTGAGTGGAAAGTGTGGAACATAGGGCGTGAGATGAGCGCTGACTGGTGAGTGATCCAGAAGTGCTTGACGGCATCATAAGAATTGACATAAACGACTCGCTGAAAAGGTCAGATACACAACTAGAAACAACAGCTCTGGATACGTACCTTGTTACCGAGCCGAGTCTGAAAGACAGGACCGTACTTTGCGACCCATTTCCGTGCAACTCTTGCATGATCTGTTCCCAGTTGAAACAGATTTCCAAAAAGTGGTACACCGGGGATTTCGGGAATACCCTTGATCTTGGGCTTGTCTGTTGAATTCGCAAGCCTGTACAGTAGGAGCAAGCCTACGAGAACAGTAACGTAGAGAATCTGATCCGACATGATGATAGCACAACGTGGGAGGAATGTCTAGTGCTGGCAGTCTGGATACGAACCAGCTGATGGGCTAACTGGCTTTTTATACCTACATTAAATGAAATGTCCAAATAACAATTCCGCAACGTGACTTCATTCCCCCTCAAGTACTCGGTCGGAATCTGTTGACGATACCCATGCTTATTACCGAGTAAGCGGGGAAGCCTGTGCCGATTCCGACGATTGCCATGAATAAGACGTTTTCCATTGGTTACTCAAGTCTCTTCTGACGTTATTATTGTACACGTCGGATTCAACACAAAGAACAAATAATCTGACTCGTTGCGACACATTGACTGTTGTGGGTTTACCTCTCAATTGCCGCATTGCTGCGGGCGTATGGGGATTTCAGGGTATAACTAAGGAAAGTTGGCGGCTAGCATAAGAGACGAAATTGGTAAGTCAGTTTATGCTGTCTATACAGTACGCTTAGGTCAATTATTTTTGTACCCCAAGCCTCAGATGTCAGCTTTTCTGACGCCCACCATAAGAAACGGAATAACATCAGAAGGACCACGTTCCATACATAGCGAATAAAGCACAACTACGATTACGGTTTGTTCAAACATGATGTGTCATATCCCGGAGCCCTCTCAAGTGTGACCCGGCTTCAATGAATGTGGGCCAATACCTCCGTCACCAATTTTTACTATGTCATTATGCCACAGTCAAGAAGTGAACACATCAGTATATTCTCAGTTATGTGGTGAAGAGATACGTACAAGAATTGATAAGTGTCACATCCATAGTGGTCTGAAATCCGTCAGCGCCAAAGGCATGTCGCCAATATCTACAGTTGCTCCAAACATGCTACTGTACGAATCTCTATCTGAAGTAAGAACAAGACAGTTAACTCTCCTGGTGTACCAACTGCAATAACAGAGTAAGAAAATTTCCCAGGTACAGGAGCCGAATCGGTCCAGGCTGAGAGAATAGCTAAAAAAGGCAAAGAAGTCAAAAATGTGATTGTGAAGTTGAATCAAGAATTTATTTTCACACTCCCGTTGTTGCACTTCTATTCAGACAAAGTCGGAGTTTTATTGTAGTTCTCACTCGACACCTACGAAAAATTATAAATATGCCACATTATTGAACATAGTTGTTAAGAGTTTAGGTTATTTCTCAGTAATATATCCTTAGAATACTCAAGTGTGCTTATTAGAGCAATGATAGAACAGCCAGAGAACCGCCAAGCAACGCACGGTATCTACAAAATTCTCTATAACACATAGCTAGACTGCAGGCATAGATCACTCAACGCGTTTTGACTTATTCACGGGCCGCGAATCGTCCAATTGGTAAATTCTAGTCTTCGAATTACATCCACTTGGAAAGACAAAGTGATGGCAGTGAAGCAGGAAATGGTCTGCACTCTCTACCAAGCTTCGTCGTCCGTTCCATTCTGTATCCCATCACACTTTCTGGCGTCGAAAATTGGCTGACAAACATAAGTGACGAAATTAGCAAGTCAGTTTGTGTGATTTTGGGGCAAGTCTTTAGTATTTACCTTGACGCTCTAAGCTTAGATCTTCCAGGATATGGGTGGCCGTGCAAGCGTCGCTAAGCGTTGCAAAACATAACACGCTGGAGCATTGGTTGTCCCATCACCATCTTTCTGTGGAATGCTCAATTGATGCCAGCGGCACAACTAGCAAAAAGAATGTACTCCTTTGTTGAGGCAAAAGAGAATGATGAGACTGGGACTCGAACCCAGGAGGATTGCTCCACCAGGAAATTGGTGTTAAGGTTAACCTTAACCTGGCGCCATAACCAACTCGGCCATCTCACCAAGTTTCGTCGTTGACAAATGACGATGATTTTGTGAATATACACATATTGTTGTCCTCGACAGATACAACTTTTCTGTCAATTCAGTGCTGCAAAATATGGAACCTGGCTTGCTGGAGTCTGTAGTTTCTAGAAGAACTGTATGGGTGTGCTCAATATTTGTATGGTTCATCTAGAGGTGGCAGTTCACTGTCGCGAGTGTTAAAGTTGAGGACGGACAGAGGCATTGTCAAGACATTAAATCGCCTGGCCACTTCATACCGTGTTTTGAACCCTGTTCCTCTGTCTTTATCTGTATCACCGTCCTATATCTTAAACTGGTTCCATTACTCGTGGTCAGCATCTCTCACGGCTTCCGTTGATGGACTGGACTACAGTTGCCCGACACATTGTGCAGCAACGGTTTACCGAACTTAGCCGCCTAAGTCTTGCAATGCCTGCGGAATTCCAGTGGATATTGGTCGTACCAGCAGCTAACAGTACACTGAAATTAGTGGACCTAAATTGCCCAAACTTTCCGCCGATACCGCTTGGCCCGGGCACTGACGCCATTCCGAGACCCATAAGTGCGCAGAAGAAATGCGCGTTTTTTATCAGATCTTTTTCTCTGTTTATCAGATCCTTTACTGAGTTCTGACTCGTCTCAACTCAACTTAGCTTGCTGTCAGCTGCTGCATGTTGTGTCATTCATCCATGCTGCGTTGTCTCACTCGTGCTCGTCCGTTATTGTCGCTATCACTATCACCACCACGAAGTCTCATTCACCTCTCACGCACACACAGAACTATGGCAACTGAACACAATCATGGACACGCTCGTGTCCCCAATACCCTTGAGTGGCTCGCCAAGACTAAGAGGGGCGATTATCTTGTTCAAGTAGCATGGCCTCTGTGCTGGGGTGAGGATCGTGTTGCTGCCGAAGATGAGAAGGTCAACCTAGTGTGAGTACAGCTTCAATTAGATCACAAACATTGAGCATCATAACCCTAACAACATACAGTTATCTAGTCGATGGAAATGCCTATTTCTTCACAGCTGTTGACGTCTCTCGACGTTTGGAATACCTGAATAGCACAAGAACTGTTATTGTAGGCATTGGGTACCCGCCTAGTAAATATGTCTATGACTTCCGCCGGGGTCCAGATCTTACCCCATACGCCGACGAGTATGACATGCCCCTCGACAGGCATGGCAAGCCTCGTACCGACATCTCATTCGGTGAAGCCGAGCAGTTCCTCGACTGGATGAAGACAGATGTCATGCCTTATGTCGAGGACAAGCTTTTCCCCAAGGCCAATTTACATACCGGTCGCAAGGCCTTGTATGGTCACTCTTACGGCGGCATTTTTGCTCTCAACACCATGTTCACTGAACCAGAGCTCTTCAACAGTTACTTGATCGGCAGTCCCGTCATCTGGTGGAACAAGGACTTCTTGATCCGCAAACCTGAAAAGACTTTCCTCGCTCGCGACAAGCCTGTTGACCCTCCATTTTCGCTGGCGCTTACATGGGGCACTGGCAAGTCGGAACTGGTGAGGGAACCTCAGGAGACTGATGAGGAGTGGTGGAAGCGACAGAACTGCGCCGAGCATGACGAGATGAGGGAAGCTGCGCAGACATTAGCATCGCGCTTGGAAAAGAGCCCGAGTGTAAAGAAGATTTGGACACGCGAGTTCGCGGGTGAGGATCATGGAAGTGTAGCGGTTACAGGTCTTCAGCAGAGTCTTATGCAGTTTATCCTTGGCAAGATATGATGGGAGAATAGACATAGAAATGATAGAGTATAATATTAAAAGCGCATTGCAATTGTCTACCCGGATAGGTTCTGCAAGTTATCACAAGATCGTTGTGGCGAGCGAATTTGGAACCGAACATCACAGACAGTGACACTTCATTATAGCACAATATTAATTGAGATTATCACTTGAATTAACACTCTATAGAGGTATTTCAGTTGTTTTCATGAAGCGTAAGAGGCTATAGCCAATTCGTGACGAGTAAACTGACTCGAGACAATCTGAACCTGAGAGCATGCTCATCACACACCATCGCAAAGGCCACCATAGCATCATTTAACATTAGATACAATCATTTCTACTAAATACAACCAGACATAACATGCTTTTTGGGAGACCACATGTGGTCTCGTCCTTTATTAAGTTTGAGAATGCCCAAGACCGGGAGTTCTTAAAACACGGTACCCTTGGTCTGCTTGATCTTCCTGAGATCGTAGTTCTTGATCAAGAATAGCGAAATAAGGGCGATCGCCATGATTCCTGTACCAGCACCCAACATGCGAGCCTGACCGTATCCATAGGCCTTCTGAATGGCGAGGCGCTCAGGGCTGCCCATCTCATACGCCAATTGACTGTCCAAGTCTCCCGAAATGAGAACGGCGTCCTCTTGGGCGGAAGCGGGAAGGTACTCGAAGAGCTTCTCCTGGAAGGTGTTGGTCCAGATGGCAGCAGAGATAGTACCACCGACAGCAGCGCCAATGTTTCCAGTAACACTCAGAGTAGCAAGAGCGGTAGCGACGTACTGATGCTCGACAGCAGCAAGGATACCAACCTGCATACACAGAATGAAGGTAGCGCCAGCAATTGAGATGAAGACCTCACACATGACGAGGTAGCCAATGGACTGGCCAGGCTGACGGAAGTGGATCATAAGACCCTGAGCGAAGATGTACAGAGGAATGCCGACACACAGAATCCACTTGAAGCGACCGGTCTTGTGCATAGCATAACCAACGATGAAGAGAAGGACACCGGAGACGATCTCAAAGGTGTTGCTGACATATCCAGCCTCCGAAGGGGGCAGGTTGTTGACGACCTGAAGGAACGAGGTGAAGTAGCTGTTCCAGCAGTAGTAAGCAATCATGTAGATGAAGTCGAGAAGACAGACACCGATAACGGTGCGGCTGATGAGGATGTCGAATCGGAGGAAAGGCTTGGGGGCGACAAAGCGCTCGTAGAGGCCAAAGATGACCAGGAGCACGATTCCAAGGATGATCATGGCAATGATGTAGGGTGTCTTCCACTCTTGAGGAGCCATGCTAGCAATGGAGAAGGGAAGGAGGAAGATGACGAGACCGGCAGCGAAAAGGAAAGCACCGGCAGCTGAACGACAATTAGCAATTATCCTGACTATTGAGTACAGTTTTCACTTACCATCAAACTCGATGAGACCCCACTTGATGCTCTCCATGACTGATCGGCCACTGGACTCACGAGCAAGGAGACCCTGCTTCTTGGCCTTTTGGAGGTTGTACCTCAAAAGAGCGTAGAGAGGCGCAGCGACAACAGGGAGGACAATAGAGAAGGTACCAAAGCCCCATCGCCACTGGTCGCCGTTGCGAAGGAAAGCCTCAGCAGACTTGGGACCGGCAAAGGCGGTAATCATGTAAGGAGACGAGGTGAAAGCGTACGCAAGACCTCGGTTCTTGAGCTGTGTCGAGTCGGCCGTGATAACGTCGATACTGTAGGTCAAGCCGGACCAACCAACCTGCCAGAAGACCTTGGGAGGGTTAATACCTGCAGAACGAAGGGGCAAGAATCGGTGACTTACATAGGCAGCGCAGTAGGTAGGGAGGTTGTGGCTGGCAGCCATCATGATCATTCCAATAGTGGCAAAGAGGACCATGAGGAGGAAGCCTTCAGCACGACCCCAGAGATCGAGAATCTTTGACAGAGGGATGTAGACAGCGGCAGTCATGCAGTTGGCGACAACGCCGATGACGGGAATGAGAGAGTGAGACTCCCACTCACTGCTTGCGTAGGGGACCAGAGTGTTGTTGATCTGGCCCTGGAAACCGTTGACGAGGTAGATCAACCACATACTATAAACAGGTCAGTCCACTAATCTCAACTGCGACCAGATAAGCAGGAACGTACAAGACAAAGACAGCAGCAAGGGCCTTCTTGCTCCAAGCCAAGGTGGTAGCCTCAACAGTCTGAACACCATGCTGCGCGTTTTCGGTAACAGCATCGCTGTTGCTTCCATCGTCGGGGAAAACACCAGCCTCTTGGTCCTTCTCGTTAACAGAAGTGGTGATGGTTACTGGCTGCTCAGCAGCAGCACCCTCATTGCCCTTGCGCCCGAGGGTGAGGTGGACCTTGTCGAGAACTCCCATGGTGATCTTGTCTCTTTGGAGGGGGGTATCAATTAAGCTTAAGCTTGGGAAGACAAGGAGAGGAAAGAGAGAGCTTCAGTCATGGGGGAAGGGAATGGCAGACGGTTATACGTAGAAAACAACACGAAAAAAAGAGGTCCTCTAGCAAGGGTGGTTTCTGACTAGACTGTAACAAACATGCTCAGCTCAGGATGGATGGGTATTGGGACCCATACAAAACTCCATCAGATAAGATCAGGTCCATGGTGGCTAAAAGAGACTATTGCCCATTGGAATCCACCGAGATCGGTAAGATTAGGGAATAAACCGAACCAGAGAACTGGACTGAGCGTGAATCAAGCCAACAGAGAAACGAGGTCCAGCCAGAGGCAAAGATCAAAGCAAGTTGACTAGAGAGATTTCGGGATGCGAGGGCTCCAGAGAATGCAGCCACTTTGTCGTTAGTTCAGGCCTCGAACGCCGAGTAGCCGACTTGTGAGTGGAGATGGCGTGGGCGAAAGCACCAGAAGAGGCATGGACAAGGGGTCACGACGAAGAGAAAGAAATTTCATAATCTAATCTGATTGATCGATTAGATCGCGTGAGACTTGCGCTATTTTTCTCCCTCTCTCTCTTTTTTCTTCCGTTGACGCAGTTGCCATCTGTTGCTGTTTCTTGACGGGTAGTGGGAGCGTGATTTATTGGTAACACAAGGCATTTCAGATCAAATTAACGACAATCCATTCCTACGTCAGGGATCCAAGTTGGTTGATGGATAGAGGCTTTGCCCACTGTAACCTCCGCTTTTCCAGCGGGTCTGCCTCTGGAGCCTCCAGCACTTCATCTCATCATGTCCAGATCCTTCGCCCTTTTGGGGGCAATTCTATTGCTAACTGCTACGTGACTGCAGCATCCTTTGACAAGGATTCTCATCAGTTGCTTCTCATCAAGCTTCAACCAACATATCGGAACACTTGCAGGCTAAGAAAACCCTGCATCGCAGCTGGCGACGTTCCGAGCTTGGCGCGCTAAGTGTCACTCATTCTTCCACTCGTCAGGAGAACTGCACATTTGGTTTACTTCTACTTCTTGGCAAAATACCAACAATTCCTCTACTGCGTAGATGCTCCATACAGTAGGTTACTCGGTCGTCGGTAGCCCTACAAGCCATCACCGTAAGTGGCCAAGAGTGCATGGCGAGGCTTAATTCTGGGCTCACTTTTTGTAATGACAGCCAACGGACAACCCACCACAAGAGGTCAAGTTTATCTTCCAGGGGTCCAAACCCAGCATCGGGTTGTGGGAGTAGACCAAGTCGCTCCACTGTCATCCAATTGCAAAATGAACACCCCCTGAAGGGAGATGTGTTCTTTGTCTGGGCTAGCCATTTGATCAGTACGAGATCTAAAGTTGCTGTAAGCCCTCGGGGATGAGGAATATTTCCGTTCAAACAAGCTTAAATGAAGAACATGGAAGCGGCGCCTCTTCGTTCAATTCTCGGAACAACAAGTACACTAAAATTGTTAAAAGCGAAGACGAGACGCCGTGTTGGGTAAAGGGTACCCCACGCTAATACGGTGTTACGAGAGACCAAATTTGGGCATGTTGGGTTTCTCAAAAGACATTGCCGCAGCCAACCATTAACTCAAGAGCTCATTCGGATTTCTCCAGCACTAGAATAGCAAATCCTTTGACCCTCACGAAGTACGATAAGAGGATCACTTTGTGGCAAGATCAAAGTAGATCGGCAATGTGATATGCAGCCATGAAGCCTTTTGCAGGTGGTTGATCTCGACTATCAAGAACAACAGATCAGCAGTGTGATTCGGGCTTGGCAAACGTGCAAAAGGATTCCTGATCGGCAAGATCGGATCAGCTCTTGGCTTTTGTCTTGGCAGAGTTATTCCCGTGTGAAATTTGTACCTTGTGAATGGCTTCGACGCTTGTGCCTCATGGTTGAGTCTCACTGCCAAGAGGATACAGGTGCAGGCCAATACTATTCTTATTGACAAACTATGTACAAAAGGTCGCTGAAATTATTTACTCTACTCAAGTTCTGCATCTATCAACTTTTTATGACATTTCTTTATTATTTACAGCTTGGGCTCAAAGCCAAACGTCGTGCCAGCCACGCGAGGCTTACCCTGGTTGAAGGGGCAGATCTGGAAGAAGCGCTCACGAGAGATCTTGACAAGGTTGGATCGCTTGTGAGGCAGATCCATCCACTTATCCTGGTGCAGACCAAAGATCATCTCATACTTGAGGACGCCCTCGCTCGACAGACGAGGCTCACCGACAACGTTCTCAGTGCGGTGGTCGTCGAGGAACTCGTAGTGCATCACGCTGGGCCACCAAGCCATGACACGGTACTGTCCACGGAACTTGTCATTGCCGACAAGTGAATGCCTGCCACGATCAAAGTCGAGCGAGGCGTAGTGCTGACCCATCTTGTCCTCCTTGGCCCAGTACAGCTCAAAGTAGGCGAATGGTGTGTCGTTGAAGTAGCCCAGCACGGCGAATTGGTGAGGGTCTTCATGGATGTTCTTAAGATAGGTGCGATGCTCATCGAGGGTACCAGTCTCCATCCAGCCTGCTGCTACACGGGGATCGTTCTGCCATGTGTTGAACAAACGCAGATGCTCGGGGTTCTCGTAGTCGAGAGCAACGAGGTTGAAGTGCTCGTCGAGCGAAGGGATGTAGCGGCTGTAGAAGCAGCTACCGGCAGCAGGCTTGGGTGTTCGGCGCGGGTGACGCAGAAGGGTGTGCTCTGAGGTAGATGTCATGACGTACTCCAGATGAGGCGTCACGTTCAAAGAGTTCCAAGTAGGAAGCCAGATGGGCTGTCGGTCCAACGGAGAGGCGCATCCCTGCCAAAAGGCACTTCGCAAGACAAGCACCTCGACGCCTGTGCTGGGCGCAGGCTCAACACCCTTGGGAGGCTGAGGCATGTTGATAGCCACCATTGAGAGGACAAGAGCCTTAGCCAGCTCCTCGGCTCCAGCACCCTCTAGACGGAGACGGAATTGCTCCACGTCGAAAGTGTATGTGAAGAAGGTGTACAAGAACATCCAGGTCTGGGCGAGTGTGGGCGTCTCCTTGTCCCAGCTCAGCGACCAGACGGGACTTCGTCGCGCGCGCGCATACTCGCGATTATCAGAATCAGGAATTTTGTCAGACTCCGCAGTTGGGATCTCGGAGAAGACTAGGTCATCGCCGTGAAGAGCCTTGGGGAATGGCTTGCCATCCTTTGCAGACTCGTCTTTGCGAAGACGATACGACTGCTTGTTCTCGGCGGTGGACTCGAGATAGTATGTTGTGAGATAAGGCTCAGGTAGCCTGATCTTGATTGGAGACTTTTGCTGGAAGGGTTCTGAAGACATTTTTGGGGGGTGATTAATGTGAAATGTTTGTTTGTTTGTTTGGTTGCTACCAGACCGACGATGAATGGGATCTTTTCATCTCCAGATTTTATTTTACTACTTATTTATACCCCACTGAACCGACTTCGGTGTTAGGCCCAATCAGATCTGATAAGATGCAAAAAGTGCAATGCAGTCATGTCGTTCAAGGCCAAGATTTGCAAGACACGGTAAACTTGGCCGATGCCTCCGCGAGTGAGGAAGCCGAGGGCAACAAGCAGGCATCTTTAGGCAGGGGGAGTCTCTGTATTATTGTAAGCCGGAGGCAGAACGACACAGTTTGACCCTTGTGGCCTTGCTCTCGTGGGTCAAAGATGGTGCCCTGCTTCTGGCGATTGCCCATCAGCCCCTGCGAGACTGTGGTAATGGTGCCACTGAAAGTGCACTAGTAGTACCCAAGTGGGCGATGTGTGCGCTAATTAAGGCACCGTTAGGACCCATTGTGGGCTCCGAGATTTTCCATTGTTTTTCCAGCTTCAGTTCCACCCATGAAATGTTCACAGCAGTCAGTAGATGGTTGTGAAGAGACGAGAAAAACAAGATGACAGTCACAAGTATTATATTCTACAGTATATGGCTTTTTGTTTTCGTAACCACGACACTTGGGCTGTTCCATTCATACTGTAAGAGCATGAATGGTCGTGAAGATTATGCATGTTTCTCAGATTGGTTGTAATAAAGGTTTATCCTATGAATGGTGCTATGCCACCTACAATGTATTGATAGACAAACTTAAACTCCTTGGTCCCAATATGAGTCGCTATTACCACCTATGAATCAGGTAAGATCAGAGTAATTTGGTTTGTTCATTGCAAGTATGTGACATGCAACAGTGTATAGAATAAAGCAATTTGTCACCTCCAATGTCTCGAGGTGTAGGGTAAGTTTTCAATCACCAAAACGACACGAGACATCTCGCGTCTAGACGCGCAACAATGACAAACTTGAAGGATAGATGATTATGCTGATCTCGACATTCCTTTCTTCATCTCAAAGTCTTTCTCATGGAATGTCTTGCGGCGAGTAAAGGCACAATACAAAAGCCTTAATATTGGTGGTTTGGTTCCTCTGATCTTACGGTGGCCGAAAACTACCTACGTAGGGGCTTGTAAATTCTTGCAACAGCAGGGACCTGCTTATTGTGCGGTTGGCGCATTCTTGGCTGAGGCGTTGCACCTGAATGTACCACAGGACGCCCAAAAGGTTGTTGCACTCACTCACCTCTGCAAATCCGCAACATGCCCAGATGAGTCTGCATGATGTTCTGTACTCAAAACTTCAATATGCGATCGCCGACTCGCTCTTGTTTGTTCAGGTAGCAGCAATCGCTTGTTGCAATCGATGACGGAAAGGCGTAAAGGGTCGACCGAGGAGGATACACAGAGGCTTTCATTACGCAACTACCGATGGTTAGCACCGGGAACTCAGAGTTAGCCAAGCGTGCCAAGGTCCAAAGCAAGCCACAAAACCGACCGACCCTTACTGGAAGCCAAAGATGCAGAGCTTCACCAGTTCTGGAGCTCTGAATGTCTTTGCACACCTGAGATATTGCTTGTAGGTCTTTGTCGTTGTAGGCCATGATATTGTCGGACAGGAGTGATTGTACATAACTCTCTTTTTCATCTCAAGCTTCCAAGCCGAGTGATCATCCCCAAGCTCTCGTATTAAGCGTCATAGCTCCTGTGAAAATTCTGCTGGATCCAGTCCATCTCTATAGACCTGCCGATCTCGGTGCTAACTTATGCAGCATCATGCACGATCGTAAAAGAAATGCATCGTTTCATGCGACATGTGATGGTGACGACCCTCGTTATCAGATGTGATTGATTAGATTCTTCAAACGGTTCATTCCGTAGCTCTTGCGCCAAAAAACGACCGGGCCATGCGTACTGGAGGGGTGTGTCGGAGGTCAAGAACAAGGATCTTTAGGGAGTTGTCGCTTTGAGAACGCCATCGCCGGCTGGGGTTGCATTGCGCCGTTTTTTATCTGATCGGAACAATGGTCGTGGCCATTGAGATCCCTCGGCTTCATCAGATAAACCCTGCGAGAAAATATCCATCATCGGGTGTGTTCTGGCATTGCACATAAACACGCTGCTGCAGAGACAGCCCGACCGACAGACACTCACTACACTGTAGGTTGCCGTCTTCTAATAGCGAACGACTCTAACACCATGGCGCAACACACCTTCAACAAACAGCCACCATCGCAAAACTATGGCCTTGTCTCCTTCCCAGTACAGCATGTTATGCTTGTGGTCTTCAATAGGCCCAAAGCTCTCAATTCAATGACCAGCGATGCAGAATATGAGCTTGAAGCCCTTTGGGAGTGGTACGACAACGAGCCTTCCCTCCGATGCGCCATTGTGACAGGTGCTGGGCGTGCATTCTGTGCAGGAATGGACCTCAAGGAATGGAACCAAATCAACCAGCGCAAAAGAGATGGCATACCCGAGAAGCGACCCATGGACCCGCCCACGACGGGATTTGGCGGCCTCTCGCGTAGGAGCGGAAAGAAACCCATCATTGCTGCTGTTAATGGCTTGGCCATGGGAGGCGGATTCGAGATGATTGCCAACCTCGACCTCATCGTCGCTGCGAAAAGCGCCGTCTTTGCCCTGCCAGAGGCCAAGATTGGTGTTGTCGCTAATGCGGGTTCCCTGCCGAGACTAGCCAGGACCATTGGGCGTCACAGGGCGACCGAGATGGCCCTGACGGGACGGAGCATCAGCACTACAGAAGCCCGCGAGTTTGGCATTCTTAACGCTATAACCGATGACGCCCCAGCCGATTGCGACGTGCTGGAGCGTCCAGTGGTGAAGAAAGCCCTCGAGTACGCGGCTACCATCATCAGCAACAGTCCCGATAGTATCATCGCGTCTCGGGCTGGTATCCTTGCTGGCTGGGAGCATGGGAGCGCCGAGAATGCGGTGCGTGTGCATCGACAGACGTGGGACTCTGTCATGGCGGAAGGACACAATTTCCATGAGGGCGTGCAGGCCTTTGTGGAGAAGAGGAGACCGAGATGGGTGGACAGCAAGCTATGATGCAGATTTTACGGCGGTTGAGGCATTTTCTACCTCTTCCTTTCTCTTTTCTTCATGTATTATAGGCCTCTTTTGTTACTTGTTTTGTCCACATGATAGCTAGCATGAGCGGTACTTCCAAGCATGGCAAAGCAAAAGAGCAGCCGGCATTGGAAGCAAAATAATAGTCAGTCATTCGGACTTGATGGCTTTTTTTGGTGTGACGCCATTTTTTCAGAGGTGTGGAGGGTCCTTTTAGCATCATCCTTGTCCATCGGATCAGATAACTCAGTGAGTTTATCAATCACCCCACTAGAAAAGTTCGCCTCGGCTTCATCGAGAACCTTGGGCTCCGTTATTCGTCGCATCGAGTCTCCGCCAGCGTGTCGATTATTGCTACTCTCCGTATAGTGACGGGTCGAGAGGCAACCCTGCTTCCTCGGGCTGCAATGGAAGTGGTTCAGTGGAGGCCCAAAGAGGCTGCAAGTCGACAGCTTGAGGGAATGGTCACACCTACCTACCTAGTGAAGGAACATTGCCAGCCAGCGTCGCTTTGCAGCTATTTGATCACCTACTTCGCGAACAGACAAAGTCGATGATCGATTACCATGGCTCTGGGAATGTCTCAGAACCCATGTTTTGCACTGCAATAAAGTCCCCAGGCATAACAAAACAGCCTCAACCATCATCTCAAGCTCCATTGCCGAAGCCACCCACCATTTCTCCCGGTTTCCTTGAACCCACTCCTACTAAATCCCGTCTGTCTTCCATCGCCTGGCTAGCCCAGTTATAGCATAGCCAGGGTCCATCGAGCGTGGGTCTTTCACCATCATTTTCATCATCTCTTCACATCCTCTTTCTCGATTCACGGACGGATTAGCGTCCCGAAATCAGCAAATGGAAGGTGACAATCCGTCCAAGATGGACACCCAAAACACCCTCCGAAGTCGCCCGCGACAAAGGTGCTTCCAGAGAGGGGACCCTGGAATGAATTGGCACTCTTGAAACCATGCTGCTTGAGGGCTTCATAGGTCCTAGTCCTTGCCTTGTCCCGCGCCGGTCAAACCAGAACCCCCACATGCGCTTTATACGGGATGGAGAAGAGGAAGACGAGAGAGAAAGATCTGTTCTGATACGTAATAAGGTTCCTGCATATTGGACTCCGTGGTTGCAATAAAAATAGTGGAGGTGTTCATGTGAAGTCTGACGATGACTCCAAAGAAGTTGCGAGCGCACATTTGCATCTGCCTCACAAGTCCCGTCGCACAATATTCCCAACGACTGGGAAACCTGGAAGTTTTCCACTGACAGAATACACACAAGAGGTCTTGAAAAAGAAAGACAAGATCGAATATGACGGAACTTCAGTTATCTGCGAAGCCAAATGCGCCGCAAACAAAGAGTGTGCGTCATGACGTCCCTGTTCTGCGCAAACACCACGAACAAAATACCCAAGAGCTTGAAATACTACTATTAGCATGGTCGCTTCTTCTATATCGTCACAACCATGGGAACCACGTCGAGTTCTCTTGGGGATGGAGTGAGGTCGGATCTTCCACATGTCAGACCTTCACACATAACACAGCCAAGCTGCAATGGGATGGCAACAACTCTGTCGCATCTGAGCTCGAAGTGTTTAGGACATATCTGCAGCAGCAGTTACCATCAGAAATACCATCCAAAACGGAAGGCTGCAGGTTCTTCTTCAATGACGAGCCTACGCAAGGTGACTTGGTCAATCAAGTCACTGAAGATGGCGACATTTCAGTGAACTGGGTAAGGACTCTTTCTCTTGATCATTTGGGCATACACTAACGGGATATGTGACACAGGGAAATGTCCAGGTCCAAGCAACACTAGAAGACGATGCCCTCTGCCTCCGACCGACCTGGCGCGAACCTCTGGGTGCCGAATTCCTCGCAAACCACCTCGCTCAAGCCTTTGTCGAGATCCTCAACACAACCCTTACCGACCCCGACGCAAAACTATCCTCCGTCCTACCACTAGGAAAACTCGACAAGTCCGTGATATGGAACTGGAATAAAGACCTTCCCCCACCAGTACCGGAGTGTATACACACTTTGATCTCCGAGCAAGTGCGATTGAGGCCTGATGCCCCGGCAATTTGCTCTTGGGATGGCGACTTGACATATGCGGAGATGGACAATCTATCTACACTACTTGCGCAGCATCTTATCGATCTTGGTGTCAAGAACGGCGATATTGTCCCCTTGTGCTTCGAGAAGTCACGATGGACGACAGTAGGTGTCATGGGCGTCATCAAGGCGGGCGCGGCTTTCGTGCTCATGGATCCGAGCCAGCCCATCCAGCGACGCCAAGTCATGGCACAGCAAGTAAAAGCGACACATATTCTCACTTCAAGAGACCAGGCAAAGTACGGACCTGAGATCGCGCCCGAGGCAAAGCATGTCATTGTTGATACGGAAACACTCGACTCACTCGCCAAGACTATCGAAGATCCTCTTAGAGAACTACCTCAGGTGCCACCCGAGTCGCTTCTGTACATTATCTTCACCTCGGGAAGTACTGGGACACCCAAGGGAGTGATGCTCTCTCACGAGACGTACACTGCCAGTGCGCTAGCGCGAAGTACAGGAATTGGATACTCGAGTATTTCACGATCACTCGACTTCACCTCGTATGCCTTCGATGTCAGTATTGACAGTATTCTGTGTACGCTTATTCGCGGTGGTTGTCTCTGCATTCCCACGGACATGGACCGTGTGAACGATTTGAGCGGCGCGATCCGTCGTCTGAAGGTCAACATGGTCAACATCACACCTTCAGTCGCGCGCATCCTGGATCCTGATATCATCCCATCATTGAACAGTCTTGGTATCGGCGGCGAGGCTTGTTCAGCTGGAGATATCGCCATATGGGGCCAACATACACGAATTGTCATCGGTTACGGTCCTGCTGAGTGTACTATTGGATGCACCGTCAACCCCAGCGCAGCCGGCAAGCCGTACGTCAGCATGGGTCCTGGTACTGGTGCCTGCATCTGGCTGGTTGACCCCGACGACCATAACAAGCTTGTACCGGTCGGTGCGGTTGGTGAATTGCTCATTGAGGGACCTATCGTGGGTCAAGGATACCTAGGAGACCCTGAGAAGACGAAGGAGGCTTTCATTCACGACCCAGATTTCCTTCTTGCCGGTGCAGATGGTATCCCTGGACGAAGAGGTCGTCTGTACAAGTCGGGTGACTTGGTCCGATACGACCCTGATGGAGAGAACGGCTTCATCTTTGTCGGTCGCAAGGATACACAGATCAAGCTTCGCGGACAGCGTGTGGAACTGGGTGAGATTGAACACCACATCAAGAACCTGCTTCCTTCAGGCGCAGAAGTTGTCGCTGAGATTATCGCACCACGAAACCAGAATAAAGAGTCAATGCTTGTCGCATTTGTCGCAGACCGCGAAGCTAAAGATGAGGGAGATGCGCGCCAGATTGACTTCCCACCTCGTTTCCGCGAGGCCCTTGAGACACTGAATGACAAGCTCTCAAAGGTTGTGCCTGTTTACATGGTTCCTACTCAGTACATCACCCTCTCAAAGATTCCGTACCTTGTATCTGGAAAGACGGATCGCAAATCCCTTCGAGCCCTCGGCGCAGAAATCTCCGCCAACATGCAAGCCTCCGCGGCTGCAAATGAGAGCTCCGAGATTCGTGAACCACAGTCCGAGGCTGAGCTTTTCCTCCGCGACTCGTGGTGTCGCTTGCTTGGCCTTGAGACTAAACAGGTCAGCACAACACACAACTTCTTTACATCAGGTGGCGACTCAGTCCTTGCTATGAAGCTCGTACCAATTGTGCGAGATTGGGGCTACACGCTCTCCGTCGCCGACGTCTTCAACTATCCAGTTCTTGCGGATATGGCCAAGTCCATGCAAAAGGGCGACAGCAGCAAGGGAGTCGATATGCAAATTCCAGAATTCTCTTTGCTTAAGGATGGCATGGATCGTGATTCTCTGTGTGCTGAGGCTGCCGAGCAATCTGGTTGCGATGTCAGCTCAATTGAGGACATTTATCCTTGCGCGCCCATGCAGGAGATTCACATGGCCTTTTACACACGATCAAAGGAGAACTATGTCGCGCAGCGAATTGCAGATATTCCTGCTTCTAGCTCAATTGACAAACTCAAGTCGGCGTGGAACGTGGTCTACAAGGAGAGCCCAATTCTTCGCACGCGCATTGTCGAGTTCAAGCAACATGGTTTTATGCAAGTCGTCGTCAACGAAGCTCTTCGCTGGGAGGAAGTCGAGTCTAGCCTAGAAGAGTTCATTGAGAAGGATAAGAAGGAGCCCATGTCACCCGGCGCATCTCTCTCGCGCTTTGCTATTGTCACCGACAAGGCTCTTGACAAGCGTTACTTCGTATGGACAGCCCATCATGCTATCTATGACGGATGGTCAACAGACCTCATCGTCGAGCATGCGCGCGCTGCATACAAGGGCGAAGAAGTATCTCGACCTGCCCAATTCAAGCACTTTATTCGCTACCTCGCCGAAGACTCGCGCGAGTCCTCCAAGGATTACTGGAAGACCCAACTCGCAGGCGCCACTGGACCCCAATTTCCCTCTCTGCCATCACGATCGTACATCCCGGATCCTACGTCCTTAACTGAGAGATTCATCAAGCTTGACAAGGCTTCTAAGTCAGACATCACCATCGCTACTGTCATTCGCGCTGCTTGGGCTCTGCTAGCGTCCCAGTACTCGATGAGCGACGATGTTGTTTTTGGAGAGACCTTCATGGGTCGAACCATTCCTCTTCCTGGCGCCGAGTTGATTGAAGGTCCTATCCTGGCTACAGTGCCAGTTCGTATTCGTCTTGATCGCACAACCACTGCTCAAGAATTCCTCCGAGCCGTTCAAGAACAAAGCGTTAAACGCGCCGCTCACGAGCACCTTGGTATCCAGCACATTCGACGACTCAGTGAGGACGCCCAGATTGCTTGCGAGGTAACCATGGGTCTTGTTGTCCAGCCTCAAGACCCTGATCCTGTCGAGACTGAGGACGACGTTCTCCCATCATTCCGAGGTGGTGATGCCGCTCTTGAAGCTCTGCACTTCAACTCATACCCTCTGATGCTGGCTGTGTCGATGCAAAAGACAGGTTTCCGACTCTTGGCAAGCTATGACTCGGAGCTCCTGAGCCATGTGCAAGTTGAGCGCGTGTTGTCGCAGTTCGAAGTTGCGATTAATCAGCTTCGTGGCGACATGTCGCGCTCATTGAACGAACTCACATGCCTGGGCGAGGAGGAGCTTAGCCAGATTTGGGAGGCGAACAAGTACGCCCCTGTCTCTCCCAAGGAGATCTCCAGATTCTTGTCCACTGGCGACAAGTACCCCACTGTCCAGTATGTCCCTTGGGTCGTGCAACCTGGCAACGAAAAGCTTCTGATGCCTCTGGGAAGCACTGGAGAGCTTCTTCTTGAAGCTGCCGGTTTGGATGGCGACAATGTGATTGATGCTCCCGAATGGCTCAAAGAGGGTGCAATGGGATACCCAGGGCGACAGGGCAAGCTGTTCCGCACCGGAGACCTTGTCAAGTATACGGATGACATGAGCCTGGTATTTATCGGTCGAAAAGATGCCATGACCAGCGTAGATGGACGTGTCGTGGACCTCAACGCCACTGATCTGGAGCTCAAGCGACTTCTTCCCAGCAACACCAAGGCTGTGAGCAGGCTTGTTGTTCCCAAGGGCTCTTCCAGCCAAACACCTCTGGTGGTTGCATTTGTCCAAGAGACTTCTGCTAAGGATGCTCAATCGCTGAAGCTGGGTCTTGACATTAGCGATGCTTCAATGCCGTTATCGCAGGCTGTCTCGGTTGATCTTGCGACCGCCATCATTGGCCTCAACAAGGCTATGGTCGAGACTCTACCACCCTACGCAATCCCATCGATCTGTATTCCCCTATCTGGGTCTGCCGACATCGACACAATCGACAACGTTGCCGAGACAATCACCTTGTCCTTGGTAGTCGAGCTGCGCAAGTCTTTTGCGACTCTCAAGAAGACCATCGCTGATACTATCGTCTTGACCACAAAGGAGCGCGTTCTTAGGGCGTCATGGTCCAAGTTCCTCGGCATTAAAGAGGAGAAGCTTGCGCTCGACGACAACTTCTTCCGTCTGGGCGGTGACTCAATTGTGGCTATGCGCATGGTCTCAGCTTTGCGACAAGAGGGCTACCGTCTGTCCGTCGCGAGCATCTTCCAGAACATGCAGCTTAGAGGCATGGCTGACTCACTCGTTGAGATCTCGACAAAGAGCGATGAGACAGCCAAGTACACTGCCCTCTCATTACTGGACACAAAGGACGTTGATGAATTCTTGACGAAGGTTATCCAGCCTCATTTGGCAGATCCAACGTGGAAGATCAAAGACGTTCTACCCGCGACTGGACCCCAAGCTGGCGATGTCAAACAATCCGTTTTCGCGCCACGAAGCTCCGTTCAATACAACATGCTTTATCTGGATCAGTCAATCGACACTGCTAAGTTGGTGGAAAGCTTCCAGTACCTTGTTTCCCAGCATGCCATTCTGCGAACAGTCTTTGTTCAGAACGAAGGACAGACGTTGCAGGTCGTGCTTGATGATCTAAAGGTACCTGTTACAGAACAGACTGTGGAAGGTTCAATTGACGCTGCCGCCAAGCAGCTCGCCGAATTGGATGTCAACAGCAGCACCGATCTTACCCACGGCTCTTCCTTCATTCGACTGTTTGTCCTTCGTGGCGAGACAGAGAATGCATTCGTGATTCGAATCTCTCACGCTCAGTACGATGGCGTGTCCCTGCCCGAGCTCCTGCGCCAACTCGAGCTTCGATACCGAGGTCTAGATATCCCATCTTCGGAGCCTTTCGATACCTACATTCAGCATCTTTCCACTGTCAAACCTCAAAACGTCGATTTCTGGCGCAAGACTCTCCAAGGGTCCTCGTACACTGAGATCGCTCCGGCTGCGGATCCCCAGAAGAAGACCGCCTTCATGACAAAAGATGTAGATATTTCTGGAGCATCGCCCAACACAACACACGCGATGTTACTTACTGCAGGTTGGGCCAAGGTCCTGTCGCAGCACCTTGGCGTGTCTGATGTCACTTTCGGTGGTATTGTGTCCGGTCGCGACGTCAATGTCACTGGAATTGACACCATCATGGGCCCTTGCTACCAGTACCAACCTGTGCGCGTCAAGTTCGAGCCCAACTGGACAGCAACACAACTCTTAGACTCGGTACGAAGCCAATCTCTAGAGGGAAGTCAGCGCGCCACGCTCAGCTTCCAGGAAATCCTCAAGGAATGCACGGATTGGCCAGCCGACACTCCCTTCTACGGCTCTTTCACGAACCACCTCAACAAGGAGTTCTTTGACTCAATCCCTTTTGCGGGTACAAAGTGTCGCGTAGACTACTCAATTCCTCATCCTGAGCCTGCGACACCTCCTCGTATTGTTTCATTTTTGGAGGATGGCAGGACACAAATTGGTATTGAGGCTGACGAAGACCGCCGGGAGTTCTGGGAAGCCCGATTGGGCGAACTGGTTGACGTTATTGAGAGCTTCGCCAAGAACCCCGAAGCTCTGATCTAAAGGCTTAGCTACCGCTCATATTTCCATCAGCCATGATAATTAGATGACGATTTTTTATTAGCCTTTTATTTCTGGAGTTCTCATATAATAAATAGGTGTCCTGTTGGGATAACCGTAGACCTGTGTAGCATCTCACAGCTCGTCAGAGACGTAATCCTCGCCCTCACGCGCAAAGCCGCAGCCGCTTCCATCCTTGAGAAGATCTTCTGGCTTCAGCTCTACCAAATGTCCGTTGTCAAGATAATCCTTCACGCTGATGCCATTGCCGAGGAAGAACTGAACTCCAAAGCCTGGCTGGCCGAACCAAGGCCGAATAGGTCCAGCCTGGACAGTAAACATTCTGGTCACATTGTAAACGTGGTAGTTGTTTGGGAACTGCTTGTTCACATCGTTATCGAGGTTCTGAGGGTGCAAGGCTCTCTGGGCGAATGGAGCAGTGGCAGGGGAGATGTAACGGCCTGTGCATGTGTTAGGTTGTGTCAATTCGCAAGGCATCAGGCTACTTACCAGTATTGTAGCCGAAACGATCAACGAGTGTTCCAGGCATCAGGTCCACGTTGGCCTTTATGGGAAGCTTCTCCTCGTCGAGCTCAAAACCGTATTTCTCAGGGTAAATCCAACCTCCCTCGCCGCCCTCGGGGGTCTTAGTAGTGTTGAACCACTTCCCGAGGAAATCGTTTGGAGAGAGTCCTCCAAATCGGTCGTACCCAGTGACAAAGGTTCCAAGAGGAAGCTTGTTGGGAAGGCGGCTAGGACCAAGACGCTTGTCGCCACAGATGTAGTCCTTTGCCAGTGACGAGTTGTATCGCACGTTTTCGCCACGGCAGTCACATTTTGGTCCTGGCGCAGCCGAATTGTCTCTAACCAGGTAATTGTCTTCAGGAAGGTAAATGGCCAGAGCGCTGGTCGCGAGTGACGAGATGAAGATCGACTTGAACAACATGATGAAGGAAGAGTGGGTTGTGGTAGAAAGGAAAATGATCTGAAAGCTGACAATGATAGAATTTACGAGCGATGCAGTTCTCTTATAGTATGGTCAAAGACATGGGCAATTCACCTTTGCCCATCTTACCCAACCCTCTTTTTGTCACATGCATCTTCAGCCTTCTACTAGCATCTCAAGTCTCAAAATTCATCCCTAGTTTTGTCTCAAGCAGTCGGACCAAAGCATGAAGATCTTTCAGCCGTGTTTCAATCCGCCCTTGCTCCCCACGCGGGGACGAGGGCCGTCATCACACTAGAGGTCCGGTCAGTCATTAGCTGCGGCAATCACCAAGGCTCCAGCTCCCAGAAAAACTAATAATGTCGCTGTGCATCGATAGTTTTGCAATGATTAGCATATCTAGCCAGCCAATGTCTCACGTCGTCGGATTATACTGGTTACTGCGACTGCTACCCCAGAGAACTATCAACACAACACTAGCCTAATCGGATTGTGTGGCTGGCTGAAAGAGGTCAAAGCGGCTCGCGCAGTTGATAGTGAACTGCAAGAAAGGAATTGCCGCCATTGGTACTTTGATGCTGGGATATTTTTGATCTTCGTCACGGAGGATTGGCGCATCATTAATGCCAAGTCCACAAGAATATGTGATGGCTTGCAGATGTCTAGTTGAAGATCCCAGAGGACGTGTTGCACGGTCAGTATGATTGCTTTTGTGGATTATGTACGGAGACATACATTTGTAAGTAGTAATAGCCTCCTAAATAGTGTACTGAGACCGCTGAACTGGTTGTCGGAGCAATCGTCGTCATCTGAATCATAAAACTGTGCACTGCAGGACTTGAGAAAAACAAGAGGTTATGGGTATGCTAATGCGCCTTGAATCAGACTTCTTCCGCTTTTTATTTTTCTAGAGCTAAGGGGCTAAGGTCGACAACGTCTGCAATACTGAAGGTGGCAATAACGGCATTCAAAAATGAACAATCGCATAATCTGATCGCATTCGTCGCAGTCAATAGGGGGGACTCGGCGTCTTGTCCACAACGGATTTCACATCGAATACAGAGATGTAGTAGGTAAAGAGACGAGAAAACGCTGTTCACCTTAGGTATGCTGGCATCCTGACCAAGACTGCCCCTCCTCCTGTCAGGTAACCATAATGAAAAGTGACAGGACGCAGGGAATGAAAGTTTTTGAAAAAGGAAAGCAAACGTCTTGACCTCTAGGCATTTCTGTCGAGTTTTGATTACTCTAAAGTCGTCACCCAAGCAGCCCGGGACCACCCTTGCCGCTGACTAAACTGCCAGCTCTCGTCGCCTACCCGCCAACCCGACTCATGTAAAATCCCAACCCTTCACCGACTGTATTTTTTTAACAATGCCACCAAGACGAGGAACCAAGACCCAAAGGTAACACCAGTACCTTCCGAACCTCCCGCCCACAAAGTATGAAGCGGAACAGGCCGACCGTATCATGGTATAGAAGTTGATCATGAGATGCACGGGGGTGGAAGACTACATAACGACCAAGACGTTGCTTCAAGCCTATTGATAAACGATTGCATGATCTCGGCCACTCTTGGCCCCCTTGAGCCTTTTGAATGTGTCGACTTGCTGTAAGTATAGTTCCAGATAGTATTGTGTTTGGAGCTGATGTACCTAGTTGAGGCCTATTGATAGAAACTACATCGTAGAAACGCTACAGACAGTAGTGCAGTTGTGGTCATCAAGACCATGCGTCTCAGTACATTCACTTGAAAGTTCACACCTGCTACGAATGGTGTTAGCAAAAATATGCGCAGTAGGCCCCAGAACTAACTTGTATTTCCTACCCTGTTCAGGGCTTACATCACATGATAAATTCAGAGGATGTCGAAGGGGACGGACACGTTATCTTGGGTTATGACGAGAAGGAGTTTGAATATACAGACAATGATTTTAATCATTAAATTGATAGCGTCGCAAGAGACTATACCATTGACTGCATTTGTATGGCTAGGATGTTTCAATACGTCTCTACTGATCTACCTTGTGATGACGAATCGTTCAATGGATTTCCAATCCTGCCTTTCCTGATGTGTGGCGTTGGGGGCGGAAGGAATTTAGGCCTGTAACATGAACTGCGGTCGTAGGGAATATCTGCTCAACTGTAGCTTGTTTTATGCATCAAATGCCTAATCTAAGCTCTTTTTTGCCACGTAAAGCGGGGTTAGGAAATAGGGACAAACAGGTCGGACCAGACAATTGCTGCTTTAGGTAATCGCTATATCCGCGCTTACGGCCGACGAAGCAGGAATGAACAATATTGTGAATCTATTGGATATCCAGAAGCGTAGATGCAAGTTTATGGCATTGCGAAGGATTCAAAGAGCCATTACTAGGTGAATGGAAAAGTATAAAGAGTACAGCTGCGCGCTTCACTGCCATGACCACGAGCAATAAAGAACACTCAACAATCAAGTTTACTCACAATTTTACCTTACACATCTATCATCATGGGCAGCCAAGTTGTTCCTGAAGTTTCTACCGCTCTTATCCTCAATTCCTTCAATGGACGTCTTGATCTGGAGAACACTCCGATCCCAAACCCTACACCCTCCGGATCAATCATCGTCCGTGTTCTCAGCACTCCAGTCAGACCTCACCAGCGAGAAGGCTTTCATGGAAAGAGTAATCTTTCCTTCCAAACTCCCTATAACCCCGGTGATGGTGGCGTTGGCCGTGTAATCTCTGTTGGGCCAGACTCCGTAGCCCTCAAGCCAGGCCAACTTGTCTACATGAACAATTTCATCACGGCGAGAGATGACCCCAAGACACGAGTTCTTCTCGGTATCCACGATGGCGGTGGTCCTGAGCGCGATATCAAACTATTCAACCTCTGGAAAGGCTTTTGGAGAGATGTTGCCATTGTCCCAGCAGAAAACGTTATGCCCCTCGACGAGAAGATTCTCATCGATGAGATGGGCTACTCCTACGGTGATCTGACTTATATTCAACGACTCTCCGTTGCATATGGTGGCATCAGCGCCGCCAACATCCGAGCTGGCGACACGGTTGTCGTTGCACCTGCTACTGGACACTTTTCCGGAGCAGTCGTCGAGCTGGCTGCCCAAATCGGCTGCAGAGTCATTGCAGTCTCCCGCTCCGCATCCAAGCTTGAACCGCTTACTTCTCGGTTCCCTCGCGTCACCGCTGTTGAGCTTACTGGAGACGAAAAGAAGGACACTGAAGCTATTCGTGCTGCAGCGCCTCAAGGAATCGATGCTTACATTGATGTCTCGCCTCCTGCAGCCACAGCGTCTCCTCACCACCTGACCGTCTCGATCAATGCACTCAGCCCCTTTGGCCGAGTAGTCTTTTTGGGGATGATGTTCGATATCAAGATAAACTATGCCAGTCTAATGACTCGAAACATCACGATTAAGGCAAATTTTATGTACACGCGAGAGGAATTTGCCTCGTTGATCAAGATGATTGAAGCCGGAGTTCTGAAGTTGGGCAAGGAAGCGGGACATAAGATTGTACATCGTGGATATCGTATGGAAGAGTGGGAAGAAGCGGTAACTGTAGCAGAGACGGCTATGGGATGGGGCGAGCAAGTTCTTATCTACCCTTCAGCAGATGCGACTGAGTAAGAATGTGGCCTTTAAAAGGATGACACTGCTACTGTTCTTCAACAGTGTGTGTCAAGACATTTTACCACATATCTTAATTTGAGTATTTCTCTATAGTCAAGCTCAAAGGCTCCTTTTCTTTGTGAACCCCATTAACTAGTCCCTGAACGCCTTTCTCTTCTTTTAGAATCCGAATGGTAATGAATCCATGATGTCCATATTTTCCTCGGCCTCCTCTTCTAAGCATCGATTGCAGGTACACTTAAATTGAAACTGTGTTTGGGCATATATCTGTCTACTTGACAGATCCTTACGCGTGGCGAGATCAAAGTAGGTGATCATACATTCTTCACCCTTGGATATATCTCGAGCAGCGGTGTATACCATCCTGGCTTGGCCATCAGGTTTGTGTGACACCTGTGAAGAAGTCAGTACCAGTTGCAGCACTATGCAGTTAATCTCAACTTACATTGGGTAAGCATGAATGGTTGAACTGGGCGGCCCTAGGATACAGAGCAAACCCGTACGATTCACCGCGGGAAGTGGTATTGTCGTTCACGGATTGAGAACCTGTCGCTTTCGGATACAGTCCAAATGTGTTGGTTTCTTCCTTACACAGCAGTAGGAGCATCTCGTCGGCAGTCAACATGCACGGCAGAACAGAGGCATCACTCAGATACTCGTTGACCAGTCGCTTCCAATGCGTTATCTGCTCTTCTGGCCACGAATCAAGGTACGCACAGCACATATCGACGGCTTTCCAGCCACGCAAAAAGTGAGCTTCCCAGGGGTACCGATGTTGTGCGACGGTGTTACCACTGTGCAACTCGGCATTCCACGTGGCCAGCAGACGAACAACATGCCAAAGAGTCGCGAAATTGTACTCCGTTTCTTTGCGACGCATGCTGTCGGCATTCTTCTTTAGCCAGGTACACTCAGAGTCGTGTCGGAGCTTGTCGGTGGCTCGGCAGGCGACATTGCACCAAACAACATCTTTGAAACAAGCGTTTTCACAGCGTACAGCACGGCCGTTTTGCGGGACACGACGAGAGCACAAGAGATTGCTGCAAATGAGCGGTTCGGCATCGGACGTCACAGAAGGGACGATGGCATATGCTGTGTCTACCAGGAGAATGGTGCCTTCTTGGATGGGACCCGTGGCTCGGAGTAGTCTGCCTTTGCAAGGGTCTTGGTCTGGCACCAAATGAGGATGGACGTAAAAGTCCAAGTCGTGGGTGCTGGCCACATTTGAAGGTTTCAAGGTGCTCTTCCTAGGGGCCTTTGGCGGGAGGCTGGGTTTTTGGAACTCCATTGGCGCGGTTTCCTGGTGTGATATATGGCCAGGCGTAGAGGATAGTAGACAAAGGTACGGTGAATGGAATCGAAAATGGAAAAGAAATTTGCTGGCAATTGCTGTCAAGCATTAATGTTCCAGAGTCTGGACCCTCGGGATGGTCGAATTCGGTTAGACAGGTTGGAGACCACTAAGGCAAAGACACCATCGCCACTGCGATAAGGAAATTATTTCGGCGTAACCTTTTGCGGGATGGGGCCATCTCAACTCATCTCATCTCGAATATCGCTGTATCAAGTACGACTGAATGTGGTTCAAGGTTTGGCATTGCCACGGAAGCAGGGACAGTGAGACAACCAGACTCAAACTTAGAAGTGAATAGAGTTGCAAGTGGTCAGCTTTACACCGCCCAAGGAAAGTCTCATTGAATGATCGAGTTGCTGATAGGATAAAAAGTGCTTGCAAACTCTGCTACCATTGGTACTGTCAGTGGAAACCCGTCAAATTTTAGAGGTCATATTCTTGAGATCCAGCCCCGTTAAATCGGCATTACAGTAACCGATGGAAAGGACCAAGTGGATCAGGGGCCATTAGGGAAGCTAGGGAGATGCCTCCAGTGACATCGAACCTTGTAACACGTGCACGAGGGACCCTTTGCTTGCCCATGATGAGGCTGACTGGCACTCTAAGTCTTCTGTGGTGACATCCCTGCAACTATCCTGGTGGGGGGAGTTTCGCGAACCTTCGGCAGTCAACATGTACGTACATACACACAAATACTGGTACAGACAGACCACTAACGAACCAGCCGGAGATATGCCTGAGGCTTCACTTGATTCATTCCACAACATTCCAATGTCACGCCAAGCTGCGAATACCCTCGCTTGTATCCCCAAGTTCAGTATAGTCAGCCAGATAAGCATAGCCCATCATACGACCACGGAGCATTTTATCCCCCCCCAGCCTATAGAACCACAACCAGGCCTCGTTGACGTCACCTATCACGGTTCACAAAAGAACGCTGCCGAAACTTCCTGACCTTGACCGCATTTCCTTTCGTTCTGCAATAAATTCGCCTCGTCTACACATTGGAACTACTGCCTCTTATGTGATGTTTTTGTACTCAAAATTGTATTTGTTGTTTTGTTAGGTTAGCAGCGTGACTCTGATATCCTCCCGCCGACGCAAATGTCTCTCGCTCAACATGTGACTCAACCAGAGGGGTTCGACTACGAAGGCCCGGCGAATCCCAACTATGAAGGTCCGACACATCCAGATATCTCTCCAGGTTTTGGAACACCAAATATCCTCGTTCCCGATATATATGAGTACGAATCGTTCCCTGACAGATCAAGCTGGCGGCGCTTGAGTTTTGCACCCATTGAGATTGTGCAGAAACTACCCAATCTCGCTGCTTACAAGGTCTCCAATATTAAGCGATATGGTATGTGAATCTGGACCAGCCTGACTTTATTCGCTCTAGATACTAACTGTCCGTAGTTCAAGTAGCAACTGGCATAATAGCTTGCTGGCTCGCAGCTGGCATTGTATTTGGTTTCGCCGCTTTGAAACCCATCTTGATCTCCGAAGGAATTTATTCCGAACTCTGCGATGGTGACCAAAAGAAATTCGGACATACAGTAGACTTTTCAATTCCATGCGCTGCGCAGGATATGCGACTGAACCTACTTTTCATCTCAGCATCGATCTCTGCCAATGTCTCCTCCCTCTTTGCAGGAGCTGCCCTGGATCGCTTCGGTCGGCGCGCATGCTGGCTTGTTTCTAGTCTTCTGTTGACTCTCGGCTCCTCATTGATGGGCTTTTCCTTCTCCATCCCCGGATTCCATGGTTATCTCGCTGGCAATATCTTACTGGCTTTCGGTGGCACTTTTCTATTCGTCTCATCGTTCCAGTTGGCCAATGCCTTCCCTAAGTATTCCGGCTTGATCGTCGCTCTCGTCACAGGCGCTTTTGATGCTTCAGCAGCTGTCTTTCTATTCTACCGCATGGCTTATGAAGCTTCCGGCGGTAGATTTACTCTAGACAAATTCTTCTTCGGTTACATTTCCGTTCCAGTACTCATATGCCTGGCCGAACTACTCTGGATGCCTCCGCATTCGTATCATACCCTACCTCAACTCGAGAAGAAGATTGAAAATGCCCAGGATCGCAGTCGTGACATTCATGCGTCGGATGATGAGATCGATGACTCGAATGAACTGAGACGTGTCCGAAGTGCACGTGCTGGTCAACGAAAAGCAAAGATTCAGAAGATTGAAGAGATTGCTGGTGACAGTGAACAAAGAGGAGAGCGAATTAGAGAGGAGGAAGACCGACAGGAAACTAGCGGCGTTTGGGGAGTTTTACATGGAGTACCTGCTCACAGACAGATGATGTCGCCATGGTTCATTCTCATCCTGCTTTTGACGATTCTACAGATGCTTCGCATGAACTACTTCATCGCCAGTGTCAGGTCACAGTATCGATATATGCTGGGTTCTGACAAGGCGGCTGAGCGCATCAATGACTTTTTCGACGTCGCTTTGCCTATTGGAGGTGTGGCTTCAACACCCTTGATTGGGCTTTTACTCAACAACTTGAGTGTCCCTGCTGTTTTTGGCGTTCTCACAGTCTTCATCGTTGTTATTGGAGTTCTCAACTGTCTTTCCAACATTTGGGCGGGTTATTTTACTGTTATCACCTTTGTTTTCTTCCGACCTCTATACTACTCAGCTATCTCGTAAGTAGTATCCCATCTCTTCATCGTTCGACTTCCGTGCTGACTCGCATACTAGTGACTACGCAACAAAGGTGTTTGGCTTCGCTACTTTTGGACGCATCTACGGAACCATTACCTGTGTCTCAGGAATCACCCAACTTGCGCAGTCTGGTCTCGACGCACTCACCCACGGCCCGCTCCACGGTGATCCAACGCCGATCAACGCAACGTTGGGCACAGTTGGAGCTCTCGTCGGCATTATTCTGACAGTATTCGTTACCATTAAGGGCAGAATGTTTGTGGAGAAGAAGGTCGAGATGAAGGCGGACGATGAGAGAGAGCGACTTTTGTCAAATGCGCAGTCAAACTACGGCACTGGACAGCGAACGGAGTAATATCGCTCTCTCTACTGCATAGGAATTATGTGGTATTCTTTCCTGGAACAAGGATTGTAAACTGCTGACTGAATACTCCATCGCTACATTAGACAAAAGGATTTTGCACGGTATTTAAGGGCTGTTTGACAATGGTCATATGCATTTTGGAAGTAATGTTATGAGGCACGTTAATACACTTGTTTAGAATGATTCACTTAATTACGATTTCTTTCTTTAATGACTACATACACTTCATTATCTATTGTTCTAGTTACACTCTTCTCGGACGTACAAATGAACATAATAATAAAACATTGGCGCGTCTAAAGTTCGACCACACCCTCAGCAGATAAAAATCCTAAATGATAGAAGATATTGGAGAAGAAAACCATGACGTTCCATAGACAGATGTCAAAAACATGCTGGGCTTTGTCGCGTACCCAAAAGAATCCGTTCTGAATCTCTCTAGTAACAGCAGCGACTTTGTATGCAACCACGTTCAAAACCTCGTTAGCCTTCTCCATAGCTGGATACAGACATTGAGGTCTACCGTCTGGAGAAGGGCTTGGGTCTTCTTCCTTCGGCTTCTTCACCCTTGACTTTGTCTTCTCTTCGTTATGGAGATCAGGCATATAAGCTTCGGTCTTGTAGACAGTATACGCGTAAGAGGGGCCACCGCACGTTTCGAGTTTCTCTCCGCGACACTGGTACGAGCACAGCTCGTCTTCAACACGTTTCCTCTCTTGCGGGAGTCCAGGGGAGCAGAAGCATTGTGAACTGTGTCGCAAAGCCACAGGATAGCCCTCCTCAGCACAATAGGCAGCGCAAGAGCGTCCATTCCGACCTCGATTCGCACCATGCATATCTACGCGAAGAAGCTGAGGAGTAATTCGGGTAGATAAGAGGCGGTCGAACTTGAAACAGCCGTGGGTTGGTTTTGTGTTTGCCTCAGTTTGTATACTGACTTGCAATCCCGAGTTATAGATGCTCCAAGTCCTCTTGCCGCCACAAGATCCAGTTTCAGCATCTTGGCAGGCAGAATTGCAGTGGAATCTATCGACTCTACTATCCTTCTGAGGAAGCGAGTCACGGCATACACACCTGTTGTCCTGTAAAGCTGAAACCGGCTTTTTCATATTTTTGCACCTGGAGGCGCAAAGTTCCGCCCCGCCGTTACCAATGTGTACCTGGACGGCCCCCGGTGTAACAGACTCTGTGTCGTAGCAGCCCAAGAACGCCGCCTTGTTCGAGCCCGTTTCCAATTTATTGCGATTATCAGTCTGTTCCTTGCGTCTGGAGTTATCGTATGGAACATGCATGACTAATCCAGTATTGACAACAGTCCAGGCCTGAGGTCCGCCGCAATCGTCGTATAGGTGCCCGGGGCACGCAGATTTACACGAGGAGTCGGGTCGTCTTCGACTATGTTCGGGGTACGATTCGGCACAAACGCAACTTTTCCCGCGCACGGCAGCAACAGTCGATTTGTAGCTCCGGCAGTAGCTTACACAACTCTTGACTGTGTTGGTCTGTGACCTATGTGAGCGGTGCTCAGTAAGAGGCGGATCGTTCCAGCATCCATGCCATGTGGTTTCACGTCGCTTTGGAATATCGAAAGACCTTCCACGCGGGTCCCGCGGAACACCCTGTGTAACGCCCGTGGTGTAGAGAGAGTAATAAAGCGTGCTTCCTTTAGTCCCACCACAGTGGCTTTCATCATCTCCCTGACATGGGTGATAGCAAGACTCCAAATCAGAGGAATACGTATAATGAGGATATGTGGTGGCGCACCAACAGTTATTGTCGTGCATCATCGCGATAGGTTTGCCAAGATCTTTGCAACGGTCAAGGCATTTCTCACGGAAGTCTCCGCGATCACTAATACCCATCACTCGTCTTGAAGACAGGGCACGACTAGAGAAGCATTGCCCAATTTGTTTCTTAGGTAAGCGGACAGGTTTCGCTTGAGCTCCAAGACTATAAACACTGTAACTGGACTGACCTCCACACTGGGAGAGGTTGTCCGGCCAGCATTTGATGTCGCATTGGTCGCCATTGAGTTCCTCCATTTCTCCTGGGTATTCATCCGAGCACCAGCAATCGCTCGCTTGTAGAAACATGTATCTCTTGTTGTGCTTCTTGCAAAATCGATGGCAAGTTCCAGGGGTGTTTGGGTGGAGAACCTTGTATCTGCGGTCCTTCGGCGAAGGCGGATTTCTGAAGCAGGCATGTCTGGGACGCTCGTCTGGTTCAGGAAGATTAATGGAAGTCTCGCTAGGCTTATACGGATGGTCATTTAACTTGGGTTTGTAGCCGACCGTATTGACTCCAGCTCCGCTTGTCCATACACTGTAGACTAGGTCGGTGCGATAAAGTTTGTTCGTAAATTGGATGGCGCACCTGATGTCCTCAACTCGAGTAGAATGGTCTGGGAGGATATCCGTGCAACCACATTTGAGGCTGCTGAAGATGACAGCGGCTTTGCCCTCTTCGCCGCATGACTTGGCGCACTCACGACGCTCATCTTCAGTGATTGTGATCTTGTTAAGATCAACATTGAGTGGTAGACCTGGAAAACATCCGATGGGTCTACTACGACCAGCTGAAGTGGAAAGCGCAGTAGGCAATGCTGATTGAGTCGATGATGTCGCTTCATTTTGAGGAACGCTCTGAGAGTCATCATTCGTCCTTTTGGGATCGATATTGAAGACAACAAATACTTCTTCGATGCCATCAGCATCTGTGAGCTTGGGTGCGTTCCATCCATCAAGGCCATACGATTCACAGCGGCTCATGTCGACTTTGTTAGTACTGGGGGTTTCACTCTCGGCACAGAAGCAATTGATAGTGCCAAATGCAACAAACTTTTGTCCTCGCTTTGAGCATACCCCGGCACACCTCTCGCGCTGTGGTTGGGTACGGGCAAGCCCACCAAACGTGAAGTCATCGGAACGCCCTTCGTAACAACCCTTTAAAAGGTTGTTGTAATCATATTGGGCAACTGCCAGAGCCACCCATAAAAGAAGAGCGGCGTAAACAGAAATGAGCCTCGACATGGCTTCCAAGAAAAAGAGTGATGTCGTTAGAAACAAAGACAAGGGAAGAGCTGGAGGGTCCGGGAATGACCTGTTTAAGTCTCCCGTTATCAAAGGATTACCTCATTTAACTCACAAGCTGCTGTTGGTCGATTTCGGATTTATTATGGAACGTTTTAGGCAACACACCAGGTCTGTGCCATAAATGCTGGCTAGGATCATGCTTCTTGGGCCAACAGGTGTCACTTCTTGGACGCTAGACGTCAGGTTAAGGCAAAGTTGCGGAGCCTCGGCTGCGCGGCTGAAGCGGTTCGCTTGGCATCGCGTGGTAGACCAATTCAGAAATCGCCGAATCTTGAACTGATATAGGGTATTTAATCTGTTTATCTCTTGAACCACTCTGATGTCAAGCATTGGTACTAGTTAGACTGACAAGTTTGACATTGTATAGGAAGGAGGCTTTGTCAATCGTGAAACTCACCGCAGCCAAAGAATAGCAGATTACGAATTCAACAATCGCGAAGACAATGAATCAAAAAAGCCCTCTACACTTTGTTTTTCAGGGTTAGGTGACAAAAGCTAGACAGCACATACCAAGTGTCAAGTCCACACAGCCTGGAAGAGGACAGAGGAAGCTTCTCTCAACAGGTCTTCATCAGACATACTGCATTAGACTTTCCAATGATTGCTCCGACCTCTGCGTCCTTTCTACCAACCCATGTAAACTCTCAACTAACCCTCAAACGAATAGGATGGAAGGGGATTGACTATCACCAAGCTACTGCAATGCACCTCATGGAACAATTGGTTGATGTTAGGTTACCCCGCGTTTTCTGACGTTGATGTCACAAAACAACGTTGGTGATGGTCCATTTTAGACCCAAAGGGGCAACTCTGGCTTGCATCCCAGTTGAAGAGCTGACAAACATTTTCCGTAATCTCCTTGGAATGACGAGTGATCACGAGCTTGTTGATCAAGTATAAGATACAAACCGTTTCCCCTCTCTTGTCGTTACGACAAGATTTCCACATAAATTTTATCTTTCACACCCAACGAATATCAGTTCGTATCTTGTATTTCAGATATACCGATATATATTGAAAAAACATGGCTCCCCAGACTATGGCAGAGAAGGCCAAGGCCAAACTTCAGGCCGTCCTTGAGGATCCCAATAGAAACGATGCTACTTGTAAGCGTTATTATCCCTTCCGACCTCGCTGCTCAACCACAGCTAACCTCTTATCCGATAGCTTACAAGCAAAGAGTGTTGACTACCAAGACACCCGCGACCGGTGCTGACTGGACCAATACTTGGGTACGACGAAATAGCAACGATCGTAGAGCCAGTGTTGGTAGTGACGGCTCGAGCGGATCACCGGTCCGACGTAGATCGAGCTTTCAAGAATGGCTATATCCTTCTGCTCGTTGAAATGCACTGCCGCATAATGGGAAGCAAGTACTAAGCAGTCTTTCTGTTAATATTTCTGATCAATGGTTTGGTAACACCGAGTTTTTTGGAAGGGATAAATCCAAGAATGTCATCGGACGCTTTCCGTTTCATACAATATTATCATGGCAATAACATATGTATTAATTAACACAGTCGCTTCATATCATCTTCTATGGATACAAACGTTACAAGCGTCAGTACTTCTCTAAGCATACACCTTTGCTATAGTAGTCCTGTGTAACGTCAACAGATGTCAAATCTTGAACTACCAGAATCACAAGAAGAATAGACCATCACAGAATTCAATGACAAGCAAAATACTTATAAGTCGAGAATTGTGTTTGAATTAATGTACACAAGCTATCTAAATGCAATAACGCTTTTTATCATCTATCCTAAATTAGGTCATAATCTTTAACTTGATCGGCAAGTAAAGGGAGCGTGGGCGGAACCCGTGCTGGTAATATCAATCTGTGACAATATTAGCTACTGTTTCTTTGACAAGATAATTTGAATTGAAGCAACTTACAATATCCTTAATAGTGGCGTAAGTACCAGCACCAAGGGTGACGATACCAATGATGAAGGCAAGGATAGATCCCAAGCTCATGAGCAGGTTCTTCTTCTCGAACCACTTGCCGTCGCAAAGCAAAACGAACCACATAACACCAGGAATCCAGAAGGAGAAACCAGACACGAAGAGGGCGGAGGCAAGAGACAGCAAGTCGGAGAAGATGGGAATGGCCTCAGCAATGACCCAGGCGACAATTGTGAAGATAGTGACGAGAGTGATCCAGCTGACCCAACCCATGGGGGTGTTGACGTATCGAAGAATCGAGTCCTTGAACATACGGCCATGAAGATATCGGAGAGCAACAGTCGAATTGATCGAACCAGAGATGAAGATAACAGGCAAGGCGACTCCGAAGGCGATCTTGGAAATAAGAGGTCCAGCGGACAGCAGAGCAGGCGACTGAACAGCGGGTCCGATGAAAGCGTAGCAAAGGGCTCCGGTCAGAGTGTAGATGGCAATCTGGATAAAGCATGAGGCGTAGATGGACTTCATGTAGTCGGTTGGGGTGTGCATCTCGTCCATGAAGGAGAATTGACCAATGGCGAAACTGAAGGCGAAAATGATGTTGCTGACAGCGACGAAAGCCTCGGCGAAGCTAAGGTCTTCCTTGGGCCAAGCAGACCACGCAACACCAGAAAGTCCACCAGTTGAGTCGCTAGCCTGGATACCAGTGGCGATGACAGTAATTCCAATGGCGGCCAGAATAGAGACGAAATCGATGTAACCAAGAATAGCGACTTCGGTGAAGGATGGGGGGATGGCGAGGATCAGCAGAATGATGGCAGAAACAGCGGAGAAGACGATGGAGCAGACTTTTCCACCGTTAATGTCGATCAGCGCAATGCTACCAGTCAAAGCGTGCGAACCGACAACCATGACAAGCTCGAGAACGAGAGCAGCACCGAAAAGCTCGTAGCCAAAGCGACCGAGCAAAAGGCGACCAGCATCGGCGTAATGCGAAATGTGAGGGAACTTGAGCTTGACCTGACCGACGATGTAGCTGGTAAAGATGGAGACGAGACCGAGAGTGATGGTGAGGAAGACACCGGGGAACATGCCCAGCGTGTGGTAGGCTGAAGGCAGACTGAGAGCACCAAGGGCGATAGCCTCGACGATTGTGACAACGGCAAGACGCTTCCAGCCTAGACGGTGGAAGTGCGCATTACCCTGGGCGGCAAGCTGCTTCTGCTGAGAGACCTCGACATCGTCGGCGGTCTCTGGGTCGCGGTGGTTGTCCATCATGTTGACGGGTTTGGAGGACTTGTCCTTGGGGGAGGAAGTCATTGGATCGGAGTGTAGAAGAGATATACGTTCGGTAGGAGTGGTGGAAGATTGGCTACTCATGCGATGACCAAGAGCTGGTCAGAGTGTGAAAGATGGTGAGTAGGTAGGTAGATGAGAGGAACCACAGGCGCAAAGATGGGACCAACAACTAATAAGTATATGAAGGAATTGGACAGACCCCGGCAAGGAAAAAGTGAGGCAGGACAAGACTATTTAAAAGGAATGCAATCCCGAACGGCTAGAAGAGCTTTCTAACGGGAAAAACGGCTCAAGGCGAAAGCGCGAACAAGATAAGATGGACATGAACAACCAAGGCGCGGTTTTTCGGTGTAGCCGGGTCCACCTCCGGCGCGTCGGGGCCGGGCCATGATGATGACCTATGCTACGATTAGATACGGAATCTGCTTACTCCAGGTTTTATTCCATTTAAACTCGTAATCACTATTGACGAGATTCCGATCAACGGAGGACGGAGTTAGTCTCGTAGACCGGGCCGGGTAGTCTCGACCGATATGATATCAATGGCATAATAGAAACTGGTTTGTTCCTGACCATAATCTCAGTTCTTTCTTTAGTGACGAAAAGGCCCGAAGGGCGTTCACGAGCCGCGCTGCGGATGGTGGCGCGCCCTACTAAGAAAAAACCCTTCCTGGTATGGAACGACGCTTGACCAAAGGGCGTAAGGTGGTGGAAATATCTGCCGGTTGTGGGCCAGTGTGACATCTGACCCTGCATCCGGTTCATTTTTACGTGGATGAAACGTGCCATTGGACAATAACGTGAGCTGTGGAAACCGTCATCGAACCGTCTGTGGATTCTCATCACGTTATGATATCCTAACAATAACTCTGTAATAACGTGGTCTGTTCACTTTCGTGTCTCGAAGCCTGCCGGACAACGAGATAACTCCGGGGCCCCAACAAGATTAACTTTGGGGAAGAGAGACACAAGTCATGGCTGCTTTTTTCCCTGAGAAAAAAGGAAAAGAATAGGTTTGGATGATCTCGAATGTCGATCTGCTAGTCAGTCAGTGGCGCGGAAAAGACCAGGGGATAAGACCTCTTTTTTATACCCAGATCAACAACACATAGGATACGAAAATTTCTTCATCAAACTTTTCCTTCCTTTTTCTCCACGAAAAACATTCAACGTCAATCTGAGTCCATGAATCGCTTATCTGTGGGGTTATTCACCTCATTGCATTGACTAATCTATGAATAATGAGTTCGTGCCTGGCCCATCTTTTTTGTCAGACCGACCTTTTTGGTTTCTAGAACGTCGAAGCATAGCCTGCAACTTTCCCCGGAACTTTACGTCTTCGCTGGTCTCAAAACGTCTCGATTCTTTGCCTCCTGGTAGGTCAACCCGCACTGCACCCCAGAGATGAGTATCTTTCGTATGGGGCTTTTGGTTGCAGAGGCCGTTTAAGCTTGTTTAAACGGGCCGTATTCGAGGGCGACGAAGGCTAGAAGGGTCGCGTAGGGTGACAATGTGAGATAGCATTACCTAAAGTAATTTGTCCTACTCGTGTGTCGAGCTTTGCTAGCTGTCCCTTAATTTGAGTCTGTGCTGCTGCCCCAGGAATGTCTCGCGTGTCTGGTTGCTTGAATGATCATGGCTACGAAAATCCTAAAACGCCCCAAGGGTCCTTGGGGCTCGAAGCTTGGATCTCTATGAAGTCGATGGTGCTTACATCTCGGTATTGAACAGTTACACGGAGCTCATCCCAGAACCACAAGTCTACAATTCCTCTGACATTCTTAATTCCAATAGGTATTACATATACTCGGCGGTCATAGATCGGGCTCTGTCATAGATTCGGGATTCGATAGAATGGCATATGATCTAATTGCACTGTATCTAAATTCTAGTGTTTGACGTCCAAGCTCTGACTGACTCTCCAATCTTCAAGCCAGTCACTATTCTCGAGTACATATGGCGAAGATATGGATGATTCTTTTTGCTTGCTTTGCTATTATTTCCTCATTGCAACCGGATCTCCAGCGTCGTGGTTCTCAGGTACAGATGATACATTGGATCTAGTATCTATTGACAGTGTGTGCAGTTCAAACAAAATCACAAGTGCTGGAGTGCAGAAAGGGGAGTCTTAGAAGCTTGATCTAGTGAGAGAACGTGATTAAGTCACTGGCTCGTCCTTTCCAGTCTTGCGATTGTTGGCACGTCTAGTCAGGAGAGCTAGGACAACTGACGGAATGAAAAGGCTTGACTTCCGAGGATGCGTCAAGTCCTACTGAACCGGGGTAGATGGAGGTACGGGTAAATTGCAGACATGCAACCTAAACGTAGAGTTTGTTTTACAAATGCAATGTTTTGTATGAAGGGTACATCAAATTTTCTACACAAGCTTCCAGTAACGAATTCAATTTTATTAACTTTATACCCAACCGCCAGTGACAAAAGATCATCTCGTCTTTTATTTTTGTTGGATCTCCATGTTTACCTCCATTAACCACCCTTTCTCCCGAGTTGATCAGGCAAAGCCAAAACACCAATACCCACACCTCACAATAAACGACCATGTGGAGATGAGACCTGCCCGCGATGACGAGGCTGAAATGCTTGCCCATTGGAAACCAATGATAATTATAAACCAAACTCTACTTGGACCCGCTTACGTCGAAAGTCTTGTTTCCCAGTCCTCAGTACTCATTACCTCGAGAACCAAAGGCCAGAAGACAATGCCCCTTGAGCTTTGGTATGCGATCCTCGATCTCATAGCCAACGATCCTGAACCGCATCAACATGCCCTCGTACGACCTATCGATCTCAAAGTGGATGGAAAAAGAAACAGGAGACTTGTTTGCGTCAAGGTCAATCGGTGGCGCGACATGGGAGCGCTCGAGTATGAGACTGAAGCTATCGCCGCACAAGGGTATCTAGCAAGACCAGACCTGACGTTTGAGGACCTCGATTACCCTTTCGAAGAAGTTGGAAAGCCCTCAGTACACTGGGAGATTCCTGACAGGGTCTTTTCCTCCAAATACAAGGCTGTCTATGTCGCCATCACTGTCCCAAACGTCATCAAGTATCTCGAGGGGGGAAGGTGTCAGATTTGCCTGGGCAATCACTATGCAGACATGCCAAGTCATTACGACCTGCGTGCCATATTCTGTCCCCTGTGTGTAGGGCCGCATATTTCCAGGGAAAGCATAAGAAATGTCGGAGCAGAATGGATTCTCGATGAATAATTTGTTGTCGCAAGACCTCGATGTTCGTGACTCCAGTCAGATTTATGGACCAACTCTGGGTAAGTTCATCTTCTACACTCTGCTTCGTCCAAACGGGTTCTACATACGCGCAAACTAGCGGGTTACTGGGTTTGTGTTTTTGGGCAATACCATCTCGGTTGAAGTTTGCCAGTGCAAAGTCTCGGCAATTAAACACGCAACGGGATACCATCAGCCGTGTCACACGCGAAAGACGGCAGCGATTAGCGATTCGCGATCGGAGTACATGCTAACGACGATCCCGGCAAACGCATCACAAGACCAGTCTCTTATCAAGGATTAGTGACTTGTTCTGCACAACATGAACGCCAGTCCCGAACAAGGGGCGATGTGCGCACGTTATCTCAATCCCTATCACGCAATCCTTGCCTCTGCACTCTTATCTTCCACAGTCTGGAAAAAACAGCATTCATCTATTTCTTCTCAGGTACTCAATATTTCTCTCTACTTTTCAACTCTAACAAGAGTCTGATGAGCCGCAACCATGTCAGACTCGGAACAAAAACATGCCCTTGATACAGTCAACGCCGAAGCACCTCGCCAAGCCTTTCCCAAGCGTAACATCACCAGTCTCACTATCCGAACCCCGCACTAACACTATCTAGCAAAATGGAATCGTTCACCTATCTATAACGCGACAATTCTAGGCCTCTGCAGCTTCGCAGCGCCTGGTCTCTGGAGCGCGATGAACTCTCTTGGCGCAGGCGGTGCTCAGAAACCCTACCTTGTCAACACCGGCAACGCGCTCACCTTCTGTTTGATGATCATCTCCTGCTGGTTCACCAGCGGCATTGTCAAGTACATTGGTATCAAAGGCGCACTTATCATCGGCACTGTCGGTTTTGCGCCCTACAGTGCAGGCCTGTATTTGAATAATCGATATGGAGTCGAGTGGCTCGTTATCTTCGGTGCAGCCTGTTGTGGTGTTTCTGCAGGGATATTCTGGTCGGCTGAGGCCGCAATTGCTATCGGATATCCTGAACCACGAAACAGAGGCCGCATGGTCGCCTATTGGCTTTCCTTCACAAGGTTCAGCCAGATCATGGGTGGCGCGATCAATCTGGGTCTCAACGTCGATCGAAACGAGGCTGGCAAGGTTTCATACAAGGTCTACCTCATCTTTATCGCCCTTCAGGCCTTGGGTCCTTTCATCGCATGCCTCCTAAACAAGCCCTCGCAAGTACAGCGATCCGACGGTCAACAGGTTGATATGAGCATTCATGACCATCCATGGAAAGAGTTCAAAGCCACAACACGAACATTCCTCAAGAAGGAGTTCCTGCTACTGATCTTGTGGATTGGTCAAGGCGTCTACTCAGAATCTGTCTTTTTTACCTACATCGCTCTCTGGTTCAGTGTGCGAGCTCGGGCTCTAGGATCCTTTATCTCTGGCATCGTGGCAGTTATCATAAGCAACTTACTTGGAGTGTGGCTTGACCAGAACCAAATTCCTCTCAAGAAGCGTGCACGATGGGCATATGCCGTTATTATGGCCCTTCAAGGAGGCTGGTGGATATGGTTGACAGTGAACGTAACCAAGTTCAATCGAGAAGGGCCTCTTTACGATTGGGCTGACCCCGGGTTTGGAGCCGCATTCGGAGTTTTTGTCTTTCTTGTCACTGGTTTCCAGCTCAACTACAATTTTGCCTTTTTCGTCATCGGAGAAATATCGACCAGCTCTCAAGAAACAGTACGTCTGTCAGCACTGCTGCGAGGCACAGAATCGGGATGGCAAGCTCTCAGCTACGGACTCAACGCGCTTCCTATCATGGCGATTGTCGGCAGCACGTATGTTAATTTTGGGCTTTGGGCCCTTGCAATCTTCCCGGCTTGGTTGGTCATTAGAGAATTGGGCACAAACGAGAGGCAGGTCGGTACTTCGGAGGCGACTGAAACGAGTAAGAAAACTTAAAGATGATTAGAAAGACTAAGCGATTTAAGACTTGGAAAATCCAACAATTTTGTGCTATATCCATATCGTTAAAACTATCATGGCGCATCGGTAGGGTCCCTATACAGTTGTTAGCCACAAGTCTTTCAGACGTTTGGTGGGGTACTCACCAGTCAGTAACCAAGTGCTCATCTAAACCGTCGAGTATCTTCATGTCGCTCTCTGATATCTCAAACCCGTCAACGCTCGCATTCTCGATCATGCGCTTCTGCTTAGTACTCTTGGGTAGAGTGATGAAATCGTGCTGGAGACCCCATCTGGAAACCTTAGTACCCACACAGGATGTCGCTTTCTGGGGGACTTACTTGACAAAAATTTGAGCTGGTGTGGCAGAGTATTTCTTGGCCATGTCGAGGATGACGGGATGGTCCATACGCTCCGCGCGAGCAAGAGGCGCGTAGGCCTCGATGGCGATGTTGTGCTTGGCGCAGGTGGCTCGGATATCCTCTTGTGTGTTGAAGGGATGGACCTCGATCTGGTTGATGACGGGAGTGATTCGCGGGTTAGACGCCATCAATTCTTCAATCTGGAAAATGTTAGAGTTGTCACTTGGAAATAGATATCGGAGACTCACATGGGCAGAGCCAAAGTTGCTGACTCCAGCAGAGCGGATTTCACCCTCATCAATAGCGTCCTCAAGGGCCTTCCAGCTGGTAAGTCTGGCTTGTTTACCGCCATAAGGGCTGTGAAGGAGGAACAGGTCAATGTATCCCAGACCAGAAGCTTCGACAGACTTCTTTACTGATCTTCGCACCGCATCATAGGAAGTATCACAGCTGGCGAGCTTAGAAGTGTACCAGATATCTTCACGCTTCAGGCCTGACTTGTTCTCGCTGCTGGCGAGGAAGTCACTGATAGCTTTACCAGCCTGGCGCTCGTTGCGGTACATTTGAGCGCAGTCAAAGGCGCGATAGCCGACGAGAAGCCCTTGACGCACTGCATCGGTGGCTTCTCTGGTGGACATCATGTAGAGTCCAAGCTGAATGCGGGGGATAATGAGGCCATTGTTGAGCTGGCTACGTTAGTGATATTCGCTGCACAATTTTGGCGTGACATACCTTGGCCGTTGCGGCAAGAAGTGATGGTGACGATGACATTGTTCTGATTATTCTGCAATTTCTGTGAGGATTGAAGGAAGACAAGCAGAAGAAATTGATGTTATTTAAATGATGTCAGGCTTGCCATCTGATAAGAAGTGATGGGTCCTGATGTGGGGATGACGTAGCATTCACGTCGGTAACCCACAGGCATGGAGTTCTTACAAATTCAATATACAACTAATGGTGATTCCATTCATCGTCATAATCTTCTCGAAATTAAAACTCAAAAAGTCCACAACATCGGCATTACACATCGAAATTCGCAGGCTGTGATGCGTTTCAAAATGTCATTTTCTATATTTCAACTCATCCAAAGACACTACCAAACATGAATGAGCGTGCCTTTGGTTTCGCAGTCTCATGACTGTAACATATTTACATCCTCAAATCGTGGCATCATTTTTCTTCTTGGTCACAAGCGACTCGCCCCTCAGTCCTCTGCAAGCATCTTCTCAACCTTCCTTCCCACTGTTACACTCCAAACATCAACCTTGTTGTTCCATATGTTTGTCAGGTAAAACGTGACAGCCATCAAAACAACCCAGCCGATCGCATAGCCTCCCATCTTTCCGAAGCTATCGAACAACCGGGGCATGATCCAGAATCCGAGACTGTGCAGCACAGGCCCATGCACAAGATACAATGAGAAGCTAACCTTGCCCAGGTACTGTGGAAATCGACTCTCAAGCAAGCGAACAAGGACTGGGCTGCGCAGGATGCAGGCGACGAGGAGAACAGCACCCATTGCCTCGTAAAACATCCAACCAGAAAGTGGGTGGTAGTACCTTGGCACCCAGGTTGAAAGATATGCAAAACCGGGAGTGTATTCGGCGCCGGCGTCAGGGTATGAAAGGAAGTAAAGCGCCAAGATGATGCCAGCCCATCTCAACGCGGTTCCCTTGGTCGTTCGTTGGAAGTCTCTTCCACGTCCCTTCATTCCAGCAACCGAAGGCGGCAGATCAGATGATCGTCGAATATCATGCTCCGAAAGCAGCATGCCGCCCATAAATGTGGCCATATCCCATCGTCCTAGGATCAAGCTGTACACAGAGAGGAAACTGCCAATCCTCGTCCGCCACTTAGCCTTCATAAAGGCTGTTCCGAGAAGGAAGACGTAAATGAGTATGGAACCACGGAATTCCATTGGGATGGTGAAAGTATGGGGGTCGTAACGGGTATGGTAGTGGCCAAAATTGAATGGGTTAGCCCATTCGGCGTAAGATCGAGTGAAATTCTTCATGGCATATGTCAAGTTCGGGTGGATGAATGGGTGCTCTTCCCAAGAGCCTCCCATCTGAACCCACGTAAGGTTGAGAGGGTTCGTGGCATTGGTGGCATTGAGAGACAAGTTCAGGTCGTCGTCATCATAATAACTGAGTGATGCGAGTCGTTCCATCGTAGACATGTGCTTTGCTGGCTTGATGGTTTCAGTGGTGTTGGTGTCATTCTTGGGGAATTGAGCCTCATACTCGGATTCCAACGTGTAGAGCTGGGATGGCCCATAAGATCGTGTTGTGTGGTTAACACAAAGCAGCAAGTCGGTCCATTCAGTGGTGTTTCCCAGCGGGTAACCAGTAGTGTTGCGGAGATATGCGGTTGTCTCAATACCAAGATAGTTGGCAATACCTGCTGCGCCTTTCACGGCGGTACCGTTGACGCAAATGTTGCTCTCAGCCAAATCGGCGTGAGTGATAGTGGCATTGATGTAGTGCGAGTCGGGGCCCTTGTAGATGGAGAACTCGGATTTGAAGACACCGATCTGAGCTAGCACAGCCACCAGGAACATGCTGATAGTGGGGGGGATGTAGAGGCGAAAAATACGTCTGAAGACTGAAGAGGCAAGCTTCTGGTAGGCGGTATCAAGCTTGCGCTCATGGATGAGACGGAGAATATGGCGACAAATGACATAACCCGATATGGCGAAGAAAATAGCGACCATAGCACGACCGCGATGCAAAAGACAGATGATGGGGAGCGATTGCCAGCCCCAGTACGGCTCGGGCGCACGAGGAGGAAACGCGCCATAACCGAGCATAATGACGGGCGTCCATGGCCAGAAAAAATGGTAATTGAATACTAGTAGACAGGCGATACCTCGTAGACCATCGAGACATTTGATCTTGTCCCTGTTGAGTCGCGAGTTTGGGGCCGATGCTGACGAGGGCTTATCCTCGTGCTCAGAGCGAGGCAGCAGATCCGGCTGTTGCCCTGGGCCACCCATGGTGCCAGACTGAGATGATCTTGATCTAGCGACTGGGAGCATTCATTCGTTCAGTCGCGCACCTGTCAAGTAAAGAGAAAAGGAACGCGATGAGATGCAAATGCGACCGAGGTTGATGATGGACATGGACGAATTAATTCAAGGGAGGCTGAGGCTGTACAGAGTGTCCTTGGAGCGACCCCTGTCAGGATTACCTAAGCCATGGAAGCCAAACAAGATCTGCAAGGGGTTTAGCTCTTTTTGGGCTTGTGCCACATTTACGGCGCCACATAGAATCACAGCCACATCACGACCCAGCGGTCCTTGTATGAGAGCCTTTTGGCTTGGAAAGTTATTTGCTTAGGTACCTGAAGAAGGGAAAAAAGAAGTTGAATTATAGGTGGTATTAAATCAATAGGATGTTTCCTTCAACACTGCTTGATTTCAAATTTGGTGCTTATTGAAAATGACTTTGGGATTATGGGTCAACTACCTTTTTTGTATCTGTCAACCAACTCTCCATATAATAATAAAACCTCAAGGTCATCCGCACTGATACAGAATACCTGGTGGCTCTTAGAATTTTTTCTCGGGACTGAAATACTCCCAATCTTCAGTCAAGTCGTCGTTCAAGCGGTACATTTTTCCGATGATAGATCCATCCGCCGCCAAAGCTTCAGTGTCGGCCTTGCGACTGACACCGCAATCGCACATGATAATGTCAATGTCGTTTATCTTACCACAAGGCTTGCCATCAACATTGTTGTTACACTTCCACTTCTTGTGGTCGGCGCGGATAGTTTTTTGTGTGGTAGGCATCTTCGAATATTCGCTGGTCGCTTTCGAGTATATGATAGTTCAAAGCTCGTTTAGTGTTTTGTAGACAGGGAAGTTTTTTGTTGTAGATTTGAACAGGCATGGGAAAGGCAAGTACTTATTTATATCTGACCAAAGTCTCTTAATCACTTTAAGTTCCGAAACATATTAGGTATGACAACTTTAAATCACTCTACTCAGACTCTAAACAAAACACAAACTGCCGGTTACTCACGGCATCATTGGTATTACGGATAGAAGAAGACGTTCTAATATTCTTGACTACTAGCAGTCCTGCTGCTTTCGAACCTCTCCTTCCATCAGATTCCCAAAACTGACCTGCAGTTTACCTCATAGCGACAAAGTATAACTGAGGCCATCGATAAAGTCCAGCACATCAACTTCCGAGAACCCTATTTCAACGAGGGCGGCTTCAGCATCTCAGTGTAGAAAGGCGCATTTTGTGGTTGGGTCGAATTACATTGCCGTTTGGAATTCCAGTGAATCAACGTCGAGGGCCTCAAGCACAAGGTTCTGAGGTACCTCGTGCGTATCGTCCATCACGTTCTAAACGCCCATCAGAGCAAAGTTTCTCTACTGAGACACCGGGGTATTGAGATTAGGGAAAATTCCCGATGACGTAGAACTGTTTCAAATCATGGGAGCTGGGAGGGTATCGCCAAAGGGGCCAGCCTCTGATAGACACACTACAATAGTGAGTTAGCAAGACTTACATCATTCATCTCTATCTCAGCCACTGTGTCCGTCACGATGGTGGGGAAGTAAACAAAGTTGTTGTCCGCGTCTGTGATCAGACCCTCGGGTCGTGTGATCCTAATCATGTTAGCTAGAGCGTTGGCAAAGAGGGATTGTTCAGTCGCATGGAGTCCCATGGTATATTCCATAAGAATTTCATACTCAACCTTGGTCAGACCGTTGACTCCTGTAAGGCTGTAGTAAATGAGATCGATGGCCCCTTCAATGATAGGAGCTTGGTCGAATGAGTATTGACCACCGTTTTCAGTCAAAATGGCGTGTGCCTATTCAACAGGTTCACTGTTGCCGTTGGCGTTCTCCTGTAAGGCGTCCATAATGACTGCTGAGGACTTTTGAAGGGTGTCGAAGAATTTATTTCTATCTGGCGGATGTTAGTTGGTGGAGAGAGGTCTTTACTTACCGTTGGTAAATCGAGATTAAATGATTTGGTGAGCAAAGGAAGAAATGGCAAAATCTCGCGGTATACTTATAATTCGACGTTGGTCCTTTACTTCATTCATTGCAATTGGTCATTCATTGTTCTCAGCTAGTAGATCAGGCTAATCTGACCACAATATTTTGTGTTCTGCCTGATCAAATACCTACAAATCAATAAAGAAATGGTTCCCACAAATACGCGAGCACCACATGCAAAATCCACCACAACCAACAAATATGACTTGGAAAAATGGATAAATCGTCCGAGCGTTTCCTTTTAGTTGTGTTCGAGTAGTCCATGCGCTATAAATTGGCTGTCTAAGCGGTCCTTGAAAAGAAACAAGGGGCGGTTGAACGACACACGAGCCTACTTGCATTATGATATCTTTTGTCTCGGTCTAGCACTGCCACGATCTTGAAAGAACAATCCAGTTCCATTGTAGTATCATTCGGATCTCGGTCATTAGGAATCCGGGTGCGCATAGTTGATATATCCAATTGTATGCAATCTAAAATCATACATTCAAAGTTCCCTTGAAACTCCTTTGTCTAATATCTCACCTACCTCACAGTTGTTGCAGCTCAGGACCAATGCCGTTATGGTACCTATACATCTCTGATCCAGAGGCAGCGGATGACATTTTGACTGTCATCACTCGAGTGAGGCATGACGCACCAGGTCATGTTATTGGTCTATTCAGTCGAATGTGGTAAGCACTTGCTTATGTTGGACTTTTGGGGCTAAAAGATCACGGGCGCCCAGTTTGCTGCAATGTTCAAAACTCTTTACTGTTAATAACTGAAAGCAAACTACTCTGCCGTCGTTCAAAGCCAGAAAAGTCAACTAATTTGGTCAAAATGGTGCTACAGACTATCAGACGATTAGTCCTTGGCCAAACACGCTCAGCAGCGAACTATCCCATAGACCCTACCGATACAGTACTTCCAGTTTTCTACTTCGACGACACTCCACTCCTTCGTAACTATGTGCAGTGCTCTACGCTCAGGTTCAATGACGCATTGGATCCAGCAATGCTCAAGGATTCTTTGTCTCAAGTGATCGCTCTTCCAGGATGGAGGAAGCTCGGCGGACGTATCCGATTGAATGTGAGAGCAATCGAAACTTTAGGCTTGTAGTATCTGCTAATCGGAACTCTAGAGTGAAGACAGACTCGAAATCCATGTCCCAGAGACATTTTCCGCGGAACGACCTGCTTTTGGGTTCCATCACACCATCTTCGACATTGGCATCGATGAACATTCTGTTGCATCGAGGCTCCCTCGGCCGACTCAGGATAAACCATCTATCCAGGAGCAACACCCTGAGTTTAGCACTTTAGGAGTTCCACCGGGTACTCCGCTCTGTCTTGACGACTATCTCAAGTCTGATCACCCGCAGTTAACACTTCATATCGTGTCCTTCACAGACGCGACTCTGGTATCCATCTGTTGGCCTCACATCGCCGTCGACGGGATGAGCCTGGCCTATATCGGCCATGCATGGAGTCTTGCACTTGCTGGACGCGTATCCGATATCCCGCCCATGCTGTCGGCGAATGAAGATCCCATGGCTAACGCAGGGCGTGATTCTGCTTTCACAGGACCGCATCCTCTGGAGAAGCAACAAATCACCGGTTGGCGAACATACATCTTTGCGTTTTACTACGTCTTCGGCCTAATCTGGTGGCGGACCATTGAAAGCAAAGTAATTTTCCTACCAAAGACAGTTGTCAAGGAGCTACGCAGTCAAGCTCTATCATTTCTCGGAAAAGAACGTCCATCTCCGTTCGTCAGTGAATCGGACGCCATAGTAGCCTGGCTAGCCATCGTGGTGGTGTCAGCTCTCTTCCCAAAAGGTTCGAACCGCTCTATCACTATCGGGAATGCATATGATCTTCGAGGTCGCGCGCCCTCATTATTTCCGGTCCCAAATGACAAAGGCGCATACATCCAAAACGCCGTGTTCCCATGTTGGGCGATATTGCCAGCGAAAATGGTTCATAACCAGGACGAAACCACACTAGGTTCTATTGCTTTGGCAGTTCGTAGCAGCATCCAAGAGCAGACAACCGAAGTTTCGATTCATGCCCAAGCGCGTCTCACAAGGGATGCATTAGATCTCTCTGGAATACCGCCTCTGTTTGGAGATGTCAATCAATTCACCATCCATTTTACTAGTGTCAGAGCCAACCTGGCAGAATCACTGGATTTTAGCCCAGCCATCAAGCGATCAAGCGAGCATATGTATCCAGCGAAGAAGGTCTGGGCAACCTCTCCAGGTCATCCTGTTTACTACCACATCAAGTGTATCAGTCCAAACAACATGCTCGCGAGGAACTACTCGCTGATTACCAAGACATCAACTGGCGATTACTGGATTAACGGAAATTATCCACCCGAGGTGTGGAAGTTGATGGAGTCGATGCTCCGAAGGTTCAGTTCCGCCGGCGGTCAATGATTTGGTTCCATGGCTGCATGGTTAGGGGTGAAAGCGAGTGTTGGTTCTGTTGACATGTGTGGAGAATGACCAGGGATCGTGGCTAGCCAGGAGTGGCATCTCCGGGGGTACCGCCAGCCACTCGCATCACTTTCGGGGAAGGCCTGCTTTGCACCGGTTCCCCGACACTGCACCCATTCAGGGTATTTGCGCCGAACTGCGGTCAAGCAATCTGATGTGGCCTGAGAGGCTAAGGGAGGGTGATGTCGTGTTTCAGCGAGAGAACCGCAGACGGAATTGATCTCGACATCTTCAGGCGGAAGAGTCGACTCACGAGGTTCTACAAGAATCATTTCTGGTTGGATCCTTTGACAGTACTCATCTTTATCCTCTTCTTCTTCTTTGTTGTGCCGGTGAGCTTGATACCTATCGGGTTCCTTGTTACTCCGCGACAGAACTGTCTTATCGTATGTCAGTCTTCATGTGGCCCAAAATGAACCTCGGTTCTCAACCAATCAGAGCCACGCCCGGTTAGCTCAATCGGTAGAGCGTGAGACTCTTACGAGTACGCGATCTCAAGGTTGCGGGTTCGACCCCCGCATCGGGCTGTTCCTATAGATTCGATTGCGAGCATTTGCGAGGCATCTCTTTTTTTTGTCTTTTTGGTGTTTTGGCAATGGATATTAGGTGCTGACGGGAGGAGGGGTTTTATGTGGTCTTTAGTTGGATCTGGGGCTACATCACACCAGCAGTAAACACAACCACTACCTCATAGTATCTAGGTCAGATAAACACTGTTTCTTCCTAGTAATGTAATTCTTCAAAGGGAGACCAATGACGATATTGTGATTGTCTATATCAGTAACCTGTATAGCGGATGCAGACCTCCAGTCGTGACGCGTCACGGCCACATCTTAACATGTTCTCCTCCGTAGACTCGGGAGACGCCATTTCGCAATCTGTTTCCGACCAAAGTAGCTGATAACTATACAGTTACAGATGCTTGTATCCCGAAACTGCTCCGCCATTCCTAGATGACACATTAGCCCAGCTCTTTACGACTAACCGCGTATTTTGGGTGGGCCAGTGACGAGGCCATCAACACTAGCGCCGTATTATTCGCATTCAAATGCGAAAAAACATGGCCCACAGTCTGCCTCAAGAGTATAGAATGGCTGCCTCTAAGCACCAGAAAATCTTTCATTTATCACTTCTCTTTGTCCTTGGCGTTTTTTATACTATCATTTTACAAGTCTACTTTCCTTTATCTCGTTTCCCTTCTGGTTCAATCAGCTATACCCATCTCGTGTCAACATGAGCCAAGACGGACCATTCGGACCCGTAGTGAACGGGACTCAAATCGTGTTTTTCGAGTATCTACCCAATAAGCCTGCTGCTATCTCCTTCGTCGCCCTCTTTGGTATTACCACATTAGCCCATTTGATATTCGTCGTTATCTATCGAGCTTGGTTCTTTATCCCATTCGTTCTTGGTGGCATATGTAAGTAAGCCTGTATCTTCACTGCATGTCCTAAACTAACTCTACCAGGTGAGATCTTTGGTTACTTCGGCCGAGCCCAAGCCCACGATACCCCCGATGAAGCGGGCCCTTTTATTCTACAAAACGTCCTCCTCCTTGCCGGAACACCCTTCCTCGCTGCGACAATTTACATGAGCCTTCGACGTGTCGCTGCGGCACTAGACTCTGAGCACCTCTCGTTTCTTAGTCTTCGCTGGTTTACGAAACTATATGTTCTCGTCGACATTGGCTGTATCGTCAGTCAATTCATCGGTGCTATTATACCTGCTTCAGGAGATCCCGACGCCATCGTTAAGGGCCGCATAATTCTTATTGCGGGCTTGGTGGTGCAACTGTGCGCTTTGAGCGTCTTTATCATAACATCCGTGTATCTTTACATCCGGATAAGAAGCGAGACTGGCCCTTTCTTAGACTCGACTTTTGTCCGATGGAGACGGTATTTCCGAACGATCGAGGCTGTCACTGGACTCATGATTGTACGAAGCATTGTTCGTTCGGTCGAATATTTACAAGGACAAGATGGCTTTGTTATCTCTCATGAAGTCTTTATATACTTGTTCGATGCTTCACTTATGTTTCTTGTCATGTTGTTTTTCTTGATCATTCACCCAGGGCGTTTGGTCAAACATGTGGCAGACGCGGACAAAAGACCGCAGCAGGGTGAGCATGTTCGATTGACAGATTATCCGACAAGCCCAGCATAATGGATCTAGTTATAGTATGACATGCAATTTATTATTAGCCCTCGATTATCAAGATACATCTTGTTTCATTCACGGTATAGAAATACAGGAGCATGATTGTTTAGAAGTTTATCTTTATTTAAGGTGTAGGTTAGATTTGCTTCTGGTGGAAATGAAGATAAGATAAGATGAAATGCTGACTGTGCTAACTTCTCCACTGTTTATTGGCTCAATCTCTGATGTCATTTGGCGACATTCCATCACGACAAATTTATCCCCAGTCTCACATTTCCTCGGCCAACATTAATACCAACAACCATTTACATGATGTTCGCTCTACGAAGACTCATTGTCCGGCCTGTGGCCATGCCCATCATGCGCGTAGCTACGCGTCAGATGCACGTGACACCTCGTCGCTTCGCCTCCGCTGATCAGCCTTCCAACATTGAGTCAATGATGAATGACCCTCTCATCCGCGACACATTCGAGAAACTGAGCCGTCACCCCCCGGCTATCGCAGCCATGCAAAAGATGGGAGAGGTCATTAAGAGCAAGGGTATGACCCCTGCGCGCTTGAGGAATGTGTCCAATACCTAACCACTGATAATATAGGTCTTTCTGCATCCAAGCCTCCAAGCAAGTTGGAACTTATGAAGCTCATGATGGATAAGGAATTTAGAGACGCGTCTACAGAGGTATTTCACTAGATCGTGTGTGAAGGATGATGCTAATGATATTTGCAGTTGACGACTGAAATGCAGAACGCTGGTGTCGAGATCAATCCCGACGTTGGTATACCATTTTCTAATATTTTAACACTTACTGACAATGTTGACAGGTTTTCATGAAGATGATACAGGGCGAAAAGTAAGAGTGAAGCTTGAGGAATGACTTGGCATACCTTGATAGGTGACAAGATGAAGAAATGTTTTGGATTGGTATTGGCAATGAAGTTATTACTATTCACGTGGATCATTGAAGTAACATATAAGAATAAGGCCGGTATGCTCGAACCATAACATAAACCCATACTAGACCTGTGTTCCACGAGAGCTGGAGTAAGAAGAGTCCCCAAAAAGGGATAAAATCGAGCTGTTGGTTGATCGGATAATTACCGAATTACGTGCATAATGAGGCTGCTTTCTTAATGCAGGACCCATTTCGGGTGACAAGTGTCAAAGTGACAAATACTGTAACGTTTTGCTAGATCTGGGCTAAGCTGATCAGTCGCATCAATTAATTCGTTCTGGAATTCCGTTGATAGTCTTGTTCTTTTGTTGGCCATTGCTCCATGATTTCCATCGACCTAACTACACTTGACCCCCATGCCCTGTCTCGCGGATCCTGAAGGACACTATTGCTGTTGCCACCGTGCGCTAGATCTTCAGCCGCCAATTGAGACGGGAAAACAATTGCGAATCGGACTATGACTATCCACGTTCAGGTAGCGGGCCGGTGCAGACCAATGTACATCCGGAGGCCAATGTCTCAAAGGTTTTCAGCTCTGACCAGTGGTAAAATTACGGTGAGTCGCGTCAGGCTATTTTCACTGTTGGATGAGGCAGAATTGTTAATGCGTTGGATGAACAACGACACAATCAACAGGTCGTGCTATACTTAAAACTGACCCAGACTCAGTGAAAGGAACAAGGGTATGAGCAGTTTTGGTTGGGTACCTCAAAGAATTGACTTTTTTTTACCCTATCTTGGAGTGCTAAAATGCAGAATTATGGCTGACCTAGCAGACCCTAGTCCCCTAGCTTTGGTGCTGAACCTCCCTTAGGGACCAAGGGTCTTGAGGGATTTTTGAGACGGCGCTAGGTTAATTCAATGTTTAATTTGCACTTTACCTGGTCCAGGCAATACATTGTGGATTTCTAGGCAACCCGAACTGTCCGAGTCGTTGACAAGGTGAGGGCTACAATTCGCAACGGGCAACGGATGCCTATCTAGGAAGCTCCCTCTGGATTCCCATCCCTCCCATCAATCGGCAATCGCGTGCAATGTTGGCCCTAGAATCAGCTTAGCTTTTATCTTGTGTGGAGACGCTTAGCTAAGACCACTCCTAGAAGCTGATCATTTGATTAACAACCGCAAATTAGGGGGTCTTATATCTGCAGCGATGGATGATCTAGCAAGGGCATACAAAAGACAAACGCCACCCGAGGTCGCGACTGTTTATTTCTATCTCTTTCAAGCACCTCAGCTGTCACTCTTTTCTTAATTCAACATCTTGAGACATACTTCCTTGTCCAAGGCCAAACCCTTTCCAAGATGAGGCACTCACTCACACAGCTCTCTGCTGTGCTTACAGTCCTATCAGCAACAACAAATGCTTTGCCCACCGATAGTCAAGCACAAGCGAAGCATGGATCTTGCGCCAAGACCAAGGTTGCTATTCTCGGAGCCGGTGCTGCTGGTGTCGCAGCTGCTCAGAACCTCACAGCTTCTGGCATTAAGGACTTCATGATCGTTGAGCACAACGATTACATTGGTGGCCGTCTAAGGAACCAGAAGTTCGGCAAGGACGCTCAGGGAAAGCCTTACGTTATTGAGCTTGGCGCCAACTGGGTCGAGGGAATTGGATCTGAAGAGACTAACGAAAACCCCATCTGGCTGCTTGCTAAGAAGCACAAGCTCAAGTCTACCTTTTCCGACTACGACAAGTACAAGACTTTCGATCACGAGGGCGAGACCGATTGGAGCGACAAGATCGACGAATACGATGCTGCTTACGAGAAGGCTGCTGCTGAGGCTGGTCGTATCGTGCTCGACAACTTGCAGGATACTTCTGCTCGTGCCGCTCTTCGTACAGCTGGATGGCGACCTGAGAAGGACGACATGCACGCCCAAGCTGCAGACTGGTGGGGCTGGGATTTTGAGGCTGCCTGGACACCCGATGAGAGTGGTCTCGTCTTTGGTGTTGCTGGTGGCAATGCTAGCTTTGGCTACTTCAGCGACGTTAGCAACCTCGTTATCGACCAGCGTGGTTACAACGTCATCCTTCAAGAGGAAGCCAAGGAGTTCCTCCAGAAGAACGACAAGCGCCTCCGCCTCAAGACCACCGTTGAGGGTATCAACTACAACAAGGACGGTGTCAAAATCACCACCAAGGATGGTGGCTGCATCGAGGCCGACTATGCCATTTGCACTTTCTCCGTCGGTGTCCTTCAAAACAGGGTCGTCGACTTCAAGCCTGAACTTCCCGCATGGAAGCAGAGCGCTATTGACCAGTTTGCCATGGGCACCTACACCAAGATTTTCATGCAGTTCAACGAGTCTTTCTGGGATGACGAGACCCAATTCCTTCTCTACGCCGATCCTATCGAGCGTGGCCGATACCCTCTCTTCCAGTCTCTCAACGCCAAGGGCTTTGTTGAGGGTTCCAACATCCTCTTCGCTACCGTGACCGGAGAGCAGGCCTGGCGCGTGGAGCGTCAGACTAACGAGGAGACTCAGGAGCAGATGCTCGAGGTTCTCCAACTCATGTTCCCCAACAAGACGATCCCCAAGCCTACAGCCTTCACCTACCCCCGCTGGAGCACTGAGTCGTAAGTAAAAATCAAAGCTTTCCATCTCTTGACAGAATCTAACCAATTTTGTAGCTGGGCGTTCGGTTCTTACAGCAACTGGCCTGTTGGCATGACCCTCGAGAAGCACCAAAATATGCGCGCCAACGTTGAGCGACTCTGGTTCGCCGGTGAGGCCAACTCCGCCGAGATGTACGGTTTCGTTCATGGCGCCTGGACCGAGGGACGCTATATCGGCCACAAAATCGGTAACATCATTAACGGAAAGGCTGGTGATGATGATTTCGACATGACCCGATACGAGACTCTCCACGGAACGACTTTCGAGGATGAGTACGACGAGGAGAACGGATGGTTGTTCCCCTACAACGTCGAGGAGGGCGGTCCCTGAGCAGACGTGTGATTAATATTCATTGTGTACATACCTTGATTTGGGATGCAGTATACCTGCTGCGAAATAGCCTGGATATGGCTGCGTATATAATATTATTTAACGCATTCTTTGTTTTTACAAGTCTTTCTTGCAAGGCGAGAATATATATATATATATATATATATATATAAGTATCTTCTTTGAACTTGGCATCCTACCGTTCCACCCACACGAGTTAGTTGGTAGGTTCAGATCCGTTTTGTGATGTCGATCAAAGAGGCATCCCGTGTAATTCCAGGATAATCGTTCAACCACAACGCCCGTTAATGAAACGCGGTACATGTTTCGTTGCGGTTGGTTCGCACGATGACGTCTTTGATTGGATATCAGTAGTTAGTGACGCGGCATTGTCTAAGCGACGGTTAGTGATTTCGGTTTGTGTGTGGGATGATTGATAAGTCAAAGTCTTGGCATTTCGTAGGATGGTCTCCAATATGCAGCTTGCTGATATTATGCAGCCTGCTGATATCATACAGAAAATGGCACTAGTCAGGTTCGGATATCCCGGTACCGACTCTAAATGCCTGTGCTCAACATCTGTATTGAGTATTGCGCATTAGTCAGTCGGGGTATTTAGTAACTCATAAAAACATGTTCAATTAAAGTCTCGTATTAGGCCATGTGCCGTCGTCGGTTACCGCCTGAGGAGAACCACTTTAACAGTTGAGAGTTGGAGAAGCGGATATAGATGACACAAAACCGACAATGATCGTCTCCCAATCACTCGGACTTTGAGAGTTATCGCTCTGTAACTCCGTTCGGCAAATGACAACACCAGGTTTCCGACATTGCCAAGACCACATGAGCTGTGCATTGTCCATTTAATTGAAGCTATCCATTGGCTCGATTCGTCTCCAAGCTAGCCAAGATGCTTCTCCCTCCACCCTTGCCAAGCGCCAAGGAGATCTAAGGTTAGACTTTAGGTTTTCTAAGCCTCACGTTAGATGAGAAACGACGAATCATGGACCAAAGACCGCGTAATTGATCATTCGGGCACCGAAACCGACTGTGCAACAACTCCCCACCCTCTAACAGCGTAGCAGCTTGGCGATACAATTCAACGCGTCATAGTCAAACGATACATCGAATTGAGCTGTAATTTCCTCTATTCATCATGTCTCCTGCTCTAGTGCCCGTCTGTCGCCAAGCCCCTGACGTAGGTGCCGGAGTATTTTATTAACTACACCATTGTCCCGAAGCCACGATGTCTGGTACACCTCTCACAATTCTTTTCACTACTCCCCGATAAATATGTTGCGATCACTTGCGCTCGCAAGCATCCTTGCTGGACAAAGGCTACATACTACAGCCCAACGCGATCAAGTAGACAACAGCAACCTGGACCCTTTGCGGTTTAATGAAGACGGCACATTTCACATCTGCGTCTTCTCAGACCTCCACTTCGCAGAAGGTTTGACAAAAAAGTAACGACTTGACAATTCCTTACTAACGAATGTACAGATGCTTCCTCAATAGGACCAGAGAAAGACGCCCGGACTGTACAGGTCATGGGCGATGTCATCGATGCCGAATCACCAGACCTCGTCGTTCTCAACGGCGACCTCATTAACGGAGAATCAACGTATTCCCACAACAGCACGCACTACATAGATCAGGTTGTCTCTCCAATGGTCGATCGAAATTTGACATGGGCTTCGACATACGGCAACCATGATCATAATCGCAACATCAACGGTACAGGAATGTTGGAGCGCGAACACACCTGGCCCGGATCAAGAACAGACTCGATGGTTCCTGGAAGCGATGCTGGAACAACCAACTATTATCTTCCCGTGTATGCAGCGAACTGCAGCTCGAACTGCACGCCTGAACTCATCCTCTGGTTCTTTGACAGTCGCGGTGGCTTCTACTACCAAAGTAGCGCTCAGCCCAACTGGGTCGATAAGAGTGTGGTGGAATGGTTCAACAACACGAACGCTGATCTCGTCGAGGAATACGGCAAGGAGATCCCGTCACTGGCATTCACGCATATCCCCGTTTACGCCTCACTTCAACTCCAAAAGGAATCTGGCATCGATAAAAACAAACAACCCGGAATCAACGATGAAACTGTCATCCAACAAGGCGCTGGATGGTGCGGAGACGAGAAGGGAGGATGTTCATATGGCGACCAAGACGTGCCGCTGATGCAAGCTCTAATCTCGACACCTGGCGTCATTGGTCTTTTTTCTGGTCATGACCATGCGAACTCTTGGTGCTACAAATGGGATGCCAAAGTTGGCGACATGGAACTTGAAGGAAACGGCATCAACCTCTGCTACGGCCAGCACACCGGCTACGGCGGTTATGGTGACTGGATTCGAGGTGGACGACAAATCATTGTTACACAAGAGGGTCTCAAGAATAACGTAGTCGATTCACATATTCGCCTTGAGTCACAGGAGGTTGTGGGCAGGATTTCTCTCAACTCAACCTACAATACCGACTCGTATGAGGCGACGCCGAATCAGAAGACGTATCTAAGCGATGCGAGCTCTTCTTCCCCATCTTCTTCACAACGACCTGTGTCATTGGCCTCGCATTTGTCATTAAATGCTGCCTTCAATTCACCTCTACTTGTTTTTGCTGGAGTTCTTGCATGGATTATGCTTTAGGGCGATAGATTAAAAATTTGATAGAATACATTTTGATACCCCCCAGCATTACGTCTACCATCGCTACAGTTCATACATGGAAAAAGCAGCGGCCAACGCCTTTTACAGCTTGTGACAAAAAGGGACAAAACAAACAGAACCCAAAAACAGCGCTGTGGAAACCAGCAAAAAGAGAAATCTTTGATGAGACTGGGACTCGAACCCAGGAGGATTGCTCCACCAGGAAATTGGTGTTAAGGTTAACCTTAACCTGGCGCCATAACCAACTCGGCCATCTCACCCAAGCTAGTGTTGATGAAATTGTGTGGTCGCAGTACAAACCAGATTCTTGGGCCCCAACATGGACTGCCTAGTGATTCCTGTTCTTCGCTACACATCCACCTGGTGGACCATATCAAGGAGCAATACCGCTGTTCTTTCACTGACAAAGACGTCTTTAGCTTCCTTATCGTAGAGCAAAAGGATCCAACGTCCTTTATCAGTCTGGACAATACTCTTTACTCGCAAGCTTCACTCCCACATGTGGAACAAAGGAGGGATGCCTTTGTTCCTTGAGATTCACAATAATGGCAGAGTATATAAAGTTCCTAATTATGATCCACCATTATCTTCGTTTCCCCCAAACTACAATTCGGATCAACAATTACTACCAGCTAAGTTTTCCCCCGACCTATTCTCAACGTCACAGACACACCAAACAGTCAAAATGTCTCCTTCTGACCACAATCTCACTAACCACCAGAAGACTCCCCTGGACCTTCATGGTAGACGACCTAAGTCAATCGAGGATTGGACATCCAACACCAGTGTTGCGATGCAGGGCATGGCTCTGTCTTCCTCAGATAAGTTTGACAAGCAGGGATCTTCCAACTCATCGATCTCTGAGTCTCGATTTGATACTCTGATGGCAGAATACGCGGCAGTGCGAGAGAAGATGGAGAAGATTGAAGACAAGATCGCTGAGCTTTATTACGCTCGTCAGCCAAACGGCGATACTACCTCATCTACGCCTTCCAATTCTAATCCTTCTAAGAGCCAGAAACACTCTAGCGACAAAGGTAGGTCTACTGTTGGAAAGCAACAACAGTCCTCTTCGACTGAAGTCCACGACTATAAAGACTTCTTGCATGCCAACCGAGATGAAGACAAGGCAAAGAATCGCAAGGTCAAGAAGCCCAAGACTGAGGAGGAAAAGAACCGTCACATAAACAAAGTTTTCATACGTGAAAACCCGTAAATGTGGGACGTTGATTCTTTTTGGAGTATGGAGTTCTTTCATTATCGTAATTATACAATGCGCAATTGTAGTGGATAATTTGCAATTATAAAACACAAAACCTTTTCCATGCGAGTTTACACGTGCCAAGTGAAGGCCATAAAATTGGTAAATCGATCTAGACCGGTCTATAGCGGACGTCCGATTATTCCCACACACTTCACAAATTCCAGACCGCAGGCCCGGTGCAAGCATTATTGTTCTACACGATAGATATTATGCAATTTATGGACCTGAGTTCCTGCCAGCCCAATGATACTGCTTGTGTGGACTGTTGGTGGAGATTATATACAGCCTTATCTCGGAATTTATTCCAAAACGATCTCGCATGTAACATCAAAGTCAATCCAAGATCTAGGCCAAGAGAATCTGTGTTTTGAAGAACATGTTTAGACTGCTCAATCTATCATGCGCTGACTATAGTTCAAACCCGAAGCCGGGATAAGAACAAACAACTCTTTGCACAAAATTGTACTGTGAAGGGTAGTATCGGCAGACAATCTTATGCACTAATGGGCTTATGGCTGTAGCCAGATCTCGATGCTCGAACCAATCACATCTGCCCCGAGTATTTTCGCACGAGGGGGTTTCCTCCCCCAGTTCTTCTCTCCCTGGGTCATTCGAAAGAAAAAAAAGATATGTCAATATTCTTTTATCCAGTCCACTCTTCGCGGTCCCTACATAGTAATTATTCCACACAAATGCGGTAACCCTGACGGGACGATCTTGACTCGACTCGAACCGGCACCCAAGTCTTGTGTATATCATTTCCTCTTGGAGATTGGCATCTCACCATCGACCGCCCTGGTCCCCCCTCAAATGAGCAAAGTCTTTTCCTATCCATCGCCTCACTCTCAACCTCAGCTCATCAGCGTTGAGCCACTCCCTTCAGTCACTTGCCACATATTCAAAATCCCAGTCCCATGAACGACCCAAAGAAGCCTTCCCGAGCAAAAGAACACCAGAAGAGCAATAGGCAGCTGCTCCCCCGGAAGTCCCTCAAAACTGGGAATGAAGAGGCCCAGCATCAATATTCGCCACTCGATGTTTCCGACATTCCCAAGGCAGCCTTGACATCCGTCGCATGCAACAACTGCCGCCTTAGAAAGTCCAAGGTTTGTCCTGCCATCACCTTGACTGTCGTACTGGTCTTTTTTTTCATTATTGTATCATTCTGAGGTAACATCTTTTTTGTTCTTGACTTTGTAGTGTGACGGTCGTAAGCCGACATGCTCTGCATGTGCGAGTCGGCGGCAAAAATGTATATACCGCGCCGAGGTTACGCAGGAGAAGATGCTCGAGCTCCGCCAGGGCTCCAGAGATCTTTTCCAGGCACTCGAGCTATTGAGGACCGCGCCCGAGGAGAACGTCGCTGCGATGCTACTGGACCTGCGTAGCAGAGGCTCCGTGTCCAACTTCCTGGAGTCTGTCAGTTCAGGTACAGTAGGGGCTTCATCACCATTGAATCCATTGACTACCAGTTTGGCGGGCACTTTGGCTGGCTCTGCGATCGAGTTGGATCTCAATATGCGCTATCCGCACGCGTTTCCGACTCTAGAGCCTCTCACAATCACGGATGTAGATCTCGGGCTCTTAGCAGATGATAAGCGCAGTTCAAGGCTACTGACCTCTCCAGAGACGACCTCAATATCGCCATTCTCGCCTATAGATTTCTCGGGACGACAACCCGCGACACCCACGACTCCAACGACCTCTGAATCCTTTTCTACGCCCAGTGACACTACCGGAGAGTCATCCCCGCAGTCATGCATTGATTATCGATTGGAGGGCCTTCAAATTTGGCAATGGACCTCTGTTCCTATCCCCGAAACACTAGCGGAACAGACAATCTCTTTCTATCTCTCTAACGAACACCCCTTACTTGCTTTCTTCGATGCCAATCTATTCATCAGAGACCTAGTAGCAGGCGTGGGACGCTTCTGTTCTCCTGTTCTCGTTAGTTCTTTACTTGCCTGGTCCTGCGTAAGTTGTTCTACTCAGCTTCCCGTGTTTTGACCTTGACTCATGAGATTCAGGCCTCTTATTCACAGTTCGAACCAAGGGCACAACCGTTGTCGTTTGCCTTTCTCAAGGAGGCAAAGAAGCGTTGGCGGCACCTCTCGGACTACAACTGCGTCACCACACTCACTGCTGCCATGTTCTTGACCTTGACATGCAACCAGCATGGACAAGACCGTGTCGGATTGTTTTATCTTGATGCAAGTGCAGAAATTGGTCGTCGGCTCGGTCTGTTTGGTGACGAGAACGCAAAGATGGCAGGTGTGGATGATGATGAGGAGCTGAGATCTGCGGCTTCGTATGCTGCCTGGGGATCTTTCGGCTGGCATAGGTAAGTTTACCTTTTCAATAGAAACAAGCGTTTGCTGAACAGTTCAGTCTACACTCAATCAACTTCCGAACAAAACATCGAATACTCCACCCGCCATCTTTACCGATACCAGGAGATGTGTCTGGACCACCTCTTTTTGATCACATGGGGAACACATTCACATGGATATGCAAATTCTGGTTGATTACGCACAATATATTTGGACAGGGCTTCAACAGCTTCAGTCGTCTGCCCATGTCCCACGCACACCAGATGTACCAGCTGTTGCTCGACTGGGCCGCTGCCCTACCAGATGAGGTCAAGAGGAGTGACACATGTCCGCACCATGTTTTAGTGTTACAGTGAGTATGGCAAGGCATTATACCAACGGCTAAGCTGACGTTTGCATAGCGTATGGTACCATACGGCAATTATAGATATCTGGCGACCTTTTGTGGAAAATCATCAACAGGAAGACATACCACACATTTCAACTGCCCAAGCTGCGCATCTGGCGTCAACACAGCAGCTGAAACGCATTTTATATATGTACCGTACACGATTTGAGTCAACAAACTCGACCATGTTTATTACACCCGGTTTTGTAACTTTGATCAACGAAATATTTCGCAACCCCGAAGCACCCGACGCCCGATTCTGGTTCATTCTTGCGGCGCGTGGTTGTTTATCTGTTGCATCATGGTGTAAAGGACTTCGCGGTATTACAGAAGGCCTCATGACCATTGGATGGCAAAATGGAACTTTCAGACGCCCAGGTTGGGCAGGAAACGGCATGATCGAGGACGTTCGAGCTGCGACAAGAGCGTTAGTGCAAGACGGTGCTTACAGCAGTCTTTACCCCATCAGCCTGTATTCAGTAAGCGAAGATATGGACGACATCGGCATGGAAGCTTTGGCGGGAGAGTTTCATCGATTGACAGCACAAAATGAACCGCGTGGGCAGGAGGTTGAGATGTCGATCGAGCAACCCGTCTGGAAGGGAGATCCTCGAGACTTGTCCATGACGTTGAGCGAAGCAACAGAGGAAGAAGAGTACCTGTAACATAATTATTGTATAATGGTTAATTAAATACACGAATAATGACCAAGAGTTGGTTTCCTAGTTTCCATGACTAGGATAATGTCCTATCCGGCGGTGTAAGAAAAAGCAATATCGAGTAGCCTATTCATTCACGCATTAGGCATGTTTGTGTCTCACATGAATCATACAGGGACACGGTCCGCCAGGATACAGTCAGCACAACTTTATCCGGGCAAACATGCCGTCGTATCTTAGTTCTTACATTTACCGCTTAGGCTGTGATTTGCTGCACCTTCACTACAAAACCCCGCGTTCTTCACCAGAGACGTAAGCACGCCTTTACATCCATTGTTCTCTGCATCTTTTCGAATTCTCCACAATGTGTGTTGCCAACAAAGAACTACTACAAAAGTCGAGCCAGGCATCTGGTGCATCGGAAGAGTTCTTTTCCGTGTCCACCATCGCTGTGAATCCGGACAGAATCGATGAGGTATAAAGATTGTACCATGGTATCGTGACAAACCGTTGTCCTTGTTTACTGACAATACATAGGCCTTTGCATGCATGAGCGAAGTTGCCGAAGCCACTCTGAAAGAAGAAGGGGCCAAAATCTACAGGTTCTACAAAACTGAAGGCAAAGATGAGTTTGTCTGCATGGAGAAGTAAGGACATGTCTATGGATGAGAGAAGTGTAGAAAATGCTAAACTTATTATCTAGGTTCGCGAGTCGGGATGCTTACGCTGCGCATACCAGTTCAGAACATGTAAGGGAATGGGCAAAGAAGTATCTTGATTCTGGCATATTTGTAGGAAGCTTCGGGTTCCATCATCTTGCTAAGGAGGGCCCTGGGGCCGGAGGATTCGATCGACCTTGACCATATTTTCCATATTACTTACTAGTTCAAGATACATTAGCCTGCTGCCTCTGTTTGATCTCGTCCATCAATAGCTTATACTCCCTATTATCATCACCCTTCTCAAGAGACTCTAGGTTGAGCTCTTCCCATTCTTGGACATCCCCGTACTTGTCGTCCGATGTGACATATGGCCAGATAATAAGGGTAGGGTCGTCGATAAGCTTCTTTCGTACTCGGGCAACCTCTGCAGGATCCATCTCTTCTGGGTCATAATCGTCATTGTTACACTCCCCTTCAATCAATGGGGCGCTCCTCGAAAACCCGTAAACTACTTCCTTCAAGGCGGGATTCCCCTCTCGGACAGCCTTCCAGAAGTCGGCCCAAGTTGGCACGTCTCCTATAGCCCATGCAGACACATCAAACAAATGGAGAGACTCAAGCTTTGGGGCACTTCCGTTCAGGAACTTCTTCAAACTTTGAGTGATGCTCATTGTTTCTAGTCGCAGCGACTTTAGCTGAGGCAGAGTATTTGGCTCAAAGAGAAGAGCGTGTTCGCCGAGATGTCCATCTTCGTGGCCAGCTATACACAAGTGCTCTAGACTTTTTGCGTGTCTGAAAAGAAACTCTGGCATCTGATTGAAGAAAGCGTTGAAACCTTCTAGAGTGTTGGCGGCCCATCCCGCTCCGTTGTCTTGGCCTTGCCGATGTTAGCTGTTTGTCGTTTGGTATTTTGAGATTAATTACCGTAGGTTCTTATGGTCAAGCTCTTTAGCCTTCCCAAAAAGGCTGCCCATTCCGGTTCCAACCAGCTTGAAGCCTTGATAGGCAGGAAGTGAAGCATTTCAAGAGACTCTGTTTTTGCGTGTTTTGCCACATCGCGCCAAAGCTCATTCCATGCTTTACGCCAACTGTATTTCTTCTCCTTGTCCCTGACTGTTTCCCAATCTTCCGGGTTGGAACAAAAATAAATACTCATATCGGCAAGGTCGTTCTCGTCCCAACCCCCATCAGTCTCAAAGTCCTCTTCTCCATTCGTGTGGATGCTGAGCGTGATACATTTCGGCATCCCCTTGAACTGTATCAGATTATGCATGAGTGGAATGTCGACAGAGTCCTGAGCCCATACTGAGGTTGGATAATCATCCCAGTACCATGCCTCGTCTGCATCGGAATCAACCTTTGTTCCTTCAAGGCTCGAGTTGGGCGGATTAGGCTGAAATTCTACATTTAGACGAACACTCAATATATGGGCGCCATGCAACTGAATCACGGATTGGAGATTGTTGTTTCGGTCCAGGGGACAAGCAATCTTGATGTGTCGGAAAAGGTGAGGGACCAGTTGGTTTCGTATTTTCTTATTAGCGATACTCAAGGATTCTTTATCTGTCCAAGGGAGCAGATCGGTGATTCCGAGGAAGATCTCTGGTGGTAAGTAATCTAAGGCTGGGGGAGGCATGGCTGTGGAAATAAGTGGTGATCGATAAGATTCTTGGTAATTCTATCTGTCAGAATCCTTGTTGGAGATGCTGTGATGACATGTCTTGATGGGGTGAGATTGACGCGTTGGGAATCACGTGGTCGAATATTCCTTGGTAGAATATGGATCCATTTGCGTCATAGGCTATCGCCACATCCAGCATTCATATTGTGCAGCTCTAACAAAAGTCGTTTGACTATGATTTAATTATTTAACTTATCAACTGTTCCTGTTTCCAGAAACTTACATCTGGACTGCTGTCACGTTAAACAAACATCAAAAACTACCATCAGACAATCAGATCAATTCACAATGGCTACCAACAAAACTACCCATGATGAACAATCATCTTCAGCCAACCAGCAAAATGATTCCTCTAGCGAAAATGAGTCAAAGCAGTTGACCAAGCACAACAACAGCCAGTCCAATAGTCAAGATCAACAAATCATGCAACCAGCAGGCCAGCAAACAGAAAAGAAACAAAAGAGCAGCGCACCACGTGTGAGACTAGATATGGATCTCGACGTTGAGCTGGAACTCAAAGCAAAGATTCAAGGCGATCTGGAATTGGCAGTTTTGTAAGTCTTGGGCCGATTTAATGCAAGACACGGAATGAACTAACAGCACCAGGGAGAACTAGAAAGCACGGAATATAGGTGTTAGAGGCGCATGATGGGATTATTCTGATGATAGTGTTTGTATATTACAAGTTTATGAGTAGCCTAGACAATTACGATCTGATTTAGTCGTTCTTGGAGTATGCACAATGTGACTGTTTACACACCACTTAGTCTAGGATATTTGAAGTCATGATTTATTCAAGTTGTTGTTCCCGACTCACAGAGCTGTATGGAACAAATCTGAGCCCGGTTGTTTCTTAAAAAGATGAGTTCACAGTCATACAAGACAACACTTTACATATTAAAGTAGGTACCTACATTGGATAAGAGGACTTCAGTACTGTCACTTTCAACGCACAGTCATAAAGTCTTGGCTGCGTCGGGATCAACACTTTTCCGCGCAGGGCCCCCTTGCGAATAATTGGGCACCGTTGTACAACAAAAGGAAGATAATGCCGCATCCATTCTGTTTTCTTTCTTTGTCTTCTCTTTTTATTGAAGCTGTAGCTTAGAAGTGCTCATCGTGAGCCGATGGCTGGCACCACTGCTATGGACTGTAAGATCTAGCTATTTCTGAGTCTCCATCACGACAGGGACGCTTCATCGATCATTTCCCTGTTCTTTTTCGTGCTGTTGAATGACTGTGGTGAGCATCTTTCTTATTTCCCAGTTCCCCAGCTCTTCGGTGATGAGATTGAAACAAATACTTCCATGGCTATGATCACATATGATTCAAGCTGTTTCCGACAATTCAATCTGAGACTTGGCATACCTTCTTGTTCGATGCACATGTTACGTCGATCTTTGCTGACCTGCCTAGTAGATGAATATTTTATTGTTGGCGCACGAGAATGCGCTGGTAGGAATTTATTTGTAGTTCTATAGTGAATAAAGAATAACATGTCCATCAATGTTGATTGTACTTGTTTGCTCCCTGTTTTGTGCCAGCTGGTGATTGTCTTTCAGTTGTGCCCATGATTTTGCGTCAACATTTTTGCAATCCACGAGGGTGTGTAATCATTTGAGAACAATCGATACGGCAATTAAGTTGATCCTATACTTTCTCGTAGTGCGGTGTATCTAGCACGTGCCTTTGCTCCATTTCTTGCATAGAACCAAGGACTTTCCAACACCTCAGTTCAAAGGACCCGTCTCACTCAGACACGCAACAATGCCCGCGATAGCCGCCAAAGTCCCATCCGGATTCTTGACACGTACTGTGTGTAGTCCTAACTCCTTGGCCGGATAATCGTTTCCACCGGGAAAGATGGCATCTCCGATAAACATGATCTGCTCCAGCGGAATACCACTCGCAGCTGAAAGCTTCTTCAGCCCATAACCCTTGTCAACTCCCTTTTGCGTGATATCAATCGACGTCGCTCCGCCCATGTTGATGGAAAGATCCGGAAGGCGCTTGTACAGATCAGCTTGAATGATCTTTCGCTTCGCAAAGTCAGGATCCCAGATTTCTTTGGCTGATACGGGAGCTTGTTGACCAAGAGCAGAAAAAGTGATTTGACTTCCTCGATCTTCAATTCGTTCGCCCCAAGTCTGCTCTGGCTGAAAACCAGTCGCGTCGAGCGATGCGTTGAATGCCTCGATGATGTTCTTCCTCTGCTCCTCGCTGAAAAGCTCGGCGTATTCGACCTTCCATTCATCGCCCTTGTGAGTGTAGAGTTTTGTGCCGGTGGTAGGCATGAGCCAGAGCTTGGAGAGATCGGCGCGAGGAGGAAGACGGCTGGCGACTTGTTTCTGGAACTGCGGCCAGTCACCGCCTGAAATGACTGCGACGTGTGCGACACTCAGAAGATCAGCGAGAGCTTCGCCCATGGAGTCGAGAAGAGGCTGTTTGCTCTCTGCGAGCGTGCCATCGAGATCGAATGCGACAAGTTTTATCATGGTTGTTGATACCAAAGGTGAAGATGCAGAATTTGGTGTTGGTTGTTTGGTGAGTGAAGTGAGGTGAGGGGTTGACATCGAATGAAGTAAGTGATTGGCAGCTAAAACACATCAAGCCACATTTCAGCCTTTATCAGCACTATAACGAAACGCGTGTCATGTCATCTTTGGCAGTTGTTACAAGGGTACAATATCGATAGTTAACGTGCCGGGATTAAACATGATGAGAAGAGACACCCTTTATTACTGCTAGCAAAACTATCGTAGGAAATATCATAGTCTACAGAACATGGAAGTCATGTTCTATCAATCCGAACCAGCACTGTTCTCCCGCTGACGGACAACGGCTCCAAGTTGAAAAGTCAAGTCCCCAAACAAATGGCCGTCTTCGTTTCTAGCATCCGTGGTCATTCGAATGTTGCATTGAAAGTCTCCCTCAGCCGAGAAATTCTGCTCAAGATCCATTTTGAGCTGTGCAATCTCCTTGAGTCTGGATTCTATTCTGGTGACTGAACTTTCCGCCTCGTCTAGTTCCTCGATAGAAGTATAGACTCTACTCCTACAGGTCTTGAAAGATTCATAAGTTCTTCGAATATCAGACTCGGCGTCTTCTAGAGCGGCCTTGAGCATGTCGAAGATTTGCGTCACGCTGCTCCCTGCGTCTTTGAGCTCTTGGTACAGCGCCAGCGCAGCAGTAGTCTTTTCCAACCTGAGTGTTGCCTTTTTGATCTCTTCTACGGCCTTGGTTTCGGCACTCAAACGTTGGGCCTTTTGGTCGTTTCGTGACACCCTCAGAGCGTGAGCTTCCTGAAGGTCTCGTTCGTAACATTCGTACTCGGCTTCTAATTTTTTTAACCTCTCATCGTTGGCGAACTGTCGTCTGGAGGCAATGAAGGAAACATTCTTTCGGAATCTGTCGGCAATTTCCTTGTCGGTCATGGAGAGCTGCGCCACGAAGACCTTTCTGGCGGAGGATAGTCGAGGGGCTTTTGATGTTTGGTCCTTAGATAGGGGACCTGTGTCGACAATAAGTTCTTCCGTATTGTGATGATCACTTGAAGCGTCTTTTCCATGAGCCTGATGGAGAGTGTCTTCTGGCCTGCCAGCAACTTCTAGCTCTCCACTCGCTTGCTTGTTCTGTTCTTGACCCCCATTCTCATCCTTCTCAGCATCACCGTGTCGTACTTGCTCTTCCTTATCGTAATCCACCGCAAATTCACGTTTCTTGGATGGACCTCGAACATTTGCTGGACTCTTGGGGTCTTTGGCTGGCGTCACATCTGTGGATTCGCTCCTCAATCTTCTGGAAGAACGCGTAGCAAATGCAGGCCCGCTCTTTACGTCTTCTTCTTCTTCTTCTCCTTTTTGAGCACGAGCCCGCTTTGGAGCAGATGATGCGCTTGTAGACAGGGAACGTTTCTTTTTGTTGGAAGCAGCCGCTGAGGTTGATGGAGGGGTTGGCGTGCTGGTATCGACGTGATCCTCACTTGGTCTTTGCTGCAAAAGCCACCTTCTCAATTCGCGTTGAGCTTCCTGTATGTCTCTTTGCAACAGACACCTGCGATTTTTGATTGTATGCCTTGATTGCTGCCAAATGGCGGCTCGCAGTCGTTCGGCGTCGGAACTGCTCAACTTTCCGGAAAAGCAGGTATGGATAAGAGTAGCGAATTTATCAAGGAGCTTTATGTCCCATTTAGTCTCAGGGTAGAAATCCACAATATCCCAGGGAAACTTTCCAGCGAGTCGATGTATTTTGAGTGCGGCTGAACGTTGTGCGGCGGTCTCGAGACCTTGGAACGTAGTGTCTGTTTCTATCTCCCCACCAGGTGATTCTTCGTGGCCAACCATGATGGTGTCATCGAGCTTGAATATCGTGTGTCGAAGTGACGATTATAGTGCGCGAATAAGTCAAGGCTGAGACAGAGTAATGCGATGGTGAGGGTGAAATGAGATGAGTGTGAGAGTTCCTTGATAATGAAGGACTGGAGCTGGGGGTATGCGTTAAGAGTAAAGCAAAGCACAGCTAAAGCCGGTCGAAGCTGCGAGGGTCATGATAAAAAGGAAGTGGGTCCGTGCTCCACTTAACAAACAAGCAACAAACAAGCAACAAACAGGTCTCTATCACGCAGTCTTGTCACAAAAAGAAATACTGCAATTTTGCTATTATTGTCATAGAAACCCCATGACACCCGCACACAGTTGTAGGCCAGAGTTGGAAACGATATTTAGGCAAGACCCGAATGCAGTCTCAGCGTTAAGTCTAAGGAATAATTTTATTTGTGTGACTTGAAGACGACCAGTAACTCTCGACAAACTCGCAATTCGTGGTAAAGTTCAGTAGCGTTAAGACATTGTGTGTTCTTCTTGTAGCACTCTGGAATGTGAATCAAGTATGGAGCTGTAAATTCTTTTGTGGTTGCCAGAACTTTAATACCCCATGATGTCTGTAAATGTGCAAGTTGATGGGTATTCACGTGGATATAGCTGCCTCATGGATCTCAGCAGTCGCAGCCTATCCCTCCGCCAGAAAGTGCATGGAGGAGAACGATACTTCCCGTATCACGACAACACGTTCACTTGTCATTCCAAGAGAACTAAATACGTCTCTAATGTGTAATTACTATCGTATCAACATTTCCCCAGCAGTTTGTCCTGTATGCTTCAATATCTCTTTAGCTCTTGTTCGGGACTAACGACATGGTATAACTGTTACATATCCACACGGATTACTTAGGCTGAGGGAATCAGTCTCTGCAAGGGAAGCTATCAACTTTACAAGTTTATGTTTTGCTCCCAGAACAAAGATTGTGGTTTTGATCCACCGACTACAGTACAAAACATAATCGGCAAGTCACCACATGAACCCGGCCGTAAACTCGGCGCTGACTCAAGTCCATGATGACGAGAGATTCGGGCTGTGATGAGCTCAACCTATCACACCTCTTATGAAGGAAAATTCTGAGTTGATTTTTCGCAAACTTCTCTAGCTTATACATCGTTTTATTGTTACTTCTTTTAGGATGCGGAGAGTAAGCTCTTCTCCTCTACGCCGTGGGAGACAAATGCGATGTCGCCATCATCAATTGTGCCGACAAGTCATCTCAAGACTATATCATAGGTAGGGTGAAATAATAGCTCAAATCTTTGGGATGATTAGTTTGATATTGTTATATGACTTCTTGCAGGACCTTCAGTGGCGCAAGGCTATAACACCAGATTAGGTTTGCCGAAGCAAAACGTTTAACGGAACCTTAAAACAAAACCGAAACAGCGGGCTCATAAGTTCTGTACATTCCTGCTCCGCCAATGGAGAGCGACAGCTAGATACGTATCGAAGTAAGCCCACCACAATCTGACTTCGAGGTACTTGTAGGGGCTGACCATGATAGGGCTGAGCACCAGCTGTCACTTCATGTGGGTGGTGCCATACTGTGGCACTTGGTCATCCAACGATCTAAGAATGCCTCGAGCAAGACTTGATAATTTGCCAGAATACCCTGGATATGTTGTATAAATAGGGGATTTATACGACATATTGCTAGCCTTGGGATACCTCTCCAGATGATCATCTCCATCTGCTTGGATTCTATTTCTATTCTTGAAACCATCTCAATCTAAGAAGTTGATCACTCGATTTAACACGTGCTAGCTTTAATTCCGTATTATTAGCATCACCTATGTGTGTCTCTGCCGTCCACACCCTCATAACTCTAAGCCCAAGTTAATTTGTTCCCACCCGGTTCAGCTCCGCCATTTCAGCCCCGGGCGTTTTTTCCATCTCTAAAGTCAGTCTCACTTTGTGTTTCCCCAAATCCCATCGGAATTTAACGGCCCTAAATTTTAGCAAACTCTGCCCGTCGAGCTAAGTAAACGAAACGGGCTGACAGAACCAGCGATGTTCATGGGCTGAGCTTGTTCTTAGCTTCACTCTCGGATTCTTCCTTGAAAGAGGGTTTGGGTTTTAAAAGCTGACCCACGATGGGACTTTGGTATGATGGCTTCAATAGCAGTTGAGCTGAACTTGCAAGGTTGACATTTACATATTTGTCACTGCCAAGTATTCCACAAGCATGTGCACTTTCAACACCCACCATACCAGCTTACACGAGGAGGATCAAGGCCAAGATTCCCATTCCTTCTCATGCCAACGCAGAAACCGCACCGAGGCGGTGGCACAGCTGACCTTTTTCTGGTACTGTACCACACTGTTTTAGTTCCTCAGCCCCAAAGCCGACTTTTCGGTTTTTATCTTCTTGCGGGGTAAAGCTCATCTTCGGAGGTCCGGTTAGACGCAACCGTCATCGGCGAAGAGGGGCCGCGATCCAGACCCTGGGGTAAGCTCAGCCCTGGAAACTCAAGTCAGATTGAGTGTAGCCACACTTTTATACAGAAACTAGTGCTGATCTTGGCTTGGTTTGTAACCAGGCGCAGCAGCTGGACTCGGGACCAGGATGGGACGAAATAAAGCTTGGGACACCCTAAAATAGTACCTTGATTACTGACGTAGGGCCATGCGGCTCGTTGGAGCTGCACATCAGCCTTATTGATTTCTAAGTCGGAGACTTTCGTTGTGTCATGAGCTTGGTTAGTCGTGGCGTCGGTGGTTCGATGCTGCGCCGGCCACCATAACGCTGGAAAGGTAGTTGAGTTTGACTACAGATGTGCCACTTGGGATTGTTGGAATGACTGAGACTCAATTTATTATATAACATCGAGTTGATTCCCTCGTTTCAGTTCAGTTCATCATCCTCATCAACATCTTCTCACATCTTCTCTTATCACTACAACAACTCAAAACACTTTCGCTTCAGCATCTCAACTGTCGCTTCGTCTCCCTGATCTACAACTTCAATCACTTCATTCTCAAGCTTCTTATAACTCGCTATAACCAGCGGCTCTCCTTTCACACATTCACTTCACCAAATCTACCTAAATATGCGTTACTCATACACCATTTTGGCATTCGCTGCCACAGCTCTGGCGCTTCCGACTGCCAAGAGTGCTGATGACGGCTCATGGAGCCCTGGTATGCTGCCATCTTCTTCTCTATTCGCTCGACGGGCAACTGACATTCCTAGGCAAATACGAGGGCGGCGAAACTGGCTATGATGATGGCAAGTGGGCTCCCGGCAAGTATGAAGGAGGCAACACTGGATTCGACGATGGCCAGTACCACCCTGGCAAGGATGGCAAGAAGGCCAAGCGCTACGATGATGGCACTTGGTACCCTGGCAAGTAGTAAGTGTCTCTTACATCTGACACTCAAAACCATCGACTAACTCTTTCTCAGCGAGGGCAAGGGAACCAAGTATGATGATGGAAAGTGGTATCCCGGAAAGTACCCCGGTGACAAGGCCAAGCGCGCCGACGATGGTAAATGGTACCCCGGCAAGTACGAGGGAAAGCCCCAAACTCCCTACGATGACGGAAAATGGTACCCAGGAAAGTACCCCGGCGACAAGGCCAAGCGTGCAGATGACGGAAAGTGGTATCCCGGAAAGTATGAGGGCAAGCCTCAGACACCTTATGATGATGGCAAATGGTACCCTGGTAAATACCCCGGTGCAAAGGAGAAGCGCGCCGACGATGGCAAGTGGTATCCTGGAAAGTACGAGGGAAAGCCCCAGACTCCCTATGATGATGGAAAGTGGTATCCCGGGAAATACCCTGGTGGCAAGGCAAAGCGAGAGGATGATGGCAGCTGGTACCCTGGCAAGTATGAGGGTGATGATACCGGCCATGATGATGGAAAGTGGGAAGAGGGTAAGTCTCGACATCTTCACCATAGCCTTCCGCACAATACTAACAATCAACAGGCAAGTACGAGGGCGGTGACACTGGCTTTGATGATGGCCAGTACGACCCTGAGAAGTATGGCAAGAAGGAAAAGCGCAACGACGATGGTAGCTGGCACCCTGGCAAGTATGAGGGTGGTGAGACTGGCTACGATGATGGCAAGTGGTACCCTGGAAAGTACCCTGGCAAGGAGTAAGAAGATCTTTGGATGCCGGGTTGTATTGGGAGTTTGATTGGTGACATTGGCATTGGCATTGGGACGGTATCGCATTGGCTTTTTCTAGAGGCACTCCTTCAGCATCATTTTCTTGTTCACTTCTTGTCTTGGCTGTTACTAACCAGCCATCACTCATCATTTTACTTACACAGAACACTCATTTTAATTTTACATATGTTGATTCTATCCAGTCTTGATAATGTCGCGTTTCACCTGTCAAAGCACCCAGGGATAAGCTGTATCACTGTTCCGGAAAATCTGCTGCACTCTTTATGCTGGACCAGTCGAAAAAAACGCGATTAGTAACATGCGTGGAATGATTCCGCATTATACTTTAGTGTTCCAGTGTTCTAGTCAATGAGAATAGATACTATAATAAATCCCGCGAATGCATCTTTCCTTAAGATTCTCACCCCGCGAAAGTGCGCTTCTTTAGCCATCTGTTGATCAATTCCAAACCCTGCTTGGGCTTGCTTTGAGGTACCTGTAGTCTCTGGTTAGCACAAGTACTTCGAATCATACTTCAATGACTTACCATATGCCCAGCTCCATCGACTGTTACAAACGAGAAGGTAGTCTTCTTCTCAGAAGCACCCATCTGGATCTTGACCTCCTTGTACCAGCCAATCTCCTCACCCCAAGCACCCCATGCCTTTGGTCGTTGAGCAACGTAAGCTGGCTGGCCCTTCCACTCCATACTGTTACTCCACTTCAAATTTCCGGCAGTGTTGCATGCGAGATCCAGGTTTCCTTGGTACATGAGCACGTCGACGTCGTGGTTGAGCAAGTACAGAACCTGCGATTGAGTACTGATACCAGTATCAATGCCCAAGTCAAAGGCTTCTGCTACTTCCATGGAGATAATCGAGTAGTTTGTCAGCGCGCTTGGAACACCCAAAGCTTTGAACACACGTGGCAGGTTGAGGTAGTTCTGGATGAGTGCCGATTCCTTGTAGCACAGATCATCTCCAGATTCACACGGGAAGCTTATGTCGAATCTGTTTCTGTTGCCGCCAGATCCAGACTCACTGTCGTACCACTTGATCACGCCTTCCCAGCATACTTCGGCTGCAGCACCACAGATTGCGTGATCGGGATGCTCGTAGCATACACGTGCGAGATCCAGGCATCGAGGAAGGTTAGCAGCCATGATATCGCAGCGAGTGCTGTTGAACACAGGCTCACTAACACCGGGATTGGTTGTGCAAAGCGTCTCCCAGTATCCAAAGGCGGTGTCGAGAGGTGAGATGTAACCGTTACCGATGAGTACAGACTCCAGGTTCACTTGGGGGCGTTTGGGGTAGAGACTGTTCTGTGCAACGATTGTAGCTCCCAGTATGGGGATGTAGTGGCCCTAAAAATGTCAGTTTATAGCAGGACTTTGCCAGCTCTTTCACTTACACCATAACTCTCTCCGGAGATGTGGAACGGTCTATTAGCAAGATCCGGGAAGACTTCAGTTGTGAACAGCTGCATGAACTTGTGCATGCTATCAGCAGCGACGAACGAGTTACCGGGAATCGGCTCGTCTTTGTCTAGGTAGGAGAACCCAACACCAGCAGGTTGGTCAACAAAGATGTAGTTTGCGTTTGCATTCCAGCCGTAAGGGTTATGGACAGTTCCGTTGCCATATTCATTAATGAGACAAGGACCAAGTTCCTGGAGCATTCCCAGCATGGATGAACCACCAGGGCCTCCGGTTAACCACAAGACGAGGGGATCAGTGGCTGGGGCATTCTTGCTCTCAAAGTACCAGAAGAAAAGGTGCTGGTTTCCAACATCTAGCCAGCCCGTGTACTGCTTGACACGCGCGTCGCATATCGAGTCATCTACCTGCTCTTTGATGCGAATTGAGTGCTCCGGAGATAGTGAGCTCTGATGGATTTGAAAGGCTGAAGCTTGCGGTGAGTCGGCGTCATTGAGCGGAAATTGAGATGCAAGCACGTTCAACGAAGCTCCAGCGAGCAAAATCACCGTTTTAAAGATACCCATGATTAACTGGAGTTGTTCTTGGCGATGGATGTTGGGGAATGTTACAGGACCTCAAAATATGTTACGAACTGGAGTTAATGAATACCTTGATGAATAATTAGATAAGCCTATTGATGATGACGACGATTTTACATGGGGGCCATTAGCAATTGACAAAAGGTCTTGCGCGTTACGATGCATTTGTATAGAATACCCCGCTTCTAATGGCGTGTAGAATGAGCTCTAAGCTGGATCCGGCAGCTCAAAACAACGAACTTTTGAGCTGGTGAATAACCGAGACAAACGGCGTATGAAATGGATCAAGGCTTGACGATAGTTGGAGCAAATCCTTATCAGCGTTAGATAACGGTAGACTTTCCACGTAACTGACAATCACTCAAGGGTAAGCTCGGTGTAGATATAGACCGATTAAACCCTCCTCATCCTAGGTTCAACATATGCTATGCCAAATGTTCTACGACACGATACAGAATGCAATAGAGCCCATCTTGCAATATAGATATTCTTTTGAAGCTTTCGTCTTATCCAAAATCTGACAAGGATCGATAGCTCAGTGGTACGAGCGAGGGATTGCAGATCCCTAGGTCGCGTGTTCGATCCACGCTCGGTCCTGTGACTTTTTTTTTGGACATTCTCTAGCTGAGCCAGTAGAAAGTGTACTTGCTGTAGCTCGTATGATTTCCACGCTACCGAATCTGAAAAGTTGATACGGTAGTTCGACTCGAGATGAAGCCTTAGGTCTTGCATAAATTGTGGGCAAGCTATGTACATGTCGTCGAGCGAGAACATGTCCTCCAATGGTACCCCAGGTGTCGTATTTCTCATCGTAACGAATTGTAGCACTGCCATTCGTAGTGTACGATATCGCTTCGGCGTCGAGGTGTAGATAGGTTGGATCGTTTCGATGATCTCAGAGTTGCTAAACATGTGGAGTTTCGATGAGTACTCTTGGGCGGCATATAATTGAAGGGAATCAATCTGAAGCTTGGCTCCGATGGTGAACATCGCAACGTGTGTTTGAAGGTCCGGTTGTCTGTCCCCAACGTCCGTGTGCATCTCGTACATACCAAGATAGAGTTAATCTAATAGTCTCTGTATGATGTCGAGCTTTTCTCCCGATAGATCGATGTAGGATCGATAGTTTGCCTTCTTATGTTAGCAAGAGATGGCAAGCGGATTGTGTATTATACTCGCAGCAATGCTTCATATCTCATACGGAGACCAGGACTTTGGGTAAGAACAACCACCCTGTGAGCCTGGAAAACTTGTAAACCGCAAATAATTTCCAAGTCCGAAAACTCGGCCGCTTGTCTACCCCAATCGTTAGAAATTTGCCTTGACGCGGTAGTGTGAGGATGGCCTGGGTGTTGTGGGAGTGTGCTCACTTTGCTTCCCAGAGCTTGTGCCTTGCGCGGAAGTGGCAGTCTAGCGCTACTTGGGACGTCATTGCTACTCGTAGAGGGTAAGACCTTTTGTTGGTTTGATAGATTGTGATGAGAATACAATGTGTCTTGTTTGTGTTTACAGAAATGCAAAGGTTAGTCTTTCAAGTCAGTACCTATATACCTAGGTATCTACCCAAGGAACGAGGTATGGAGCAAAGCTGTTTTCCATCATAATGACTATAGCCTTTTGGGAAGCATCAATGGTAACGAATGACGAATTTCAAACGGGAAGAACAGCTCGAGGAACAGTCCCAATATTAACATAGGTAGCATCAATACAACAGTCTAGAAACCTAGCAGTTTTGAAGAGGCAAGAGCATTCTGTGTCGGGTAGCTGGGTAGGTAGGTATGCTATCATCTTGGCTTCTCCTCCTTCCGTCAGGTTGGTCAAAAACTTCTCTCCTACAATGATTGATTCGTATGCCATTTTTGTTCAACTTTGGTTTTACGGTTCCGAGTTATGGGTATGTGCGCTTGTGATAATTGCATCATATTTTTCAGGCTGCTCATCATGTACAGTCGAACTTAGGTAGAGGCTAAGGTTTCTGGTACTTGCCAGCCACTTTGCATACATGAGCATATGGCATGTAACGCCCTCAGAATCGTTGATATTCCTTTGGTTCTAAAGTGGCAGGAACAAGTATTTCCTTGTTCCCCAACGATGGTCGACGAAACCTTCTAGTCCACTGTTGTAACCAGCTTAAGGTGAAAGTTGATCATGATGCTTTGTGAAATTTATTGTGCTACACGATTTCATTGGCTCGATCAGCCATAAGTTACTTTATACTTCGAGATTAACACTGAATTGTCCCTTGGTTTACCTTCACTTCCTTGCTAGCTGAGTAGGTACCTCAACAGATGCTCTCATAAGAGTCAACTCTTCATCATGGGATGTAAGTCAGAGATAAGATAAGATTCAGACTGTCCATCACGTGATGAGGACAGCCGAGAGAAGCGGCACTGGGCCTCGGTCGTGTCCTGTCTTTGTCAACGCATGATAACTAAAGTACAGACAAAGTAGGTAGTCATGCCCGCATTCGCATCATCACATCCCATCGGGGCCTCATATCCGGACCAATTCCCTTTCCCGAGCCGGAATCCTTCGACAAAGTGGGCCATCCGTTGTTCCCCGGAAACTAGCGTCTACATGGACCCTTGAACACAAAAGCCATCGAGTGGCACTCGATGCTACCACGCAGTTGGGAGCTGGGACCAACAAGCAGACACACGAGAGGGGCGGCGGGAGTTCTTCTTTTCTCTCCTCTCTCGCGGCCTTATCCTGATCCTTGGTCATTGTTTTGAGTAAACTATCAAGATGACTACTGCTACTGCTGCAAAGACGGAAGACGCGCCAGCTGCGCAGACTGGCGGTACAGAGGAGATGCTCGCCCCGACGCACTGGGAGGTAAAACACCACTTTCAGTCCTCGCCAAAGTTTTCTTTAATTGACTCAATATAGAACACCGCTGCCAACCCAGCCGAAGCCGAAGCCGACAACTCAGACACCGACTCATCGCTAGGAGACGACAATGCTAGTTCGACCGCGTCCATCAACTCGAGCATTCTTGAATACCGAACCATCAACGGCCGAACATACCATGCCGAGCGAGGCGATGCTCGGTACTGGGCGTCCAACGATAACCAGGCCTCTGAGGCTCTCGATATCATCCACCATACTTCATGCCTGATCATGGATGGCAAGCTCAACTTTGCGCCTGTCAAGGCTCCCAAGAAGGTGCTTGACATTGGTACCGGTACAGGAATCTGGGCCATGGACTTTGGCGACGAGTTTCCTGAGGCCGAAGTCATTGGAACGGATATCTCCCCCATCCAGCCGAGGTAAGCAAATTCACCACTGCAAGAGCCGTCCAGTAACTGACATACTATAGCTGGGTTCCCCCGAATGTCAAGTTCGAGATCGAAGACTTCACACTTGACTGGACATTTGCCCAGAACTCGGCCGACTTTGTCCACATGCGTTTCCTCTACGGCAGCGTCCCCGACTGGTACGCCCTTTACGAGCGCGCATTCCAAGTAACCAAGCCCGGCGGTTGGGTCGAATCCCACGAAGGCGACCCCATGGGCCTTAGCGACGACGACAGTGTCAAGCCTGGCAGTGCCATTGCCGAGTGGGGCAAGTTCTTCCACGAGGGTGGTAAGAAGCTGGGCCGTGTCTTCACACCTCTTCCTGATAACTTGCAGGAGAAGGGCATGAAGGCTGCTGGTTTCGTAGACATTCAGTCCAAGACTATTAAGGTTCCCGTGGGAGACTGGCCCAAGGAAGAGCGTCTCAAGGAGATTGGCCGATTTACCACGCTGAGCATTCTGTCTGATGTGGAGGGACACATTGCCTTTATGGCTAGTTTGCTCGAGGGCTGGACGAAAGAACAGGTCGTGCTCTACTGCGCGCAGTTGAGAAAGGAGCTGAAGTCCAAGAAGCAAGCGCATGCTTATTACCTCCAGCGAATTGTATGGGGGCGTAAGCCTGCTGAGGGAGAGGTCACGACCGAGGCATAGGCAAAATAATGATGATGATATATATAGTTTGTTCATTAGACGTATAAGCGTATCAATACTTTTCCCCGGTCCAGCCGTTCTTGTTAACAATTTTGTTTAAAATATCCAACTTGTCTGTACTTTAGACCTTGACCTCCTCTGAGGGTTCAATATCGTACTCAATCTCTGTTCGAATGACATATTTGGCTCCTTTTCTGACACCAGTTCCCTCATGCAGTGTGGCGTTGATCTCGCCATGCGGAAAGATGGCTGCGCCGCCCATGATGGGACGGACTGGGTATGCGTTCAAAACTCCTTCACGCGCAGCTGGAAGGAAGTACGTCGTTTCGCCGCCCTCAAAATCTTGGTTCAGGTAGATCAGGAAAGTAAAGAGCGAGCTCTGCTTTTTCTCGGCGGGCGAGTTGTCGTATACGTATGTGTCGTCCTTGGTTATACCGCTCGGGGGCCACGCGCCATCGATGTGTGCTCGATACTCGGCTCCTGGGACACTGTAGAGTGTTAGTTGTGCAGAAATTTCTGGTTTGATAGACTAGACTTACTAGCGATAGACTCGGAACCGGCGGTTGACTCCTCTGGCCAAGCGGCCGTTCATAGACGCCGGTACAAAAGGTCGGATGCGCGACCAGAGTGTATCGTGAAACTTCTGATCCACAACCCAGTAAAAGTTGTGCGCCAGAATGCTGACGTCTCCGTCCTCGCGCAATGGTGCGTCAGGAACGAAGTTGACAGTTTCGCCAGCGGCGATGATAGCCTTGCATTCCTCGGGGTAGAGAACATGAGTAGCAACGCTGAGACCGTCCACAACTGGATGTGGGGTATAGGTAGTCGGTGGCGGCGTGGTAGACAGCGGAACAGCGTCGGGTGTGGAAGCATATAGGATCGCATCGTGATGGTTAGGAGGCTTACGCTCGGGTCCGGGTGTTGTCTCGATGACACGCAGGTTCTTCTTGAGAGAGTCGGGGGCTGAAGCAACAAGAGTGCCGTCGAGAACTGAAGCGTAGACTTGTTCTGTAGGTGTGTCTGGTCGGAGGTCCCAAATCTCTTGCAGAGCAATCGAGGATGGTTGTATAATGGCATTTGGGTTTCGGTCCTCGTGGCCACAGACTCTCAGAACGGCATCGATAACCTTGATGAGAGTCTCTTCCCTCTCGGAGCGTTTGACGAGGCCTTGCTGGTCTGGCACAGTCGACAAGCCGCTAATGACATCAAGATCTCGTACCCATCGGCATAGTGCGCCAAGCTTGGGCTGTTCACCCCGGATCTTCATCTCGGCAAGAAGAATTCTCGCCTCAGTGTATTTTCGATCAGCCAGGGCAGCAGTAACCTGGGCCGTGAGGTTCGCGCCAGCAGCATTGTTGACGCCTGTGGTACAAGCTTGTCGAAAGTCGTATACAGCAACTCGAAGGTCCTTGCAGAGCTTTGACTTGATCAATCCAGGATATTCGGCGAGGGATGTGAGAGTGTCGATGGTGATCTCGAGTTCTTCTTCGGAAACGACAGTGTGGAGGTTCTTTGGCTCGAAGGGTGTAGTGCTACTGCCATCGGGAGGAGGGGTCGGTATCGTGGGACATGTTGTCTTTGCAAGCTTTCGCGGGTTTTCTGATTGAGCTTGGGCTTGAGCGTTTTGCTTGCGCTTCTTGGACTTTGTCTTTGACATTTTCAACGATTTGAAGATGGTCTGATCAATGAATGATGGCAGTGGGGATGTTAAATTTACGTGGGGTTGGATTTCAATTGACGATAAAGAGTGAGAGCTTGACCATTTCCAGTGGCAAAAACGGTCTGAAACGGCAGAATCAATAGATCCAGGATATTATGGGGCCTTTGCCACTGTAGGGTAGTTTCTGTACCTAGAAATGTTTACGATTAATTCAGCACATGTTGACAGAGACGACGATTAAGCTTAGACGTTGGCTCTGATATACCATCAGGCCAACTATAGGGCTTCTTTCTGGTAGCTCATTCGAGAAATCTTGAGTCTCGTGGCCGTAAATGCTTGTCAACTTAGCTTTTCGTGCGACACGCAGTACGACTCTTTCAGACTAAAGCTAGGTTGTTTTCACTTGCTCAACATTGCATCAAGACGGAACTATGAGCAACGGCATTGCGTATATCTTTACTTAGCTCGATATCTGGTAAGCAAAGAGTGCCCACATCAGTAATTACTCGAGCAATTGAATACGTCCCCAGACATTCGTAATTCTTACCAAGACTGATGGCATGCTTAGTGGTCATCCTTACCTAGGACCCTCCAGCTTGACCATGTTTATAGTGAAACTCCACCTGAAAATAAGCTCAATCACAGTTGCATCCCGCCAAATCGCACCCAAGATAGCGGTAAAAGAACCTTACGGATATATAACCTACTCCTCATCCGAACTAACCAAAGACTAGCATCCCCTTCTAATCGGATCTCCATCTAGATTTCTAATCCCGAAACTCGCTTACAATTGCCGTGGTGGACACAAAGTCAAGGGAGCTTGTACTCATTGGCTCGGAAGTACGGATATCCGGATGTAGCCCATATCCACGGAATGCGATTTCTTATATAGTAGACTACAAATCTTAGCTACCATCTCTTTCGTCATTGCATGTCAGACACGATTGACTCTTCATATAGCTTTCCAAAATGATAATGGAAGCTGAGAAAGGTGAGGAAACACTATCATCACTCCGCTATTCGACGAGATGCTAACTGCTGCAGAACGAGGCTTCGTGCCTGAATCTGAGAGAGATACCTCAGATAACAACACCTTGACAGGTCGCGATGAGGAAGAACTCTCCCGCTCAAAGACATCAGCCTCAATAGCAGAGTCCTTTTCTCGCACACGCGAGATCCTGTTTGTATCCATCATCTGCATGGCCCAGTTCATGACACAAGGCGCCCTCGGAAACTGTCTTAATCTCATCCACATCATCGGCGACTCGTTCGGCCTTAGTAACCCAGCCGAGCTAAGCTGGCTTATTGCTGGCTACAGTCTCACAGTCGGAACCTTTATTCTCTTTGCAGGACGTCTTGGGGATATCTTTGGCTACAAGCGTATGTTCCTTATTGGATTCGTTTGGTTTGCTGTCTGGTCCATGATTTGCGGTCTTGCCAACTACTCCAACCATGTCCTTTTCATCTTTGCAAGAGTCTTCCAGGGTATCGGTCCAGCACTGGTTATGCCAAATGGTCTTGCTATTCTAGGCGCTTCGTATAATCCGGGTGCGAAAAAGGCCATCGCCTTTGCCCTGTTTGGCGCTTGTGCCCCTGGCGGTTGTGTTTTCTCTGCTGCCTTTGCTGGGCTTTTTGTCCTTGGCGACCCGAGCTGGTGGCCTTGGGCGTTTTACTCTTTCGCCATTGGTCTGGCCTTCATCGCTGCTATGGCTTACTTCATCATTCCGGATCCTCCGCATAAGCTTTCATCCGCCGAATTGTCGTGGGGAGAGATCCTTGGTCAACTGGATCTTCCCGGTGCCGTGACTGGTATCACTGCTCTTGTGCTATTCAACTTTGCCTGGAACCAAGCTCCTATCGACGGCTGGGACAAGCCCTGGGTTATCGTCACCCTGATTCTTGGAGTTCTGATGGTTCCCGTTTTCTTTTACGTGGAGTTGCGCGTTGCTTCGCATCCCCTTATTCCGTTCGATGCCTTGACTAGCGACGTTGCCTACATTCTGGCCTGCATCGTCTGTGGTTGGGCAACATTCGGTATCTGGGTTTACTACACATGGCAGTTCTTCCAGCTGGTGCGAGGAGCCTCTCCTCTTCTTACAAGTGCTTGGATGAGTCCTGTAGCTATCTCCGGAGCTTGTGCTTCCATGACAACAGCTTGGCTTCTGCACGTTTCGCACCCTGCGCTGGTCATGTTGCTTGCTCTGGGTGCCTTCACCACGGGTACCATTCTTATGATGACTGCTCCCATTGAGCAATCCTACTGGTACCAATCTTTCTTCGGCCTCATTGTCATGACATTCGGCATGGACATGTCCTTCCCCGCCGCGACATTGATTCTTTCCAACTCTGTCTCGAGAGAGCATCAGGGTATCGCAGCAAGTCTTGTTAGCACCATAGTCAACTACAGTATCAGTCTTGGTCTGGGCTTTGCTGCTACGGTTGAGGTTAACATCAACAAGGGCGGAGAGTCCCAGGCAGATTTGCTAAAGGGATACCGCGCGGCGTTCTATATGGCGGTTGGATTCGCTGGATTAGGATTCGCCATTAGCATTGTTTACTTCATCAAGAGCATGTGGAGGCAGAAAAAGGTCCAGCAATAACTGAGGGGAAGAAGAGCTGGTTTTATAATTTATTTAGCATGAATGAAAGTTTGGCGCACGATACCCAATGATAGACAATGATTATCAAGAAACACGTTCCACAGTAGCTACGGAGAAAGTTTGACTACCAGACAAGTCCATATAATATTGATTTGACGACACCTTATGCTGCGCAGCAATACGAATCGGGTATATCGCAACTGCAGATAGAATCCATCTGTGGTAATTTGATAAGATGCGGTTCCAAGTGGCCCATTCTTCAGAGCTTTTGTACTTCAGGGTTCGGTAGGACATTCATTGTAGGAGAGACTATTGTGTTCACACATGCACTGTCAGAATAATTGCAATAATACGTTTAAACCTGTGATACTCCTGAATTTCAATTCATCTATCCTGATCCTGATACAATCTAGTCCTAGTCTTACCCGACCTATCCCAAACCCGTCTATGCCATGTCATAAGACCCAAAGAAAACTCCATAACTCCACCAAGATAGCAAGCATTTTACAAGCTCAGGGAAGCAATTTGATCAAGAACTCGATCTTCCAGGGTCTTATCGACTGCCCAGGCAGGAACGTAAAGCCCGTCATACTCGTCTTTAACGTCCCACCATTCGAGCTCGCTCTGTTCAATAATCATCTTTCGCCAGAGACTGGTGACTTCATCGCGCGAAACCCGAGCAAAGCGTGAGCTGGGATTTGGAATGAGCTTGTCCAGCTGGCCTTCCATCCACTGAAATCTAGGATCCCAAGACGCATCAACAACAAACCGATGCCGTCTGTCACTGAAGTACTTGGAGGACTCCTCATACATAGCCCGATAGGATTTGGTGGCCAGACAGGAGATAGCACGGCAGAGTTTGAACCAGCTGTGCGCTTCAAATTCGTCCCCACGAAGCGCGCTTGGCACGTTGTCAATCTGGTGCAGTAAGTCTTCAACTGCTTCAACAAGGTTCCTCAGTGCTTGGAGCTCTGTGCTGTCAGTCCATTTGGGGCTTTCCAATAGAGCCAGCTTGGCCCGGTACTCACGATCGATGCGTAAGGGGCCACTGACATATTCCGTTCCGTTGAAGATGTGCCGGTGAATACGTGTGACGATCGATTCCATGTTGGTTTCAGCATAATGCATGCCTCGTGGGAGGTCGGCACCAGATGATCTCCAAGCTGGGTTTTCAGCTACAAACTCTTGTTCCTCGTCTGTACGACTGGAAAGAAAGGCTTGAAGGAAAGATACTGGACACTGTGGCACCATGGCCATCTCTACTGCGTTGTTAGGCCTTTTCAGTTTACCAGTCTGTTGGTCGGAGAGGAAGCGATCTTGGTAAAGATCAATGACAGCGCCTTTGGCACACAGCCTCTCGATCATCTCGCATGTGAGCCTGACTCCATGCTTTTGGATAGCGGGAGCTGTTGTTTGCCATTTCAGCATCTCCGTCAGATGGTCGATTGGGGGCCGAGGTCGACCGGGTTCGGTTAGATGACTTGTCGTCATGGGTCCGAGATCCGAAGCTGAGGGGCTGTGTACGTTGTCTTGAAGCTGGATGAACCACTCAAAGATGGCAAGAATTCTATCCTGGTTGTGAAGGAAAGTCTTTCCCTCATAGATAGCCTCCAGGAATCTGACAAAGCTGGTCTGTTGACCATCTGTGATATCCCGGTGCTCCAGAGGGACCATGACATGAATGGACTCAAAGCCAAGCTTTGCATAGCCGTCAAGAAGCATGGGGCATCCCATTTTGCAATCCATGATGAGTTTGACAACGTCGGCTTCTGTTCGAGGTACACTGAGAGCGACAGTCCGGCCATTCGGATAGACGGAACTCGGGAAGTCGTGATCGTGCTCTTGTCCAGAGATGTGACATAGAAAATCTTCCAAGAAACTCTTGTCGGCAAGATAGATCGCCATGTTGATCTGATCCTCAGAAAGTGGTTGGTTGCGAGAGGGAAACATAGCTGCGGTATTGGATTCGTCAATTCGGTTACAGTTGAGTTTTGTTTGTTTAAGGAAAAGCGAAGTGGATATCGTCAATATCGGTGCTGATTCAGGACTGCATAGATGAGCCAGGAAATATGCGCATTTTATACCTTGACTGAACATGTTCCCGTCACTAGTATAAAGAAGAGTGTTCGTGAGTTAATGTCGTTGTCGCTGTCTTGGCTTTCGTTCAGTGTCCATCCATGTTCTAGCATTAGTAACAGAACTTGAACATGTCGCAATGCCAGCACGTTGTTCACAGTCCCTCCGAAAGACCTTGTTCAGAGATGAATGCATTCTGGGCCATTGTAATAATACTTCATTCATTATTCATAACGCTAACAATTTATCCCAATACCTCATCTCTCACCTACCCACGCATTTAGTAGAACACCAAGCATCGGACCTCAATGCTCTGTCGCCCAGGAGCATCTTCCGGCGTGTTAGGATCCACAAAAGCAGTATGAGGCGTGTATCCAGCGATGCCATGCTGCCCACCCTCATGAACCTCGCTCTTGGAGTCAAAGCACTTGATCAGCATGACCTCTTCAGGGGTCATATCCTTGGCGTAGTAAAATCTATGCTCATCGTTTGCCGCGACGGAATATGTCTCGCCCTTGACGGTGTATCCCTCTGTGGACTTCAAGGTCGCCTCATCAGGCAAGACCTCCTTTCCACGATCATCGTCATCGTTGTCGTTACGGTTGGGGTACAGGAGATCGACCTTGATCATGTCCTCTGGCTTGGTGCTTCGGTAGTCAATCACAGCGAGAGGGAAGTCTGAGGCAGGGTGGCCAATAGGTCGCCAGACATTGATGATTTGGTAGCGGCCCTTGAGAAGCTCTTCTGCTTCGGATGGGTCGGTGTGTCGTCGAACACGGGCTTCAGCCGCTCCGGGAGTTTGATCAACGTGGACCTGTTGCACAGGCTGTCTGGGGCTGGTCTTTTCACGCCTACGAATGGTGTGATCAAAAATCACAATCTTCTTGATCGCCGGGATCCTCTCCTTCAGGAGCGCATCAACCTCTGCGTAGTAGCCGTTTCTCACCGCCGCATCATCAGTGAATTCGGTTTCCTTGGCAGGGGACTTGAAAACGTCGAATCCAGAGAGATCAACGTCGAAAGCTTTGAGACTGGCAGCATGGCGAATGTCGACGACTTCGCGCTTGACAAGCTTGCGCTGGAATGAAGTTTGGTCGACGTCGACCTTTGCCCAGGGCTTGACTCTGTTACCGCTGGCGTCCAAGCTTGACGTCGGGTCAATGTAGTGGAAAACTCCGGTAGTCATTTTGGTAGCTGTAAAGTGAAAAGGTCGAGGTTGGGCGGGGTTCTTGAAGAGTGGTTTGAGAAGTGGTCTTGGTTTGATGAGTCGTGACATACAATACAGATGTAAATGCAGGTCTTGGAGTAGGAACTTGCTGCAGGGTCAAAGAAATGCAGGATGGGGCTAGCAGCTTCTTATTGTACTCAGACGCCGAGAATTGCCTATTTATGTATTCGGCTTGTTGCGTAACAATGCCGTATGGCCTCGTGTATCCCACCATCATTCATTTGTCAGAAGCCCACAATTTGTCAGCTCTTGATCGTGGCAATGACGTCTGCGGGGCAGGAAAGCGTGTTCTGGCACTAACAGATAAAGCTAACTAACAGTGACGATAAAGCCTCCGACGATACTACAGTAACCAAGTCAAACTACTACCGATCTTTTTTTCCAATAGCGCCATTCTTCTCAACGTTGCATCTCCGTAATCATCATGGATCCAGTCATGAACTTGTGAAAAGTGAGTTGAATGTCCAAGCTTTGGGTTTATTAATTACATAAGATCCTTCATCAAATCGGATATCTCAACTGGTACGCCTCGCTACCTGTCAATGAATAGCAAACTATAGTTACAAATTTCAAGAAGATTTTCCCCCTCCACCACGAATATGATTGTTGATCCTATCGCAAACACCGTCATAGATCAATAAGCCTTCGTCTCAGTCTTTGCCCAGGGAATAGTACCAACAATCCTCTCAGGGCCGTCGATACATGCCAATCTCGGCGATTGGGCCATCTTTGGTGCGCCCATTCCAATCAGAACGTTCTGCACCTTTTCAATACCCATGACATATTTGTCGATGAACTTGAACACGCCAGACTGCCACGTCGCATTGGCAGTTGCGTTACCCGAAGTGCGGCAAGCCTCCACCACAGGCGCCATTCGCGAATCTTGGTACGCTTGAAAAGCAGAAGCCAGTTGAGCGTGTGTGGGAGAGGGTGTTTCCTGGCGAAGAGCGTAGAGTTGGTTGACCAGAGCGACAACGTCAATCAGCCCGTTGTTGCAGCCTGCACCGAGACTGGGCGTGAACTTGTGCGCTGAGTCGCCTGCGAGAACAACGCGGCCACCCCAGCTCCAGTGGTTCACGACACCTTCCTCAAGACTGACGAGTCCGGATTGTGTGCGAGCGTTGAAGGCCTCCTTTAGGGTGAGCTTGCCTCCAGGTGCAAGAGGGATGTGCCCCCATCGCTCAACAAGAGCAACCTGATCAGCCTCGGTGTATCTCACACGATCTCGAGTAGGCGTATCCAACTTCTCATAGAGTCCCATAACAGCAGAATCTTCACCAGCAAAGAGCTGTGTGGCAGCGCCGGGTCCATGAGTCTCACAGGTGACTCCAGCGTTGATGCCTGCAAACTTGGTCGGCAAGCGCAGCCACAGAGCTCGGAAGGTGGTGAGGAAGGGCTTCTCTTCATTGACCTGGTCGGACTTGTCGTCCAGAGCGAGATCGCGCATCTTTTCGCGAACGTAACTGTGGGCACCGTCTGTTCCGATAACAATGGAGCCTTCGTAGGATGTTCCATCGACGCACGAGACGCGGACACCAGTGCTGTTAGGGATGATGTCGGAGACCTTTTTGTTGGTGAGGATCTTTTCCTTTGTGGAAGATGGCAGTGATTCATAAAGGATCTTTGTGAGGTCCTGGCGGCTGACCACACGGGGGAAAGTTCCCAGACTGGTCAAGTTAGCTGGGTACATAATACGAGAGGGGATAAAACTCACAGCTTTTTGAAAAGGATGAACCAGTACGCATCACCCATATCGCGGCCTTGATGATCTTGGCGCTTGACCAGACCGAGAGTCGAGCTGACTTTCTCAAGAGCGTCTCCGAGGCCGATCTGGTCTAGTGCACGAATACCCATAGGATTGAGCACGAGATTGGAGCCGGCGTCGATGACAGGACTTGAACGGCGTTCGAGGAGAACGAAATCGATGTTGGCGCGTGCAAGGGCGTGGGCAGCCGAGAGTCCCACAGGGCCACCTCCGACGACGATGGCTTTGAAGCCTTGGGCAGGCATATTGTGATAATAGATGATTGATGGTGGGAATGTTGGTGTGTTTTCGATGTTGCAATGTGGAGATGAAGAGTGGATGGATGTGAGGTTGGGAGTCGATATGCGTGGGAGTTAGGATATTGATATAGATATTTCTTGGCAGTGAATGATGATGGAAACGTGTGACTTAAGTATTATTGTTATTTTGTTTAATCGCTTTCGCATTTCACATCTTGCATTTTATTACTGCGAGCCTGTCTTGGTTATTCGACGCTAGCGAGGAATGAGCGTCAGTGTCTTCGCACGTCGCACTCGCATCCGAATAGAATGCCAAATCGGGTTAAGCGTTGAACAACTCGGGACATCCTTTGCTTCGTCTTATGATCTCGGGGAGATTGTGATTAGCTGGGGATAGATTTATGGATCAGGAAGAATAAGGCCTACTTGCAGTCGATTCGTCTTGCATTATTTGGGTTGCACTGTTCTTGCTCTATTGTCTGTTGGCACAACAGGCGAACAATGGTGGACAATAACGTAACAGTTAGAAGACTCATCGCACACTGACCATCAGTGTCGCCAGTCAGGTTCAGGGATAGTGGACGTCTGTACTGATGAATGTCATTAGAACAAGATAAGATTAAATTACACCTTTCACAATCGCATTCGCCATCTGAACAAGCATCATTCTGATACTGCCGATGCCTCTTATGATCATGGGCAGCTCTGGATCGAGATACTTTTCGATTGGCTCGCAATTTGACAGCTCGCTGCTTCGCACTCGGAAGCTCGCCAGCCCTATGACGCACACTATTATGCACTAACATCCCTGCATCTTCAGGGGTCAGCCACTGAAAGGATGCTGAGGCACAGAAGTGCGGTCAATCCAAGGTCAATTCGTTGCTGAAACAGGCATAATAGAAGATAAATCGATGAATCGATGAACGAAGCACTTTTTGTCACCTAAGCGAGTCGTCATGTATACAGTTATCTTCTAACATAGTTGCGCATTTGGCCATGGTCATACTTGGTGTCGAATGTGACACGTACATGCTACCCATCAGTCCAGACATGGCAGCCCTGGATGAGGGCAGCAGCGTTTTCCTAACCCTCTTGAGTCCCTATCTTTACTCAATCATCTCTCGTTCGTTTGTTTAGATGGTCATGGAGTATCCGACACACCGAAACAACATCGTGAATCCCTGACTGCAAGAGCAACAACGACATGACCAGCCCACCAGCTGAGTTCGCCCATATCACATTGCTCACAAAAAGGCCTATTAATATGTTCAGCACAAGGACCGCACACATTACAATATCGAGGTGGTGGTGTCCGGCCAATGTTGTGAGGCATACTGAGTCTGTCCCTTTGGCGGTCCGTAGAGCTGCACGTCCATTGTTTAGCTTACTAGGTAGGATTATTGAACCGCACTTACTTTTGCGATGCATCCGTTCCTTTATGAATATTGTGACGACGACTACCCAAACCATCTCAAGGTTCGTATTTCGGAGGATCTGACCCTCCGATTCCCTCTGATATCGAAACGTGAGGGCCATGATGTTCTCACAAGCTATGTGGAAAGCCAACCCTATTTGCGATGTCGCGACAAACAAAGAAAATAAATTTCCTAAAATTTCAAGCCCCCACGATGTTCTGGTATTGCGTAGGTGCTGTATCATCAGAATAACCAAGAGCGTGATGAGATTCGTTGTGGAATTGCTACTGACAGAATCTAGGATGAAGACGCTCGAGAAATAAGATGGCAGTAGTGCACTGTATCCCAAATAGCCTGCTAGGTCTATCTTATACAGAAGAGCTTAACTGCTTTATTCCACATTTTGCTGGATTCGTACCGAGTTGCGCAATGGACGTGGCTGTGCCGAGTAAGTCCTGCGGGCCAGTGAGTTTACTTACCTGCAGAGGCTGCAGTCCATAAGTATCAGGATTGAAAGCCATACGGACTAGTGACAACCTCACAAGAGTTTCTCTATATTTCCAGTAAAGGATGAAAGATGAGCCCTTTCAATCATAAAAATAGATCTTTGCACCTTGGCACCTATCTAGATTGCGCTTCAGGAACACCAGGCTAAGCGCTATAACTTCACAATTCTCAGTCGCCCTCGCACCCTGATCATGGCCCCGAAGAGAAGTTATTGACTTAGCTGCAATCATTTCGAAGTATTTCATACGAGGATGAAAACATGCGTGTATAAGATACTGGTCGATCAGAAGTTCAGTCGTGCTTAGTAATACATCTCTTATCATTACGAACCCAAACCTCCAGCCCCTCATTTTTCATCTTCATTCATATCATACCACAGCTTCCGTCAACCATTATTTTCAAGCAAAACCCATACAAAGATGCCCCCTCCTCAATTAAACATCTTTTCTCCGTTACTCAATTCGGCAACGCCTTGGGCAACCGACCTTGACGACCTTTTAGCAATCGCCTCATCCCCATCAACAGGCGCTATCACGACCCGGACATCGCTTATCAATGGCTTCAACCATCAACATGAGCAGCATCAATATCTGTTCTTTAATCCCTCTTCAACTACCCCAAGTGAAGGCACCTCATCTGATCAAACTCCACCAAAGAACCATAAAGTCGAGGCTACATCCAGCTTGAATAACTTGGGCTACAGTCCAATCCCATTGGATGGATATCTTGGTTTCTTGATCGAGATATCTCGGAGGCTCCCTGGCCTACAAAAGACGTTTCTTATTAGTGTTACCGGATCACCTGAGGACATCCAAGAAAGCTACAAGAGGATCCAATCTGCTTCAAAAGATCTTCCATTTCCTTTGGCAATGGAAGTAAACCTGAGCTGTCCCAATATTCCTGGTGCGCCACCCCCGGCTTACGATGGGCCTTCCCTCCAGAAGTATCTCGATATACTTCCCCGTCATCCTTCGCTACCTATAGGAATCAAAACGCCTCCATATACACACAATGGACAGTTTGCAACTCTGATTGAAACTCTAAAGAATGCGGCATCGTCTATTAGTTTCATAACCGCTACAAATACACTTGGCTCCTGTCTAATTCTGCAAGACAACAAGAACGTTCATATGAGCCCTCAATTACCTGGCACAGGTGTGGGCGGTATGGCAGGGCCCTCCCTTCATCCTCTTGCCCTTGGCAATGTATCCACTTTACGCAAGATGTTGGATCAGGTGCCTGAGTTGAGTCATGTACAGATCATCGGTGTTGGTGGAGTACGTGATGGAGACGGTTACCGAAGGATGAGAACGGTTGGGGCTTATGCTGTGGCGGTGGGTACAGGTCTGGGGAAGCAGGGACCTGGCGTCTTTGAGAGAATCGAGGGCGATCTGAAAGGAAAATGGGATGTCACTGCATCGAAGCTGTGACTGGTTGCTTTTCGCAGCCTCCTAATCAAGGGAAGATCAACCTCGTATGTCATTTCACAAGTTGGCACTACTAAGGAAGTACTTTTAATGGTTTGAACTATTCAACGCTTGCATTATACAAATCTAAATCTAAGAATACCATCATCTATATATATTCTCCTCTATAAAACTCTTTTAAGTAGAGTTAGAGTTGTCGGCGCAAGACCAAGCAGCAGATCCACCGCTGATTCTGTAAGAATCAATGATGCCCTCGATGGCTCCGTAGGTACCACCAACCATGAGGAAGGTACCCAGAATGATAACAAAAGCACACCAGCCAACCATCATGGTCCAGCGGGTGGTACGCTGAGACTTGTCCTTGCCCTCAGCCCAGTGGTCGTAGAGCCAGAGGCAACCGAAGAGCTGCATGCACTGCAGGGTTCCGAGAAGGGCACCGACAAGGGAGACGAGTCCGCCGAAGACGGGGATACCACTGGCAATGACATATGCGATAACAGCCATGCCAAAGGTGCAGCTCAGCCAGACAGCCCAGTGGGTGAATGTGTTGGCACTAAGATGCTTGGAGCCACGGAGGATGCGAACGAAGGCGTACTTGGCAGGAACCTGTTCCAGCTTGTTAGATTCGGTCTGGTGGCGAATTTGTGATGATTTAACTTACGTGAGTGTAGAGAGTAGCGGAGACGATCAGACCGGGAAGAGCCAGACCGTAGCTGATCTTCTTGATGGTCTTACCCGCGGAACCCAGAGCAGGGGAAGCGACATAGGTACCGCAGTAGTAGTAGACGACGATACCGACAACAACGTAGACAATAGTGACAACACTCTGGCAAAGGATAAGAGCCTTCTTGTAGTGCTTGGGCTCACGCATCTCGGCAGCGATGGGGAAGAACACGGGGGTACCGCAGTAGGCGAAAATGAAAGCGGCGATAGCAGACATGGCCTGGGCGAAGGTAGGGGTGTTGAAAAGCTTGTAGTCGGATTTCCAGACACCTTCCTTGGGGGCGAGATCGGGGCGGTCCTGGATACCGACGGCAATGGTGACGACAAAGACTGGATCATGTTAGACATGCTTGGCTGTGAGATATAGCGAATAACTTACTGGACGTGACAAGGGTCACGAGACCGACCCAGGCGAGCCAAGAAACACGGTCCAAAGTTCGGATAGAAGCAGTAAGGAAAGCGACGACCATGGCAACAGCGACGAAGACAGCAGTACAAGTTCCGTGCATGGACAAACTGTTGAGCGCGATGGAGATACCCAGCATAGCAGAACCGGCGATACAGATGGTGAGGAGCGAGTAAGAGATACCGTAGAACTCCTTGCCGACACGGCCAAATACGAGACCAGCGGCATCATCGATACCGTAGACTTCAGGGTGACGTTGCTTGAACTTGCCGACGACGAGATCGGACCAGGTGGTGATGACGGCGATGACCAACATGCAGATGATACCGGGGATGAGACCAAGTGCGTCGAAAGAGGCGGGGATGGACAGGACTCCCAGACCGATTTGGGACTTCATCATGAGGACTGATGTTCCGAGCCAGCCAACCTGTGCATGTTAGTTGTCTGCGTTGATACGATATGCAAGTGTTGTGGATGGCATACATTACGGTAGTTGGGACCATCTTCTGTGATGGTTCCAAAGACAGCATCGTTGGTGACAGCGTTGTCCTCGCCAGATTGGTGCTTGGTAGGCTCAGCGGCCTGGTTCTCCGAGTCGTAGTGGCTCATGTTGTGCAAAGGTGATGAAGACGAGATGCAGAGACAAGGAGAAGAAGACTGGAGTAACAAATCTCATTCCTGGGGCATGGTTATATATACGTAAACACTGAGATCTAGGCCGTTCGCATCTGGGGTAGTCTAGTGTTAGTGCCATGTCTCTGTCTGTTTTTCTGCCCACTTGATAATAGTACAGATACTACATACGTAAAAGAGTTTGGTTTGACGATCTTTGCCCCCATACCCCAAACTGACTCGCATCTCCGTTTATGGATCCTTGGGAACGAGGGAGTGGGTACAATGTGCAAGATAGGGCCCAGAGTCAAGAAGTTCGGTTCGGTACAGGGCCCCATGGGGGGGAGTAAAGCTCGCGTTCAAAGAGACAGAAGCATTGTTTACTGGGCGGGCCGAGTTTACAGCTTATCTTGGACGGCGTCCCCTTGACCTTGACCATGTTTGTCTGTATGTATGGTAAAACGGGTCTTATCGTGGTTCGAGTTGTTAGTCCATCATGAGGATGAGCCGTGGAATGCCGCAGGCAATAAGAAAATTTCTGCAGAGTTTGTCGGGGCTTTACTCAATCAGGCTTGGCATAGTTTCTGTTTTGGGCTTAGAAGTGTTCGCTCGGCGGATCTACTCCAACTCAGCTGGCGGCTATTCTCGCTCCAAAAAAGTTCAAAGACACTCTCAACTCCAAATTTCTTGGCGATGCTAAAGCTTAGTTTAAACTTGCCCAAACTCCCAGGACCGATTCCTCCTGGGGCAACGATATCAGAATCTCGGGGCCCCGGGTATCAAGGGGAGTTTTCAGTACGTAAAACAAACAAGGGGCGTCGTGTCATGTTGAACAAAAGTCTGGAGAGTTGGTAACTTGGTAACATCTGGTGACTTTTCCCCAACTTTTGAGAGTGCGGAGAAATTACCAGTTTACTCCAACTTGACGCCATATCCGCTCTTGGAGCTGGCTTATTTGCGCGCGCTCTGCAGCTCGGCTCGGAGGAGGTAGAGAATCAGACATGGTACAGAACGGCACTTGACGCCGTCTCCACTCGACTCTACGGTCGGCCCGAGTCTTATGAGAATTGTGATGGCGAAGAGCAGAAAGGATTATCATCATTATCAGTGTCAATATCACTAGATATCTCCATGTTATCTTTACCCAGTCAATCGATGCAGTAAAACCCACTGGACATGATCACAACGTGTTTATCTCCTGATCCATGGTTCTCGTCCACAAAAGCTTTGAACATGTCTCTACCACATGTATGCTCAATCCCTTCCTGGTGGAGCATGACGGACAGAGTGGAAATCACGGTGCACGCACTTCTAGACTCAACGGCGGCGCCCTCCTCCCAGGCCAGGGATCTCTGAACCTTGAGACTTTGTACGTAAAAGAAACCTCGAGAAACATAATAATGTTGACCACATGTTTTTCTTGGCAAAGTATCACGATAAAGGGCCCCCATGGGGAAGATATGGAGCGTGTCTCCATAGCATCTTTGTTGCCTTGCTTGTGGCATGTCGCGATGCAAATGACGACAAGAAGCTGAAGATGGAGGTTTCCTTGCCAAAAGTCAAAAGCTACTAACCGTGTACAGAATAAGCTTGTAAATAAGAAAAGGGGAAAAGGCGCGTCAAAAGTCAAGGAGGAAGCTAAAGGGATCTGCTCACCCGAAGCCGAAGCAGGACTTAGCTGGCATTGCTTGCTACGGTACAGAGTACAAAACAGTACAATGCCGGTACTCCAATTTCGGGGAATTTTTATTGCCCTCAGCCCCTTTGACCTGCCCAACACAGGTGGAAATACAGTAAATAATCACTCATGCATCAGACACGAAGAAAAGGAACAAGCCAACAATACCACATGCACATCTCACTCACTCACTCACTAATTAATCCCATCGCCTGATACTTACTCACATCGGTCGGTCTTACCGGTGTATGCACGCGCCACATCGTGTCTGCAACCTCGGGTCCGCGGCTAACCTATCACTCACACGTTGTCATGTCATCCCTGTACTCATTTTACTCAGACTGTCTGCAGACTCTTTCTTAGCGGGTTCAAATTTTCCCAAGAATTTTTAATCAAGACGCTAGTTATGCAGCGCAAATTCTTCTAGAAGGTCTGGGACGCATTATAATTGGTCAAACTAGAGTTTCTTCTTCTTACTTACTTCGGGAAGATGCCGTTTGTGTTTTATGACGGGAATGACGGATGATGGAAAAAGGACAGCACCTGTCCTGCTCCTCCGCGTCATTTACATGCGCGCCCTACGTTATCGGTCATGAGGACTATTACTACCCTACAGACGCGTGGAAAGATCAGCACTCAACATTCCCCTCTTGGGCTGGTACTCTTGTCACTGCTGTTGTTTGTAACTTGACTTTCGCTACGCGTCGGCTTTAGCGACACCTCGGCAGATACCGTCTTGATTTCATCCCGGAATGCTCTGCTCTGTTCTGCTACGTAGTCCTTTCATCGCGATGCAACACCGCGATAGGCATTTCTTTCAACGGGCGAACGGAGATAAAATCCAAAGCCTGTAGCTGAAAATGACTCCCATCGTAATACCCACCAGTAAGACAAACACACTGACCACAAGGCTGATACAGCTAATCCCTTAGCCAAAACTGCATGGTATCATGCATGGGGATACTCAAAGGAGTATCCGTAATTGCCTAGAACTGTTTACTCGTCTATTTCTCAGCGGCTGTGCAGCACCAAGACATGCAGCACAACACACAGACTGTGGGGATGGAAACCAGGAAGCAAAGCAAAGACCATCAGCATTGGTAATCGCGAGGAAGTGATATCGAAGCGAAGTTAGAATCTAGACCATTGTTGGTAGTTTTTGTGTCCATCTTTCAGATATGCTAAAGCAAATGGGCCGATTTCCGTCTTCTCCACCAACGCTCGTCCCTTAAGCCGGGCTACCCTATCAATCAATCAACCCCTTTCCTTTCTTTGAGATAAACGAGAGAGGCGACGATGACAATATGTGATTGTTTGGGACATGTTGTCAGAGTGGTTTCACTGTATGACGACCTGAAACAGCGTAACCGATCTCAAAGCCATAAAGGCGATTTTGTGAGTTTGCTTTATGCTATACCTAGTTACAGGAGGATTCAGTGCTTGAGGCAGTTGCATACATAACAACGAGATACAGCTAAATCGGACAACAAACCTGCAGAATGTCAAAAGTGAGACATGAGCCAATGGTGATCAAAAGAGAATAGCTTAATTTAGCCCAGATCACTTTCCACTCGTCAATCAACAATGGCCATGACATATTTACTGTTCAAATAACCATCTGCATCGTCCTACCCTGAACCTCATCGCAGGAAAAACCCATCATCAATTGGTATTGGCTCAAATCACCAAGATCTTGGTTGTTGTCCCTAACGAGAGTTGATTAAAACCCCTTGGAAAACTGGGGGTAGATATGCGATTCATTCCATGGCATTCTTGTAAAGTTGGTCATCACTAGTTATGACGTCAAGCATCTGTAATTCGTCAAACCTGCTAAGCTGAAGCTATCAAGTCTACAACTATCTTCAGCAAACAATCATTGTCTGTTTCTACCCAGACAACTAACAGGCAATAGCAATGGCGAAGGATTTAAAGAGTCCACATGTCAAGCCGGTGCCAAAGGGCCATCGATGGATCCTCTTCGTCTCGGGTCCTACGGCATCCGGCAAGTCATCAGTCGCCAAGTACCTAGCAGATGAGCTCGACCTCAAGTTTGTGGAGGGTGACGATGTAGGGTTTATTTGCAGTTTTGAAGAACTATTCGCTGACTATTTCCTCATAGTTCCATCCCAAATCAAACGTTGACAAGATGAGCCGCGGCGAACCTTTGACCGATGAAGACCGTTATGGATGGCTCCAGGCGTTACACGAACATGCAATGCACCATCCCAAAGGTCCAGGCACCGATCACCTCGTCGTGACTTGCTCAGCACTGAAGCGTCAGTACCGTGACCTTCTTCGTCAGGGATCCGAGGACGCAGGTGATTTGCGTGTGCACTTCTTACATCTTGATGCACCAGAGGAGGTGCTCACACAACGTGCTGCAGCAAGGAAGGGACATTTTGCAGGACCTTCGCTTGTGCATAGTCAGTTTGAAGCACTGGAAAGACCGGGGAAGGATGAGAAAGACGTCTTGACTGTCAGTGTGGATCAGAAAGTTGAAGAGGTCCAGAAGGAAGCCTTGAGGAGGGTTACAGAGTTGTTGGATGAGGATCCTGAGTGATAAATTGAGTGTTTAGTATGATGATGATGTGGTAGGAGGATAGTGTCGCGGAAAGTCTGCAGAGCAGCACCTTGTTTGAGGAGACTAGTCTAGTTGCTAAATGATGGAGCCCTGCTTTATCTAGTATTTGTTTCTAGAATCATTTGATACAATAGACATTTAAAGATTAGAATTCCCCACCAAAATAGCTAAAACTGGTGCCGGTCACGACAGGTGACAGCGCACACCAGCTCATTCAGATGACGGTCGGATGCAGTGTGTCAGTTTTATACTTGATAGGAAGAGGAAAAAAGCGACATATGCAATATACTCTCTAGAACTGAGCCATAGTGCCAAAAAGTATGCGAAGGTGAGCAGCTAAAGTCGGCAAAAAACATACAACAGCGGGGATTCGCTGGTCGTCACCGACCCAACTACTAATCCGCCCCTTACCAGCTTGACTATGGGAGAGCGGACGGGATCCCGTATTTTCTGGTAGGTATGGTCGTATGTGCTTGAGACAAGACAAAAAAAGACCTATATCGTAAGTACGCAGCTGTGGAAGTAGATCTCACAACGACTCACCTACTGGGTGGCAGGAACAATGTCCCCGAGCTTTAGGCTACAAAGAACATGAGCTAAACTCATAGTCTAAATGGTGTAAACTGACGAATTAATTCTATCATCTGTAATTCCTGTCACCCTGAGGCTGAGGTACATCTTGAGCTCTCATTGTGTTGATACCTTTGTAGACAGTCACCTGAAGATTGAAGTAGTCAGGAAACGATGGGACTTTAATAAAAAAGTGCTTCATGATTTCGCAAATAGCTAGTTCAACAACTTCTTAACCCTTTTATCCAGTCTAAAGTTGACTGGGCTCTCACTTCCCACAAAAACAAAGCTATCATACAAAGTACATCCCAATATCGACCCTATTAAAGTCGCGGCCCATGGCCCATAAAACCACCAGCCGCTATGAAACACATTGTCTCCTCGAAATCCTACAGCATAAGCAACAACTCGTGGCCCAAAATCAGACGCAGGGTTCAGCGCAGACCCGATGTTGTACCCCAAAGTGAACTTGAGGGTAGTCACAAGGAAGCCCAGCACTAAAGCGTGCATTCCAGCTCCGGGCGGGTTGTTCTGGTCGTCTCCAAGGGCGAAGACTGCGATCATCATGATTGCGCTGCCGACGACTTGATTGAAAAAGGCCGATTTTAGCGTCACCCATTCTCGAGGCGTGGAGAAGAATGTCATGGACATCTTTGTCATGTCGGGATCCACGTAGTGAATCGAGTCGGCGTAGATGGCATAAGCTAACGCTCCGGCAACGATACTGGCGATGAATTGGACTATCACGTAGATGGCGCATTGCTTCCAAGGAAATCCACGGAAGATAGATAGTGAGAGGGAGATGGCAGGGTTCATGTGAGCACCCGAGACACCGCCGCCGAGATAGATACCAAACATCCAAGCAAAGCCCCATGCCCAGCATGAGGTTTCATAAGTGCCGTACTGTTGTGATTGCTTGGCTGACAGATTCACGGATAGAGTACCAGTGAGGCCAAGAAAGATGGCCACGGCCGTAGCAAGAAACTCAGCCAGTGGTTCAGGATGCTTCGCGCGTATTCTTGCCCACCAATTCCTCATCTCATCTGCATCCTTATCGCCATTTTCCACACAAGCCTTCTCTTGATGGCCTAACGGCTCACCGTCTACCTTGAAATCGGGTGGAGAATGACCGTTGTCTTGCTTTGATTGTACCCTGGAAGCCGGGTCTCGATGTCCAGGTGTTGGTGTTCCTTCATCAGGGATGTACTCAAAGACTGGATGACCGGCGTCATTCCGCCTGTCATTATGGGCAACCCCAGCTGCTGTAGTTCGAGTCTGTTGGCGTTGCATCTCCCGTGAGGGAAGACTGCTCTGAGTTTCCATTCGGTAGGGCTGTCCAGAGGTAGTTCGGGAGGCATAGCCAGGGTGAGGCTCGTTAATAGGTTCCTCCTTCACGATTGCCATTTCCTCATCAACCTTTCCATCTGGTCTGATAGGCTTCAAGACCTTGCGACGGACTTTGTGAGGTAGAGGTTTTCCAAGACTGAAAATGGGCTTCTTGTCTTGCTCGCCAAACCATGGATTCTCTTGATAGTATCCATCTTCAGCGGGGGCATAGTGGTGATACTGAGAAGAGTGTTGCGGTGCTACAGGACGAGACGCGGTCCCCTCGCTCGACATACGAGAAAATCCCCTTGAAGAGGCTGCTGGCCGTCGACTCAAGTGCGACATGAATGTTGAAGGTAGACCATGGAGCACACGATGCCTGGAGAGTGTCGATCTTGTACGGTCTGGTCCTGCTTCTCGATCCTCGATGGTGCTGGGAATACGATTCGCGACATTGCCAAGATGAGCTTGGCCTGGTGTTGATGGAGGAGTTGGTTTTGAAAAGTAATCGTGGTTATGGTCTTGGGGTCCAGCCATATTGAATTGGACTAGTGGATGAAAAAGTCTAGTGATAATTTATTGGTGATTCCTCTATAAAATTTGGATTGGAAATGTTTTATATGTCTTCAAGTTACAATACGTACACAAAGGCCCTTATCATCATGACGTTAACTCGCCTTGCAAACCTCCACATTTATAAGTGAAGCCGGAGTTTTCTCTCCCTCAGTGGACACTTGAGCCACAATTTCAGGGTTCAGTAGCGGACAAAATCTCTGATAGTGGAACCTGTCAGTATCAAAAATTGGGTCGTTATTCTCAGATCGAGAACATTCGCCTTTTCGAGACTATGATGTGCATCGAATCTACTTTTTCAGGAACAATCACGCCTAATCAGTTGCCCAAAGCCAACTGAGCCACAACTTTAATGACTGTTCCTTGTGGAAGAAGAAAAAGAGTGCCTTACGTAGATCCCGGGCCATTCGCTCCTGGTCGATTTGACAGGCATATCAAGATGAACAAACTCCCCGAACGCAACGTGGATAATTATGCGGTGGGCCATTTGAGATCTTGGCCGAGGTCATCTGAAATTTTCTTGTTTGACAGCTGGATTTCTTTTCTTCATTGGCCGCTTTCCGTTGCTAAATACTACGGGAACTACGAGGGAATGTCAAACCAAACCTTGTTGTATCATGTACATTACAAGATAAAGTGATATTTCGATATGATAGATGACGCAAGTCACTGGGGTCTTGTCAGGTTTCCTCGTAAATTTGTAGTAACTAAAATGATTACAGTCGTTCTCTGATATGAAAATATTTGGCCAGGCACCTAAGATGGATGATATGTCGATGCAAGCTGGAGTTCTTTGTCGCAGTGACGATTCGGTCCGACTGGTTGATATTCATATCAATTTCATAAACCTCTATATAAATCAACAAATTGAGAACAGGCAGCAAAGAAATAATAATAAAAACGATCTTGTCTGTCAACCTGGAGATATAGATAGACTCAAACTCAGGCTACATAGTGACCGGTGGCGATAAATGAAGATGTTAGACTAGTCCATCCGGCTATATTTCGATAATTTATCAACAATCTACAATAGTAGGCTTCTTTTAATCAAGCCACTCATGCAGTCAGTTTTTCCTAGTATATCGGAATGTCTTATTGTTCTGCTTCTTATATGGGAGAATGGCGAAGTAGAAGTTGGAACCGAAATAAAACCTATGGTATCTCTTATCTATGTTATTGCACTATCAATCAAATGTTCAATGAAGTGTGAATAGAACTCTTTGATTGAAGCGGATGATCCATAGAGTGAGATTTGGTAAATTTAGTGCTTACGTCACGATATCTTCCCATTCCGGATCTGATGTTACATCAGTCTCGTCACGACATCTCCGCATCTATCATGTTCATCTTTATGCAACAAAGGACGAGAAACCTCATATCCACTTAACAACACCAAACATGAGTGATTCCTGCGACATATCCCAAGGCAAGGAGTTTTCCAGCAAGCATGTCAACGACAATCCGCCTACTGCCGAATCTCTAAAGGCCGCTGACGCAATTGAACTCTATGATGGCGAGGGCAAGAAACACACTTTCAAAAGCATCTATAGCAGGCCAGACCTGCCTCGAAGGGTTCTTGTTGTTTTTGTTCGCCACTTCTACTGCTGTGTATGCGCTTTATTCACTATACTCAGATCTACTGCTGACCTTACAGTCGTGCGTGAATTATACCAGCTTCCTTGCTAAGAATGCGACACCAGAGAAGCTGAAGAAGCTCGACACTGCTATTATAATCGTGGGCCACGGTGATATCAAACAGGTCGACATGTATCGTATCGACACGGGCTGGCAGTATCCCATCTACACAGACCCTTCCGAGAAGTTGTATAGTACACTCGGGATGATCAAGACATGGAAAGAAGGACCGCCGAACAAGTATATGCCTTTCTCAACCACATGGGCTGTATACTGGTCCATTAAGACTGCGATCTGGAGAATGATGCAGGGATACCCTGTATTTTCGTCTGGAGCACCCAACTTACAGGGTGGAGAGTTTCTGTTTGAGGGAGAAGGAGAGGATAAGAAGGTGACGTGGTGCCATCGCATGAGGAATTCTAGGGATCATACAGACACTAATGCGACTATTGAGGTGTTGGGACTAAACAAGGTCTGAAAAGCCATGTTATTTGTCAAGGGGTGGAGATATTCATGAGTTGATTGGAACTCTTGAAGAGAGATATGTTTGCAGATAGAGGGCGGTTGCATGAAGAACAGATAAGACTAACCTCCACGCCTGCAAAATGTTCCTCGCAAATACAGTAACAGTGAACGAATGGGACCGAGACACGATGTAACACATGCTTCGAACTATAAACATTTCGTGAAAGTGATCTTCAATGATCAGTAATCACCAGTTGAGATGGTTTGGAAACACCTCAAGTGTCTGTCATCGATGATTGTCACTTGAAATCTCACGTCAGCCCCCCCATCCTTATAAGGCTTTCAGCCTGGATATTCGATGCTCCCTCTGCATTTTTCACGCGGCAGAATTTATCTGAAATAGCCTCCCGCAAAAGCACATACCAAGCCAGAAGGAAATTGGTATTAATTCGACCTTCTTTGAAGTATCCCCTTCAGTCATCACAATGGAGTTTATAACAGCGGGCGCAGCTTGGGCGCTGAAAAGAGTCCCGTCACCACAAAAGATTCTCAACCGACTCAGCCTCGCATCACTTGTCAAACAACAAGCATGGCCAGGCTTATCTTCGAAGCTCTCACAAAACGCATCGATAGTCTTTCCACGCGATCCCGAGTTTGGGGGTCTCGTTAGTCGATGGAGAGATTGGCATGCTCCGCAGGTGGGTGCAGTTGTGACAGCTTTTACGGAGAGCGATGTGCAGGAAGCGGTAAGCATAATGCTAGAAACAATGATCAGCTCTGATGCGGGACAGGTCCGATTTGCGAACCAGAACGGAATACCGTTCTTAGCTAGGTCTGGAGGCCATGGTGCGACTGAAGCGTTGCAGCTGGCCAAGGATGTCATTGTCGTTGATATAAGAGGCATGAACGATATCAAGATTGCTCAAGATGGAAGCTATGCGACCATTGGCGGAGGAGCCAGTGTTAAGAAAGTTGTCAACGAGCTATGGACTGCAGAAAAACAGACTGGTTAGTTCCTTGGCAAGAGCTTGAATTCAAGCTAACAAAGGAAAGTTACCGGTATCTGTGAATGTGTCGGCATCTCGGCGCCCATCCTTGGAGGAGGCCACGGATGGCTCCAAGGCCAGCATGGTCTTCCATCTGACCAGGTGATATCTGCACGCGTTATACTTCCCAATGGAGAAGCCGTGACAGCCTCGGAAGAGTCGAATCCGGATCTCTTTTGGGCGTTGCGTGGAGCAGGACATAACTTTGGTATTGTTATAGAGTGGGAGTATCGCATCTACGATGTCAAGAATCCGAACTGGTCCTATGAAATCTTCATCTTTTTGGGAGACAAGCTTGAAGAGATCCTTGAGCTGACCAACGCAATGAAGAAAACTCAACCGCCGGAAATGACTCACTGGATGTATATCGTCAATATCCCGGAGATCGATCCTGACAAGGTATGAGAACGACTTCTGAAAATAAACTACATCTTAACTAACGGCATGGAGCCAATCATCTGGTACGCAATTATTTCAGATGGTCCATTAGATGAAGCCCGAGAATATGCAAAGCCGCTTCGCGACATGGGTCCTCTCAATGTCAATGCAGGTGCAGTCCCCATGCCAGAACTCGCTCATCTTACACTCATGGGGGAAGACACTGTCGGTTGCGCAAAAGGCTTTACGGGTCTTCGTTATCCCATAGGCCTCAAGAAGTATGATACGTCGGCCGCCCGTCAAGTCTACAATTCTATTGCTGAGATGTCACATCGCGTCCCCGAATTGGCAGGGTCATTCTTTATTCTCGAGGGGTACTCGACGCACGGCGTGAGATCAGTGGATGCAACCAAATCCGCGTTTCCTCACCGTGATGATGAGATTCTCGTCACGTCATACATCCTGTACAAACCCAATGCTACGCTAGATAGTGTGGCGCAGGAGCATGGCGAGAAATTGAGAGGCCTACTTCTAGAGGCAAGCGACGAGCCTGAACAGCTACGAGCATACGTCAATTATGCGCATGGGGTTGAATCGCTGGAGAGTATGTATGGGTATGAACCATGGAGGATCAACAAGCTCAAAGAGCTAAAGAAGAAGTGGGATCCTGACAACCGGATGAGATTCTATGCACCAATTGTTTGACGACAACACATTCGTGGATAGAAGGATGGTCAGGCAGACTCAACTCAGCCCTAAAGCATCGCTTACGGGTGAGAAAAGCAGTCAGCCCTATGCACCTTAAGCCCTTGTAATTTGCTGAACTCCACCCATGTTAGTTCGGGTGCTCCGGTAAGCCAACCAGAACAGATTCATCATGTTCGAACAAACCCTTGGCAGATTAATTATCTTGTTATCGACCAAGACAAAGGGAAAAACGTCCAAAAGAGGACCTAGATCATCAAATATCCCACGTGACGTAAGCGCCCATATCGATTTGTTCCGAGGTAAAATGTGATACTATACGTACGCAATCTAAGCTTAAATTCTCCGACTCAGCACTAATAAATCATAAGCAGAATTGTGGAATGAGCTTCATCCTTTCTCACTTCTTCAGCTTATTCTCTCACACTGCCAAAATACATAGACAATGCAGCAACAACAGCAACCTGTGCGAGCGACACTCTCGTGTAGTTCCTGTCGCCAACGAAAGTGCGTCGTTCGTCTATCCTAATTGCAACAAACAACGCTGACAAAGTAGATTGAAATGCGATCGCGATGAGCCATGTAGCAATTGCGTCGCTAGAAATGTGTCCTGTCAATATGCCCCATGGCCTCGAGGTCGTGCGGCTGCGCAGAGGAGGGACAACAGACAGACAGACCTGAATGATCGAGTCCGCCATCTCGAGACACTTCTCGGGTCCATTGTTTCCCAGCTTCCCTCTCAGCAGGGCTCTTCGTCTGGCTCACCGAGTATCAAGAGCCCAGCGAGTACATATATCACGAATCAGGGATCTCTGCATTCCTCCTCCAACGGGGATAGTACAGAGGTCAAGCCTGGTCGGTTGATGGCGAATCCAAATGAGACAATTTATGTCTCTAGCAGTCATTGGTCGGCTATTTGTCATGAGGTACGCCTTTGAACTTAGGAGGAGAACAAAGTTGACAGAGAATCTTCAGGTTGAATACATTCGCGAACATCTTGACGAAACCAATGAGTCTGCTGACCTAGGCATCGCGGACCAAGCCCAGAGTCAGGTGCCACTGCTCCTGGGGTCTGGAAGATTGACCCCAAGTCTGGAAGAAGTTTTGGCCGATGTTCCTCCAAAACACATCACAGATAGAATTGTATCGCGATACTTCAACGCCACCGAGCCATCCATCAGTACGTAAATGGAATCACAAGACAGCACAGGGCTCGCTAATGCTAGGAAGTGATTACCCATACTGGGGAGTTTCAAATCGAGGTACGCAAGGAGCCTCTCAATCTCTTTATCACACTAACCATATATCCAGTACAAACGCTTTTGGGAAGACCCTAACTCAGTCTCCATTCAATGGATCGGCATGTTGTTCGGCGTTCTAGCCACCGGAACGTTCTTATACATCCGCTCGCAGGACGAGCTTCCCGAAGGTCTAGGCGCGCCAATGGAAGTTGCAGAAGGCTTTCATAGACGCTGCACGGATTGTCTTCTCATTTCAAAGTACTCTACAGCGCCAGGCAGGTATACACTCGAAACTATGCTGTTTAACATCCACGGAGAATTCGTTCGTCGTCGCGACGCCCACCTCGGTGTTTGGATTCTCACCGGTATCGTTATCCGACTGGCCATGAGAATGGGTTATCATCGTGACCCAGACAGTTATCCCCGTATCTCTCCCTTCCATGGAGAAATGCGTCGCCGCGTATGGGGTGTCATCCAGCAACTCGATATCCTGACGTCTTGTCAACTCGGTCTGCCTTCACTCATCCAGGAATCTCAGTGTGATACGAAACTTCCGCGAAACATCACCGATGATGACTTCGGACCTGATTCCACTCGGCTTCCTCCGCCCAGACCAGACACACAGTTAACGCCTGTGTTGTACACCAGAGTGAAAGTCCGAATGATGACGATCTATCGAACCATTTTCAACCAAGTATCTCTGGGTAAGACTGAGAACTACGAAGAGATCATGGCTCTTGATGAGAAACTGCACCACATGCACCAGTCTATGCCACCTTGCTTCCAGATAGCCAAGTTGGAAGATTGTATCATGGTGCCGCCATACATTCTTATTCGACGATACAATCTTGAACTGCTTTTCCAGAAAGCGAGGTGCACCTTGCACCGTCACCATATGACCAAGGCGTACCAGGATAACAAGTACGACTACTCACGAAAAGCCTGTGTCGACTCAGCAATGACTGTACTGGGTCATCAAGCCAATATCTTGAAGGAAGTTCAAGTCGGGGGACTTTTGTACAAGGAGAGGTGGTTTTTGACGTCCCTCGAACGCCATGACTTTTCACTTGCATCCATGGTTGTCTGTCTTGAGTTGAGCAAACAACCGAAGCATGAGAATCCTGAACTTGTCGGTCACACTCGCGAGAACATGATCCAAGCGCTCCAGACCTCGCAAGTGTTCTGGGCAGCGCTCAAGGCAGTCTCTTCTGAGGCACGACAAGCTTATGATATGCTCACAGTGATGTTGAAAGCAGTTTCCGTTAACGATACGGCCAAGCAGTCCCTACCTGAGATGATGAGCGCTGAGAAAGCTCATATTCAAAATGGCAACGGTATGTCAAATCTCTTTCTAGCCAAAACGTGAACTGATGTGTTTAGGAAACACGAATGGGTATACGAATGGGCACAGTGATCCAAGCGAAACGCCGCTCCCGAGCGAATTCCAGGGTATAGAGGCTATGTTGAACAGCTCTGATGCTGTAGACTGGGTAAATTGGCCCTGCTTTTTGTTTCATCGTGATGGATGCTAATGTGCTCTATAGGATATGTGGGAGTCTCTTGTTCACATGCCTGACGACTTCTCCAACTATGAGATGTCCGAGGGGCCTTGAAGTGGTGCAGATTTGGGCTATCCAGAAAGCGTTTACCAATACATATGAAGGACACTGTGTTTTAGCGAAGTCTAGGAATATACGGCCATGGCTATGGCAAGACTTGGCCATCGAACAATAAGAGAGATCAGAAATAATATGCTAGTAAGCGAATGTTATTCGATAGAATCTAAACGCTCGTCATTGGTGATTACTCGCGTAATCTGACCTTCCTATCTTGTTCTCAATGGCATTCAAAGCAAGAAATGATCCTAGAACAATAATATTGACCGGAAGATCGGCTCATCAGGGATCTTCGCTCTGCAAGGAAGGTCCACAACGACATGAAACAATTATGCGCCCGAAGCTTGAAGGCTTTGATAGGTGGAACAGACGTTTAAATGCTCCGAGTTAAGAAACAAGGTAGTAATAAAATGGAAACATAAAAGCAGAACATAATCTATGGAGAGCCAATTTGTAAACCCTCACTTACCTCTCTCTCTTCTATTACTTCCTAGTCAATCATCATAATGCAGCTTTCGACAGCACTCAGCGTCTTCTCTCTCCTATCAGTGGCTCAAGCCCAGAGCAATGTCCACTTCGGCCCTGCGTTCTCTCTCGGCCCAACAAAGTCATGGATTCGTGAAGCTACCACGACACTTGTTCTACCGCGGGTTCCAGGCCAAAAGGACCGTCTGGCTCTGTGGCCCGGTATGGGAACGAGCAGTGGCTCATTGATTCAAGCCTTGGCTGTTTCTTTCGCAGACCCTGGACTGTAAGTGCATCACAGCGCTGGTCGATATGTGACTAACAATTCCAGCGAATGTGGTGGTCAACCTGGGCAGTGGTGTACATGGGCTTCGACTCTGCAAGGTGAGAATAACAAAAAAACGTGAGGTCACAGGCTAACATTAGAAGGTACACAATTGGGCGACAAGAAAGTTCCAGCAAGTCCTGGCGCTAGATTGACTATCCATTGTAAGTAATCCTGTTATCCAAAATCCACCAGCTGTGCTAAATGTTCCATAGATGTATACAACGATGCTACGCAGCAATACGATCAGAGTGTTGCTATCGATGGCACTGTCGTCTCAACTCTTTCTACTGGTGAGGTCTCCAAAGTTTTTGCACTGGGGTATAAAGCTAACAGTAACAGCTTCTGGTCATGCCGAAGGTTGGGGCACAGCCGTTGAATGCCAGGACGCCGCCTGCGTTGGTACCGTTGATGCTCACGGTAAGTTTCCATCCCTCGATCCGGTCAAATTGATCTAACAGAAGCAGATTATATCGATACGACTATCATCCTAGACCAGGCTGATCCCTCGTTCAGTAACACCCTAGGTCTCAATGAAGCTACGTCTTCTGGATTGAGCTCTCCTGATGGGGGTAAAACTTGGACAGTGGGCACCATTAGCCACAAAGCTTTCAATTTCAATTTCCCAGGCTGAGACAACAGCCAGGTGTTGGAGAGTGAGAATGTATATCAGAAATTATCTAGTTACACTATTACTTTAGGGTTGATTTCATGCCTGAACTCCAATACATAAATCGGCGATGCCTACAAAAAGAACAGCACTTCCTTTTAATATCTCTGCAGTAGTTGTCAATAAGTGTAAAAGCCTTAAAATATGTAAATAGCGGCTCCCTAGTATTGGCTATTCCTTTGCCTGCTAGCAAGTTGATAAGACACAACCAAGACTATGCAAATGGCCCTTCAAAGAGCCATTGTCCAATCAACTTTTGAGCCTCTCTGGTCTTCAATTCGCCGTCTTTAGACACCTCCTTATCTCCATGGAGTCTCTCCATTGAATCGTAGTGGTCGTACGCGTGAACTTGATCCGGAATTAACAACCATCTGTAGTTTCCATCGAGTTTCTTGGCTTCAAATGAGAATTTCTCATCATCGAGAATGAGCTTTCCTGGGGGGCCAATATGATTACGACCAACGGTCTGCTCCTCAACTCGATGACCTGACAGACGGCAGATCATTCTCCAGGATTCGTTAGCCAGCATATCCAACTCAGCAGCGAGTACAAACATGTTTGGTGGCAGGTGTTCCTTGGACGCGTAAATGGGACTTAGAAGAGGATCCTGAAAGTCTTGCCCAGCCAGTGTGTAAGCTGCGTCAAAGACTGGAGAAAGGCCAGCAAGAAAATCCACAGGCTTTGCGCGGAAGCCTCCAATGGATGGTTTATACTGCCTCGTCTGCAATTTGTAGTCTTGTACAACGGACATGTCAACCATGGAATACATTGGGATCACTGTCTTGATCCTCCTAACACCATCTCCACTGCCACACATACTGGGCAGTGTGGAAACGGAAAGTGCCAGGTTGCCACCAGCAGAAAAGCCCATCAGACTAACGCGATCCTTGTCAATGGGCAGAGAAGAGTCGGACAGTACTGCAAGAATAAGCTCCTCTAGATCATAGATGGGCATTGGGAAACGAGCGCGAGGGGCCTTTGTGTAGTTGAGTGCAACGACCATGACGGAATGCATGTTTGCAAAGGTATAGTTGAACTGATCATCATCACGAGGATTGCCTAAAACGAAACCGCCGCCGTGGATACTGAGCATGGTAGGAATCTTCTTTTGAGAGTCCAATTTGTAGTTTGTTGGGTAGAAGATCCTTGGAAGCGTTAGTAAATGCTGCGAGGGTTAATAAGAAGTCAGGTATAGGCGTACCTTATGGGTAATTTCGGTCGACAAGCATATTTTTTGACAACTGTAGGTGGATGAGCGGGCGAAATGAACCTCTCTTTGACATCAAGAACCTTGTTGCCGATGACGTTAAAATAGTGCAGTAGATAGTAGAAAACGGCATATCGAACAGCAGTGAACCTCGAGATTGATTCTTTGTACCGCCTTGAGGCTGCCTCCAGCGAGATGTTTTGGTCCGACATGATACAGATAAATTCGGGTCAATCTTGTGTTGTGTGATAAATGTTGAAAAGCGAGCAATATGGAGAATTGACCAGAACCGAGATGATATATAGATCATGAATGCCCCGCAAATAAGTCGCTTCATCAACTCATGCCTCGGTTGGGTAGAATTTTGAGTTCAGATCATTATCAATGGGCGGACAGAATCGTTGACGGCATTAAAATCGGGAGATATTAGTTAACTAAGTTCTGGAAAGCACGGCACTGCGTTCTTTTATTACAGGGGCCCCCTTGACAATGATCAAGGACCGTCAGATGTCTTCCCAATTTGACTTAGTGGACTCGATATCCTCTACTCGTTGGCTCGGTCAGGCTGTCCGAAGCTAGACCCAAGAGGGATCCGAAGCATCCGAGCCTCTTCCTTACTTTGTGGGACTCCTTTACCCAACAGCCATTCTTCCTCTCCTGCCTATTACTTATTGACTATGGACTATGGCGCTGACAAACGAATTACGAAAACATGCTTGTACAGTATGTGCTCGTCGTAAGGTCAAGTGCGACAGACTTGACCCCTGTTCCAATTGTCAAAAAGCACAAACGCAATGTTCCTACGAAGCACCACCGCCACCCAAACCGCGCAAAAGGGCTGCCGATGAAGAGTTATTGGCCAGATTAGCTCAGTATGAAGACTTGATGCAAAAGAATGGTATAGATTATACTCAGCACGCTAATGTCTGGGTGCCTTCGGATTTGGGAGCAAAGCTCGAAAGGGACACTTCAACGGATGCTGATTCTTCTGCTCCAACAGAACGGTAAGAAGCGTGACAATCTACTTATCTAATCCAAATTTTATCTGACAGAGATCTCCTACAGGTGCCTTTGGTCGACATTATGTCCAGAGGTAAGGCATTCTCAGCCTGTCGTGTTGCTTCAACTAATCTGGCCAGCTTAAATACCCTCCCATGATGACTCTGCGTCACAAGGAAGACCCCTGTCTTCATCCATCACCACCTTTCAGCTCAATACTAAGTACATCAAAAAGTACATACGAGCTTCATCCAGAGGCAAAGCACATCTATTTCCTTTGGCAAACATTTGTCGAGACGGTCAACCCACTAATTAAGATCATCCATGTCCCAACTTTGCAAAAGCGCATCCTTGAAGCCAGCTGGGATCCCTCACTCATCGAGAAGTCACTTTCGGCGCTCATGTTCTCTATTTATACACTCTCTGTTACTTCCCTCACAACGGAGAATTGCCTATCATCCTTGGGGCAGGATAGAGGTGTTCTACTCACGCATTACCGTACTGCAACCCTGCGAGCTCTGGCTGAGGCGAACTACATGGAGACCAAGGAATTGGAAGTACTTCAAGCAATGACACTCTTCATATTTTCGAACCCAGAGTCTGAAGTAGCAAGTACCATGACTGCGACTGCCATAAGAATCGGGCAGATGATGGGCCTTCACAAAACCGACTCTGACACAAAGTTATCCTTCTTTGACAAAGAGATGCGGATAAGGCTCTGGTGGCAGATAAAGGGTCTCGATTCTAGAGTCCGCGCTGTTTCAACACCTGGGTTGAAATCATCTAAAGGGGACTTTGGCGACTTGCGGCCTCCTCTCAGTATGAACGACGCCGATTTGCATCCTGACATGCTGGAGCCTACCACGAAATACATCGGCCCAACAGAAATGACCTGCGTCCTAATGAAATACGAAGTCACAAGCTGGATCAAATCATCACCCCATGCCGCAAAGGTATTCGAAAATATTGGGCCTGGCTTTGCAAGGGGAAAGACATCCACTAAGATCGAATGCGAAGTTGTCAATGAGCTGGAGACTATATACACGGAGAAGTATTTGTCAAAGCTGGATAGATGTGTTCCGTTCCATGATCTGACTCATACCATGGCAAATCTGGCTCTTGCGCGTATGAGGTTTATGCTGCATCATCCTCGAGGTCGATCAGTATCCGGAGAGGATGTGTACATAACACAGAAAGAAAGTGACCTGCTTTTTAACGCAGCTCTTTCATTCATCCAATACGTCGACAAGGGTTTTAAGAGCAAGTTTTCATCTCATATGTTCACGCATTTGACTTCTACCTATCACATCGACGCATATATCTACGTTGTCAGTGAGCTGCGCGTCCGAAATTTGGGTCCCAGAATCGATCTGGCGTGGAAATTGGTGAATGGTTTGTATCTTGACCATCAGGAGTTGATTGACAACACTGAGAGTCCACTGTTCGTCGCTCTGGGTAACTTGGTTTTGGAGGCTTGGGAAACACGACGAAAAGTATTGACTGAGGCGGATGCTTTGCCATCTTGTATTGAGTTGCTGTGGGCTAAACGACGGATGGCAAATACAAGTGCTGAGGTGCCAGCTGACGGTGTCAACGGTCTCGAGGGATGGGAGTTGAATGTGGAAGACTTCGACTGGAGTTATTGGAATAACTTTATGCGTTTTTAGAGGTGTTTAAAAATAGCTTCATGAGACAAAGAGCAGACATGGGATTACACAGAGGCGACAGATACGAGAACGTAAACATCTGTGCATCTTTACCGACACGGCCGATTTGGAGAAACAAGCATAAGAAGGTTTCGTTAGCATGTTGTAAAAACGGCCAGCGTTCCGGTTCCGACAGAGCACAACCAATAATAAGACATGTTGAACCTGAAAAACCTGTATCGGCGCCCTGGAAGCAAGGGTCTCTTTTACCGTCTCGCATTAGCGTAGTTCACGCGCCGAGGAAGAGAGGAGACAAGATGAGACGAGACCAAGGAGACACGAGTGTTTCTATCTGGTAATTGGAATACATGCAAGGTTCAGAAAACATGACTAGGAACAGAATGTTTAGATAGCAAGCTGAACTCACTTGAATCTATCAACATGTAACCCATTACACGTCAAGCAAATATCTCGTAACACCGACCCCTGTGGACTTGATATGCAAACTCAAAATGCCCCCCACCGGTCAACCCACCTGTCAGTCGACATGTACCAACAAGACTAGATTGACGTGTCACTTTCTCCTCTTCAAAGCCACAAAGACAACTGGCATACATAAATATGTCTTGCAGCCCCGCGTAGGCGAATGGTGCGTTGCGGGCGATTCTTTCTGTTCGTGTTCGTAGCAATGGCGACTCAAATTGAATCCGTAGGTTTATCCAATCTGGTGCAAGGCGTTACTGACTTGGATAGGATCCTGCTCTGGATCCTGGAAACGAGACTGATATCAGTGCAGAGAGGTACATAGTTTCTCTCCTCGCCAGATTTGTCTGTCTGCTGACTGGATACAGCGATATTGAGTCTACTGCGTCCATAACGTCGAGTATCTTTGAGAATCACTACTTTCAGGGCAGGTCTTATGCGAATCCGAAGTATGGAAAGCATTGGTAAGATAGTCGTGGCTCAAGATGAACGTAACACTAACAGATTAGGGCACCGAACGATGAAGAGCAACTTGAGGCACTTGACCTCATGTATGTCGAGCGTTGTAACGTCTTAGGAGATAGTTACTAACGTCTACAGTCACCATTGGTTAACGTTGATGCTTGACGATAAACTTTTCCTCCCACCCATTGGCGACAATCCGCAAGTAAGTTACGGTAGTGGAATTTAATTCCGCCGATGCATGTTCTTATGAGTGATAGAAAATCCTAGACATCGGCACCGGCACAGGAATATGGGCAATGTAAGTCAAGCGAGGTCTATCGGGGAGGTAGCTAACATGCCTTAGCAACGTCGCGGATGAGTTCCCCTCGGCCAAAGTGATAGCCACAGACATCACACCAAGCCAGCCCAGCTTTGTCCCCCCAAATGTCGAATTTCAGATTGACGATGCAACCATGGACTGGACTTTCGAACCCGAGTCGTTTGACTTCATCCACATTCGCTATCTACAGGGTACTATTGATGACTGGGACAAGTTTTATAGCCAAGTGTATAAGTTTCTGAAGCCAGGTGGTTGGTTCCAGCACATGGAGCCTGACTTACAGATGTATTCACAGAACCCAGAGGTTCATGTTGACAACCAGTACATACTCCACACCCTCTTTGGATCCACAACTACTGACTATACCTGTAGTATTTACACTCGCTGGGCGAATATTTTCAATCAAGTCGGCAAGAAGACAAATCGTACCTTTGACTTTTCGAACAACAAGCTGGAAAAACTCGCCAAAGCAGCCAATTTTACCAACGTAACCTTCCAAACACACAAGATCCCTGTCGGTCGGTGGCCAAAGGATAAGAAGAAGAAAGAAATTGGGACTTTTGTTGGGTTGGCGTTTAGTCAAGCGCTAGATGGATTCATTAAATTGCCACTTTGTGAGATCCTCGAATGGAGTCCAGAAGAGATGCAGCTTTTTGCAGTCGAGATGAGAAAGGTGATCATGGATCTCAAGACGCAGACTGTAGGGCATGTGTAAGTTGTCTGATGTTATAATATCTAAGGAGAATACTGATAGGGTGGCAGGTTTACTGTGTATGGGCAGAAGCCGGAGAGTCTATAAGAGACTTCGATAGATGATGCTTCGCCCAAAGAGTGGATATCGACTTATGAAGATAATAATGACTTAACGAATGGGCTAGCTCTCTTGCTTGGTGTATCTACTTAAAATAGGCCATCACAAAGGATGAAATGTTTATTGGCTTGTCGCAAAAGCATGACATCGAAACTCATATTATACTTTTCTCCAACTTAGAAAACTAGTAAACTATACACATATTTGACCCGACGAATTATATGCCACACTATCCAAACATTGTCTACTATACACGACTTAGGCAGTGTTGTAGTACATCTCAATCTTCTTGATCTTGAAAACAGCGTTCTTCTTAGGAGGTCCAGCACTCCAGCCCTTGTCACCGTTGGACCAGTTGTTCCAGATCCAGGGACCAGGCACGTTAGGGACATCCTTCTTGGTAGACCACATCTTGACACCGTCGACGTAGAACTGAACGAGGTTCTTGGTCCAGTCAATTCGGTACTCATGCTCGGTGGAAGTAGGGTTGGAAGGAGGGAGGACTGCCTTGTGGCTGGGCTCGCCATCACCGTCTCGGTCCTGGTTGGTGAACCACAGGCGACGGATACCATCGTAGTTGGACTCGGAGTTGGGGTCTGAGAGCCACTCAATGTCGGTCTCTTGGGTATCGGACTGGTAGAAGAACATTCCTGGACATTATCAGTAAAATGAAGGTCCAATTGGGTCACTGGGACTTACCGTTGCAAACACCTGCAGGTTCGCTCAGAATAGCTGTCGTTCGGACAGACGCATACATAATGTTGTCCATCTCGGTAGCAATCTCGGCGGACTTGTAAGGCATTGCCTTTTGGCCACCCGGCACTGAAAGCTCAAGGTAGCCATTGCTAAGCTTGACGTTGGACGGCTTGAAGACGTGGGTCTTGCCAACGGGGTAATCGCTGGCGTAGAGTCCCTCAGGGAGAGTCTTTCCGTTGAAGGTCCAGACTTGCTTGTTGGCGAACTTGGTGGAGCGGTCGACAATGTAATGACCCCCTTCGAGCTTGGGAACAGGGGAACGCTTAGTGGTACACTCCTTAGGTGCGGCGCTGGTAAGGCCGAGGAGCGTCACAGCGACGGAGAGGTAAGAAGTCAGATGCATGATGATATAGTTATACAGATGGGTATATTTCTGAGCTTGAGATCGACCGCCATTGTGACTTGGCGGACTGGTTGATTATATATATAATAAATTGCTTTGCTGGAAGGATCGTAGGATTTGTGGATGGATTGACATCTAGACCGTGCTGAAAGGAATGATGCTAATGTCGGGTCTGGTTTAGCGTTGGGTATTTGGGCTGAGCATTCCAGGGGTCTATGGGCCTAAGTTTGAGCAGCATGCCAGAGAGAGAGACAATTGTCCATTTTCGAGACTCTACACAAACTGGACAAAGAGACCGCTAATTTCTCACGGGCCGAACCTCTGTGGCTTTCCTCTTGGCATCGTGTCTCTCCTTGCTAATTCTGTCTATTTCAGTGCTCGAGACAGTTTAGCAGACACGATACCAAAGTCATCTCCTGCTTGCATCACCAATAAGCACTAGATCAAGGTTGAAACGGAGCGGTGAGCGGGTCTTTAATTTCGTTTTTGAATCTGTCATTGGTCTTATTGCGAGCATGAAGAACTGCGGTCGCAAAGTGGAATCTCTTGAGTCCGACATGGCAAATCATGAGAAAAGGTAGGAATGTAACCATTCTGGTTGAAACGAGACCCAGAATCATCGTAAATCTAGTCCAAGCTGTTGGATCTTTGGTAAATAATTGAGGCTGGCACTCATGATGGCTGCATGGTCTACCCAACTGATCATCTCTTCAGCTTACTCTCTCATCTTAACATCCTTGCTAGAGTTTTGACCTGCTGTACCTACATTGCCCTACCAGCTATCCCTAGCTACAAAGCAGGCCATTCCAGACGTCTTTTAGCCTACGGCGACTAGCAAATGGCCGTCAAGTCGAACCCCAGCTTTTCGCAGTCAAACCAAACTGCAAGCGGTCGTTTTCGTTACGACCAATTCTTTAGCCATACAGAGTAGAGCTTTGCCAAATTTATGTGAATTCCAGACCTAGTCTCACGAACCCTACACCTACTGGTTCCCTTCATATATCCCAAGTAATCCATCATACTCAGCCTCGATCCTTCGAGGCCATGCTTCTAGATACATCATCACAAAGTCTTCTGACTGGCCACCGAACCATACTATGTAGTGAACATTAGATTAAACAGAATCTTTTGATGTTTGTCTAATCTACTACTCAAAAGTTTATCAGACAATTTCGCAGAATCCGGCGTACCCTCCACGCTAGATATGATGCATCGCAATGCCTTCCCCACGATCCTGTGAAGTTTAACGTTGATGCATCGCAATCTGGCGGACGAAGAGAGATCTACCCAAGGATCAGTAAGGAGAATTACTATTTCCTGAATACATGCGGATTGAACAGTTGGTGGAGATGAAGGCAGGCTTCAAGACGGGCATGGTCTGTTCGCTGCCTGATACAAGTTTCCCCCATGTGTCTCGTAACTCCCTGGCATATCCATAATGTTCCCAAAGAGCCTTGAGGTCCTCTAGGAACTGTTCATGGCGACCGTGTGCTCCAGATTGCGATGTCGATGGTCGGAGTGAGGTCTTGTACAGGTCGTAGACTTTGAAACCCATGTTGCCAAGCTTAGATTTGCCGCTGATGCACCATATCCGCGAGAGGCCGATGTAGATTGTTTTGACCTGGTGACGGGTGTCGTACGTCTCTCTCCGCTCCATGAGGCACTCATAAAGATTCTTCAAATCGCTTATTTCCGGCCACAATATAGCAATTGCATCTACCCTCTTATGCAGGGATGCCAAACTGGCAAGTGCCTGTCGTTCTAGAGACATGGGCAGAATTCTAATCGGTACGTGACGGATAACTGATAAACTCTCTCTGCACGTCTCTTTCATGACATGTGGCATCAATAACTCGTTCAAAACTTTTCCTTGGTGGCCGAAGACAGTCGCGTCTTGACGTCGTGGCGCTGCAAATTCCCATATCTGCAGTCTGATCTCCGGCGGGAGCTTAGCGAAGCAAGTGAACGTACTAAAAGCATCACTCATCATGTAAATGGTCGACGACGCGGTTTGGGGTGTCGTGTTATCTGCGTTGTCTTCTAAAAAACAATAGGTCGAGGAATTTACATGGGTAAGTGATACCCAGGTCATCTTCTTAAAGTAAAACTCGAGATGAACTTCAATCTCCTTTGTTTTAACCTCCGGTTCATGGGGTAACTGGAAGATCTTAAAAAAAAAAAGCTTTACAAACTTTTTCCGCGTTGCGAATATTTACTCAAACCGCAGAGACTATGATCAGCGATTTCACCATGTCTCAACCCTCATTGCTATGTTTCCATCATCCCGGACATTTTCATGTGAGATATCATTGTAATTGAGAGAGGAAGTCAGGCATAGAGGTTTGTAAACCGTAACAAAGAATAGAGGGAATTATAAGGAGAAATATAGACACCCAGAAGGAGAGTTTACAGCGCTCAATTTTGCATCAGCCTCGGACCAATAGGCTGGTGCAACAAGCTGTATTACAAACTCTGATCTTGTGCTTTAACATCGAGTTGGAATATATGCGTATTATCCTGCCAATGGTCTGTAAAGATCACTGCCCAACATACCGACGCCTCATTAGAAATCTCAAGTACAAGGAACTTTAGCTGGAATCATCGAGAAGGGGTCTCTTATTCGACGTAAGTCTTCCACTATGGTCTCAGGTGGATGCTGCAGATTGCGTGAGAGGACTTGGACTCTTCTGCACAGAAAAGACATATATTGCTAAATTGGGAAGAATTGGTAACCGGTTTTCTCCAGTTCCGGGGTTTTCTCCTATAACTTAACAACTGGCAAGTTTTTGCGAGGTTGTTTCACTGTCACGGTTGCTCTCAATGCATCCTTGTAAACGATCTACCATATCACTGCCTTACGACTGCTACATTACAGGCATTTGTCAGCAACATATCATGTCGCCAAGTCTAGCGACACGCGTTTATTTATATGATGGAAAAGAAATGCTTGACGTTGAGTCGGGATATATTGCACCGACCATGACAATGCGAGCATTCATTACGTCTCGTAGACTACTGTGCCGCTTTGTTTGCGTGATATTAAGATCCTTCGTGACTTGTCAACGCACCACCAACTGGAAAATCCCAGAATGCAGAGTCCCCGCCTCAGAGTCTCCAAGGTATACCTGGCCATTCGAAGGATTTAGAGATGGCTGTAAGCGTAGGAATCTCTTTCCTTTCCGCTCCTAGCCCCAGAGACCCTTGGCTTATCCAGACTTTAGAGGGGTATTGCCAAGACTACGACAAGATGTTCAACCGTGGGCTTCGTGTTGAACGAGGCGCAGTTGAAGAGGGGAATTCTATCTTGACCTCCAATCTACAGCTGGATATAAAACGATGAATATCGCCAGTATATCAATTGTCCTTCATCTGACAGCTTCACTACATCATTCAATCAAAAACCATGCATATCCAATCAACTCTCGCCCTCAGCATGTTGGCCAACGCTGCAATTGCTGCACTTGCAGACTGTGGTACTGGAGGCTCTAGCAAGGCTTTGGCAGACCTCTCTAAAGAATTGCGAAATGAGCCTTTGGCAATTGGCGGCCAGAGAAAGAATGTTGAGATCAAGACGTTTGTTCACATCGTTGCAGCAAGTGAAAAGGAAGAAGATGGGTATCTTACTGTGGGTATCGGCCCTTGACCCTGATTTACAGATGTGCTGAGTTTCTCATAGGAAGAGACTATCAAAAGTGAGATGGACCAACTGAACAATGCCTACAAGCCTTGGAATTTCTCTTTCAAACTCGCCAAGATCACTAGGACGATCAATGACACTTGGACATACAACTACGGCAATAGTCCTTCTGGGCCGGACACTGAGCCTGAAATGAGAGCGGCTCTTCGCGAGGGAAGCTACAAAGACCTGAATCTTTTCTTCATTTTAGACATGATCCCCAGTGGAAAGTGTAAACTCCCTGTCCCCGATGCGACAGATGATACCGTTCTCGAGGACGGTTGCATCATGAAATCCCAGCACCCTGGCGAGCTTCCTCCTACCTTTGGTCACGTCACTATTCATGAGGTCGGTCACTGGCTCGGTCTGGAACATACCTTTGCAAATGGCTGCGAAGAGCCAGGAGATTATGTCGACGATACACCTTATGAAGCCTTTCCTGTTGGGGTTGAAGACTGTGCCGAGCCCGGCCGCAAAACTTGTCCTGATAAGCCGGGGTTGGATCCTGTTGACAACTACATGACATATATAAAACAGTAAGTAGTGAGTGGGTGACATCACGCGATGGATTGGAAGACTAACAGAGAATAGTGATTGTGGCCCGTTGAGATTCACGCCTGGTCAAGCTGAACGAATGCACAACCTTTGGGAGAAGCTGCGGGCAAACTCTAGTATCTAGTTGGCTAGCTAGATAGTAAGTACAAATGGAAGAAGATTTCAAGACAGCGATAGCCGTACTGACAAAAGGAAAATAGAGCAAAAATAAATTGGTTGCGGTTTATGTGGATCGAACACATGACCTTCAGATATCGAATGATTGAAGTTTGACTTCAGTCTGACGCTCTCCCAACTGAGCTAAACCCGCTGTTAGATGAAAAGAATCGTTCGTCTAGTGTCTATGTCGTGCGCTGCCGCGATTCGTGGAAAACTGGAAGGTCGAGTCCTAGGGTAAGCTGCTGGTGTCGAGGCATTTTCCTACTGCATGGAGTATGCTTTGTCAATAGTCTTGATATAGTTACTATTTTAATGCCAAGTTATGAGCTATAGACTATTGAAATTCCTCAATCCTCCTCATCTAAAAGTGTGTAACAGTACATGATGGCCTGATTAAGTAGCCAGTCGATTTATAATTTCGCTTCCGGACCTTGACTGGCATTTAAACAAAACGTCAACACGCGTGTTCATCAGCAGCCAAATATTGACCAACCTTCCTCTCAGGCGCGGGAATGCGTCAGTTAAATTTTGTTAGCATCTCTAGGCGAGGGCTTACTTTGAGCGCTCGATTGTTCTTTGCAACTTCATGCTATAGAACCAGACGTCTAATGTCGACAGCCTCAACAACGCCAACTTCACCATATAAACACATCGACGACGTCGAAAGACTCGACTTCTATCGCCCTGGGGGCTATCATACCATTGAGATTGGGGATAGGCTTCGAGACCGATACCTTATTGTACACAAACTCGGTTTTGGTAGTTACTCGACGATTTGGCTGGCGCGAGACGAGCAATTGGCCAAGTATGTGGCCATCAAAGTTGGCACGGCGGACCACAGCTCCCATGAGGTGGACATTCTAAGCCGACTTTCCGCCCGTGCCGCCGAGAACGTACAGTTTGGCAGAATTTTGATCCCTTCGATACTGGATCGCTTTACCCTCAATGGACCAAATGGAACGCACCCATGCTCTGTCACTGCGCCGGCAAGATGCAATGTTACCGAAGTCTTGGAGCCAGGCTCTGGTCCGTTTCAGCTTCGCGTCGCCAGATCACTTGCCGCCCAGCTTGCTATAGCAGTTGCATACGTCCATCAACTGGGTTATGTTCACGGGGGTGAGTACATATACTTGGCCCTGCTTGTCATTCCTAACCACCTCTAATGGTTAGTAGACGTTCATATGGGGAACATCCTTCTCCAGTTGCCAAGTCTTGATCATCTTTCCCTCCAGAAACTATACGAAGAATTTGATCCGCCAGAGCCTGAACCCGTTGTCAAAGTTGATGGACAACCGCTCCCACCAGATGTTCCACCCCATGTCTATCCGCCGATCTGGCTCGGTAAGCCTGGCAATGAAGTCACTCTCACTGAAGCCAAGCTCATCCTCGCGGATTTTGGTACGGCGTGCTGCCCTGCACAGGAATCAAAATTCGAGTCCTATACACCACTTCAGATCCGTCCACCTGAAGCACGGTTCGAACCGACAACACCGCTGTCGTATGCATCTGATATCTGGAGTCTTGGGTGTATAATTTGGGGAATGCTTGGAGTGAGACCATTCCTCGATAATTGGTTATTTGGGCCAGATGACGCCACTGCGGATCAGGTCGATGCCCTTGGACCGATGCCGGATGAGTGGTGGGAAACTTGGAAGGGGAAATCAAAGCGTTTTAGCGAAAATGGGAGGCCAAAGGAGGGGCGTGCGGTATGGACTTTTGATCAACGGTTTCAAGATGCGATCCAGGAGCCGAGAAGGAGAAGGGGACTGGAGGCGATGAGCGATTCGGAGAAAGATGCTCTGTTCAAGGTGATACGGGGCATGCTCGTTTTTAAACCTGGTGATCGTCTAAGCACAGAGGAAGTGCTGCGATCAGATTGGATGAGGACATACGCGATTCCCGAAGCCGAGAAGACTTGGGAACGGAAGTTGCTCTACAACGATCCCTCGCCCATAAATTGATACAGTTTATAGATACATTATCAAATCCCATTAGAGCTATTACAACGTTATCTCCTTCACGAGATGGCCAAGTGCTGGGCAGACTGGAGTAATAGGCCGAAACATCTTGAGGGTCCGCTGCTGCTGCACTCACGAGCCCACGCTTGGATACCACCCTCTGCCGAAGAGATCTATCTTTTTGTTGGTACTCTCATGGACGGGATCACGCTGTCAGCAGTGTAATGTTGCTCCCGGTAACTTCCGAGTTTGTTGATACAGATATCAACGGCAGAATCTCTAGTGTCAGCATGTACTCCCTACCAGTTCGATTTGATTGGGCCAATCTAGACTTTATGCCAGATAGTCCGGTGCAGATCAACATTCCTTAAAATTGTTGACCGTAAGGGTATAAAAATATCTTCTTGCTTCATGATGAGGTAGTTATTGAATCAGTTGATGTCTTTTGTTCTATCACACAAGCACTGTGGAGAGGCCAGCTTCATAGATGATCCTACTGGCAATCAAAACGAGACTACATTAAACTAACGTTTAGCTCTCCCACTTATTCTGCAGTCGAATTAAATGTGGCATAACTCCGTTGTAATACCACCGTTGAGGGCATGGTTCTGAGTTCGGCCAACGGATTTTAATCACAAGTTCCCGCTAACTCCGCCAGCATCAATAATACAGAGAACGTGCAGCAGCTACTATTTATACCACGGTAGGTTAGATCGTATTCTTCTCGTTATGCCACCGAAACTCTTGAGTAGCGACTTATTCCCTCAAAATGTCCAAGTACAAGAAATTCGTTCTCATCACTGGTGAGTAGAGCATGTCCGAAAGATGGCCAAGCTACATTGTTGAGTTTAATTCGTAGGCGCCAATCAGGGTGTGGGTTATGAGACAGCCAAGAACTTACTTCTATCATCCGTTGACTACCATGTCATCATTGGTAGTCGAGACGAAGCCAAAGGGGAAGCGGCAGCGACTGGACTTCGGTCACTGGATCACATCAAGGGAACAGTCTCTAGTATCCAAATCGATGTGACAGACGATAGATCTGTCGATGCTGCAGCCCACAATCTTACCTCGGAATGGGGCCGATTGGATGTCCTAATCAACAACGCTGGCATCATGTCTATGGCCAGCCCTCCATCCCGCGAAGCATTCCGTGCCGTTCTCGACACTAATCTCGTGGGCGCTCTCAGCGTCACCGAAGCGTTTCTCCCCCTTCTTCGAAAAGCAGAACACAGGCCTCCGCGTCTCATATTCGTCTCGTCGAGCACAGGATCCATTACTCACGCTGCCAACCTAGACTCGCCGCACTACCATGGAAATGCGACTGAGTATCGAACCAGTAAGGCTGGGCTGAATATGCTTATGGCGATGTATTATGCTCGACTGAAACCAGAGGGCTTTCTGGTTTTTGGTGCGGATCCAGGTCTATGTGCCACCAACTTTACACATGACCCTGAGTCTCTTAGAAAGCGAGGGGCGGCGGAACCGGCTGATGGAGGAGAACGAGTAGCTTGTGTTGTCAGAGGTGAAAAGGACGAGGCTATTGGAAAGGTGGTTGGAGTGCATGGTGTTGTCCCGTGGTAGAGTTGAGTAGGCTTTTTTGATATACCCTACTGCTTCGGGACCACTTTAATGGAAGGGCATAGACCGTTTGAGAAGACCAGTATGGAGTATCTCCCATCTTCGTACTCGTGCCCTGAAAGCCTGTCTTTATGCTACATGTACTGTCAGATAATATCCACAATTGCTGACAGTCAGACCGTTTTGTTCAACTGCTTAGTCGATCTGAGGCAAGCTAGGTAGTTCCTGGATGGCTAGCGGGGGGGAGCAAGACTTTGGACGCTGGAAGGACGAATTAGGGCGTCTGATGTCCGAAGTTTTATTCCCTCCCTTGACACTCTCACCGGAGTCTTGAGACCTTGAAATGGCCAGATTGGGTCTCGTGTCTAGGCCATCGGCAGTATTTAACCAACAAAAATTCCTCCCTTCTTTTTTCCCCAATACTTATCTATACTATATACATATCAGAACTATGGTTTCAACTTGGTTTATCACTGGCTGCTCTAGTGGCTTTGGCGAGTTGTTTGTCCGTCAACTTCGCGCTGCAGGTGACAACGTTATAGCCACTGGGAGAAATGCTCAGACAAGGCTTTCTCACCTTGAAGATACTGGCGCAGTGATTCTTGATCTTGATGTCGCGGCACCGCCAGAAGCCATTAAGAACAAAATCGATGAGGCTTGGAGTATCTACGATGGAATCGACGTGGTTGTAAACAACGCTGGTTTCATTCTTGGTGGACCCTTTGAAGAGCAGAGGTCAGTCTAGTACGCAGACCCAGTGTCTGATGTAACTGACATGGAAATAGCCAAGAGGATTTGGAAAGGTCACTTCAGGTCAATCTGCATGGCCCCTTGAATATCACTCGTGCGATTCTGCCGCATTTCAGAAAGAGAAAATCCGGAACTTTGCTTTATCTCAGCTCTCAAGCTGCTTGGCACTCGGATCCTAGTGCTTCCAGTTATTGTGCCAGCAAGTTTGCTTTAGAAGGTGAATTCCACTTTACCACATACTCGCTCAGAACTAACGTATCAGGTGCTGTGGAATGTCTCGCAAAGGAGCTCGCCGTAATAGCACCAACCCTGAGAGTTCTCTTAGTGGAGCCAGGCTACTGTCGTACGCCCGTCTTCGACAAAGTGCAATATGTCACAGGGAGTTTGCCCGAGTACGCCCAGTTTAACGAAGTGACTCGAAGTGGCCTCGCTACCCTGTCAGCGAATTCTCCCGGCAGTCCAGAGATGGCAGTCGCTCGAATGATTGAGTTAGTGAAGGGAATTGGATTCGCGGAGGGAAAGACGGTACCTCTGCGTGTACCCTTAGGTTCAGACTGTTGGGAGAGAGTTAAGGCAAAGTGTGAGGAGACGTTGGAGATTTGCAACGGCTGGGAGGATATAGCGAGGAGTATTGACGATAAGATAGAGTCGCAGACTCAAACTTAACAGTCGCCCGGATATGTAGAAGGTTACGGCATATAACTCGCAGATGCTCTTCCATTCTCGACTCATCTCCTGAGGGGCTGGATCTACTCGACATGCCCAAAAACAAAAGATTGGATATCAGTCTAGTGACGAATAACAAATATAGTGCTGCAAACAGTGTGTTTCGGATACAAAAAGCAAGGTCGAGAATGATAAAAATGGTACAAGAAAGGGTCTGGCCGGGGATTGAACCCGGGACCTCTCGCAAGCTATGCTATAGGGTTTTCCCTAAGCGAGAATCATACCACTAGACCACCAGACCAGTGAATTTTGGATATTGGAGAACGACCAAATTGAGGCCTATGTATGAACATAATTAAACAACTCGCTTCCACCCTGTATAAAGTGGTTAGCGTCTTTATTGAGACTCGTTATTCCCTGCACGAGTCAAGGAGCTTTCGATCAATTCATTGAGAATTATTAGCGTACTGGTGCCTGGCTGAAACTACCTACCCATGCACCAACACCACGATACTAGGCTAACCCACCCGAGGATGGCTTGTCTCCTTTTCTCATTTCCTTTCCATTTCCATTTCCATTCACTTTTCTCTTCCACGACCATTCACTCATTCAATACTTCCGTTCGTTGATACCCCTTCGCGTCATCAGTATCGCCCGTTTCAGTCTTTACCAAACCATTTCACTGTTCAACATGACTACCTCTCGCTTCTCTACATCGCTCCCTCTCCCATGGGGTGGCGACCAGTCTCTCGTCGCTGAAGTCCTTGGTGCCGACGCCACAGCGACCACATACCTCTTGAACTGCCCCCCTGGTACCGACGGCAGCGACTGTGGCACCTACAACAACTCAATCACAGTTGGACCCTGGGGAAGCAAAACCATTCCGGCCGGTGCTGCCAGCACAGGAAATCTGGACATCTTCATCACGATGCCAGACGAGGAGCATGATTGGAGGATGTCTGTTCACTGCAAGATGTCCCATACTGTTGCCCAGGACTGTACAACCATCAATCTGGGTGGAAACGATGATGGGTCTCCCACTGCTACCTTTTCCGCGTCTGATGAGCTACAAGAGTTCGAACTTACTTACGCGCCTGTCGTCATTACCGCTGGTCTGGATCTTCTCAACGCCAAACATACTGGTGTTCCAGAAGCCAGTGCAACCACTACCAAGAGTTCTGAAGAGAACACATCTACGCCTACAAGTACCTCTGGTGCCTCGGCCTGCCTTTCGCGTGTATTTGGAGCCATGTCTGTTGCTGGAATCGTCGTTTCTCTTATCATGTCTTAGACGGGGAATGTCACATCAAAGTTTACTTTTCTTTTCCAGTTTCTGTTTACCCAATTTACTTAGTGAGGATATACCGAAAATCCACTCGTAATGAAATTAACTTTCAACTATATCCGTCCGGATTTATCACGTGAACTTTACATGAACGACATGCCAAAATTGATGCCTCTTCAATTTGGTACAGATAAAGAGCAGAAACAGTAATACCATACCAATCAACACTAGAATAATACAGGGTGTATAAAAACACGGACAGAATCAAAACCAAAACCAAACCAAACCACTGAACGAATAATGACCGGCCCGACTATATCCACCGGCTCCTTTGGTTAACGGTCGGTGTTATATCACCTACTGATACCCGAAGGAGCCATATGCCGCGTTATGGGTAAACCTGCACCCATATTCGGGACATTACCCCAAGACATGTCTGGGACGACGTTCTGGTGCACCTGGGGAACGCCCAAGTGGTTCAGGTCAGCTGGGGATATGTGCGGGTTAAAGCCACCAAATTCGTCGTTGTTGAAAAATCTGGCGCCCTGCGCAGGAAGGAGATTAGGGCCGGGAGCGGGAGCGGGAGCGGCCATGGGGACACATTGACCAACAGTCGCCAACATCTTTCCACGCGGCCCCGGGGGCTGGTAGGCCATGTTATCACCCATGGCATTTGCAGGCATCTGCATGGCGTTGGCGGGGATATGCATGGGATGGTACAGCGGGTTAACCATACCCATAGACACGGGTCATTGCTGTTGGAAACCCTGTGTCTGGTTCAATAACATATTTGGGTTCTTGTTGGGGAACCCATTGCCCTGTGCCATCGGCTGCATGCCCAAGCCTTGACCCTGGGGTGCCTGCATCCGTGCTACTTCCATGTAATGGAGGGCTACTCGCCGATTCCGCAGCACCCTGTCCTGAGGCCTTCTCTCCATGATCTTCATCCGTATCGCTGGTAAGAAGGTGCCATCTTCGAGAACGAGAGCTGAGACACCGACTGTGCCCTTCCTGGCCCCCGCGGGACGACCCGACCCTTTCCCGAGAACGACCAGTATTCCTAAGAATGGAGTTAGCGAGTTGCTTGTCGATTAAAGGAAACAGTTAGCTAGCTTACCTGGGTGATCTGGCTTGCACTCTGACCTGACCCGATGGCCGTCGTAGCACTGCTCACAGCAGACCTTGTGCTGGCCGTGCATACGGCCGGTCCACTCCCCCGATGAGGCACTGGATGACCTGGAGCGAGCCTGAGCAGACATGGTTGGTAACTATTGGCCAATGTTAGATAGTGTATAAGTGACAGTGAATAGAGCTTGTACCTACTCGTGTTGATTATAAGTCTGAGGGTTGTTACAGATAGTTAGGAATATTGCTGTAGCTATGGTTGTGTGTGAAGTGGTGCAGAATGTAATTCAGAGACGAGAGAAGAGAGGAAAGAGCCTTGATTATATATCAGTAGAAAAGGAAAGATCAAAGCATATCAGCATGGAAAACCTTGTGTAGACCGAAGCACCAGGTCGACAGACAAGATGGTTGCACTTTCCACCCCATTGAAAAGCAAGTTAGCCCAGTGCGTGTGCATTAAGGTCTGAGGACCAAGTTCCCCTCGGCGATGAGACCTTTACACTTTGACTACGAGCTTTTGTACTTCACTCCTTGGGTGTGTCCTTGACATTCTGGAGTGTTTTTCGAGTTCCCTATCCTGAAAAAGTGGTCTTGCGCGGACTAAAAGAACGCGATGAGAACTTAATGTCCTTCATTGCGCCCAAAGCTTCACCATTCGCCATCGAGAGAAGTATATGTAGTAGAACAAGCTTCAATACATCTGGAAAGTAAATGCTATTGTTTCGAATTTCACTCTGTAGTTCAGGACGATGCGAATATCATGGCAAGTGACTCGACCATCTGCCTCAATTCTTGCTTGTTTGGAACGCAAATACTTGGAAGAAATAGTCGAAAGCTAACATTGGTCATCTTGACCTTTAATAGGGTTGAATCAAATCATGGTGCCGTCCCAAACATGCCTATGGCACCGCGTCCCACAAGGTTTGGCATGATAGTTAGAGACAAGGGGAGCCAAGTGTAGTCCTCGTGTCTCGAAAATTAAGTTTCGGGCGACTGAAACTATAGTAACGACCGTGTAAGTGCTTGAAACTTAGAGGTGACTGGACTTATAGATACACCCCATTCAGAGAAACCAAGAGTATATTGGGATCAGGACATGCAAATTGACAATATTGGAAAGTTCTGGGCTGCCAGTCGTCAGGAAGACCGAAGCTTATTGTCAAAACTTCCGTTCAAGCTATAGTAACGCGATGAGATGAGTCAAGGCCATGCATCTTCCTCTGGACTACCTATATAACCAAGTCTTCTATCCTCTTTTCTCATCTTCCGATCATTCAACTTAACCATCATTTGCGAACCAATATTCACAATGCCAAAGGTTAAGAGAGACGCGAACGGTGTTACCATCTTCCGAAAGGACCCATACGGGCGCAAGATAGCCTGTGCGAAGTGCATTAACAACCATCGCTCTTCAAACTGTCTGCCTTCTCACAATGGTAAGTAACCCTTTCTTCTACCTACACTTTCCGCGATATAAGCTAACAGTTTTAAAGAAGATGTCAGAGTAGTTGATGGTGTAGGCCGGAAGAAGGGAAGCAAAAATCTCCCAAAGGATAGTCGTACGTGTATTTTTTTGATATCTGCATTCTTCATCAACACTGACTATTGCGCAGGGAAGGCCAAGCCCGAGGTCACAAAGCCCGCTTCTCTTCGAACGATTAGCCAGCCCATGACCTCTCCGCTGCAGAACACAACGCAGGCCCAGCCTGCCATCAACTTCCAGGATGTTCATCAGCCTGTCCAAGCTGAATGCTTTTTGCAGCCGAGCCGAATGTACCATGGCCATCCTCCACCCGGCACTTACTCTCCGCCTGTGGTAAACGACCAAGGTAATGTTGCCCAGCAGCCTGTAGCCAACTGCCAGGCACAGATGAATCCCCTGGGTAACATGGACTGGAGTAATTCGAAGTTAGTTCGAGTTGTTGAGCAGTACACGGTTCCCCAATATTGGGGGCAAATTCCACTTGGGTGGGGGTGAATTTCCCAAGTAGTTAAAGTTCGTCAGGAGAATTGATTTTGTATTACTAGTATGATTGTTTGCACTCAGCATCTCATCAATAAAAGCCTTCGGGCTTCTTTAGTCTGTCACTATTTACTTCCATCCGAATTCTTATTTAACCAAGTCCAGTAATCTAGACGGAATCATGGCCCTCGTCTCCGAAGTCGCCATGTCTTTCTGGGTCTCAAAGTAGATTCTCGGAGCCTCAGGTTCCGGTACCCACCGTCACTCAACCAGTCGGCCCTCAAAGCTATGGTTCCATCTTCTGAAAAGTAATTGGACAGTTCTCCATCTTTTGATTTGATCATGTGCATTGTTAATTACCCTCTGCTACTACGGAATTTGCTCCTCCGTTGTCGGTTACGGCTCGGCTTTCAGAGCGAAATGTCCCAGATGGAGGTGCTCTCCGGTTCTTGGGAATTCTCTTTCCCAAAACACAGCGTATCAGGCTTCCCAAAACTACTACGGATCGCGGGCCGGATTTCGGTTTTTCTACTATAGTCTGTTGCTTAGCTTGTCGCGGGGCGATCGAATAATGTGACGACGGATGATACACTGTGGGTTCCGGAGCGCAAATCTTTGACGGTTCATCGGGATATGGGGACCATGCCAGGGTAAGGGCTCCTTTAGATATTCATGCTAGAAGAATATAAAGACCACTACATTCCTCTTTCAAGTTGGCTCCTCAGTTGAGCACGACACCTTCGAGATCAACCCTGCATCAGCCATCATGAAGTCCCTTCTCGCCCTCAGTCTTTTCACCGGTCTCTCCGTCGCCCAAAACGCAGCCTGGGCCCAATGCGGTGGTCAAGACTTCTCTGGTTCTACGTCCTGCGTCTCGGGCTATAAGTGCACCGTCGTCAACCAGTGGTACAGCCAGTGCCAGCCCGGCACCGCAGAGCCTCCCTCCACTACCCTCAAGACTACCACCGGCGGTGGCTCTACTCCCACTGGAACACCTGGCGGCGATGGAAAGTTCCTTTGGGCTGGTGCTAACGAGGCTGGTGGTGAATTTGGAGAAAAGAGTCTTCCTGGTACTTGGGGCAAGGACTTTACTTTCCCCGAGCCCGCTGCCGTCGACGTAAGTACAAGCACTTCAAATGACCATGGCAGCTCCTGACATATTACTAGACCCTCATTTCTCAGGGCTACAACACTTTCCGTGTTCAGCTCAAGATGGAGCGAGCTAACCCCAGTGGCATGACTGGCGCCTATGACCAGGCTTACATGAAGAACCTCACCTCCATCGTCAACCACATCACCGGCAAGGGAGCCACTGTTCTTCTCGACCCTCACAACTACGGTCGTTACTTTGACAAGATCATCACTTCCACCTCAGACTTCCAGACCTGGTGGAAGAACTTTGCCACTCAATTCAAGAGCAACAGTCGGGTCATGTTCGACACCAACAACGAGTACAACACCATGGACCAGACTCTCGTTCTCAACCTCAACCAAGCCGCCATCAACGGTATCCGCGCTGCAGGTGCCACTCAGTATATCTTCGTCGAGGGTAACCAGTGGTCCGGCGCGTGGTCGTGGCCCGATGTCAACGACAACATGAAGGCTCTGACTGACCCTGAGAACAAGATCATCTACGAGATGCACCAGTACCTAGACTCTGACAGCTCCGGTACTTCTCCCGACTGCGTTTCTACATCCATCGGTGTTGAGCGTCTCCAGGCTGCTACCAAGTGGCTTCGTGACAACAAGAAGGTCGGCATGATCGGCGAGTTCGCTGGCGGTCCCAACGAGACTTGCCGAACTGCTGTCAAGAACATGCTTGACTTTATGAAGGCCAACACTGATGTCTGGAAGGGTTTCACTTGGTGGGCTGCTGGTCCTTGGTGGGGTGACTACATGTACAGCTTTGAGCCTTCCAGTGGTTCTGGGTACCAGTACTACAACTCCCTCCTCAAGTCTTACGTCTAAGAGGAGGCCAGTCTCACAGGATAACCTTGGAACAACAAAGAGGCAACAAATCATCTGGAGGATGACTCATCAGGGCATCAGCTGAACACTGTCCTTTTAGTCCAGTACATAGGCACTTAGCCACTTTCTGTATATATTTTCAACAGTACAATTTATCACGATCAAATCGTTTCTCTTCGTTAAAAGTATGATTACTTTGTGGTGCATCGACAATACTTGAAGAAAAGAGCAGCAACCATGACCCCCAGAAGTGCAACATTTGGAAGTGTAGTCGCTTTTCCAACCTTTGTGTGTGATTAACGTTTGCAAAGTAAGTTCATACAACGTGAAATGTTATGTTTCCTGCTTTTTACCGTAACTCAATTTTATTCGCCCAGTTAACCTTTGGCAACAGAGTTCTCAAACCTTAAGATTTGAACGACCACCGAGTCTCCTGCCAGTCTGCCCTCCTCTCTATTCTCACTCCAAACCCTTCTCCGTCATTCACAGGCTTTGCAGCAGCTTGTGAGAAACTACAACCCGCGCTAGCCGGAAGTGCAGGTCCATCTGGAAATGTGACATCAAATCCTGCCAATAGACAAGCTACCAGACCGAGGTTCTCAGCGAATGCAAAATTTCGTCCGGGACAAAGGTTACGCCCACCACCGAATGGGATGAAGGCTGAACGTCTCGCCTTGTCACTCTCTGAGTTGGCCTTGTTCTCGATGAATCGATCTGGTTTGAAGGTCGATACGTCTTCGCCCCATATGTCGAGGTTGTGGCTTACTGCACCAGACACTTGGATATTCTCGCCCTTCTTGAGAAGGTACGAATTGCCTTTGCTGTCTGTTATCGTCGTGTCTTCAAGGACACGACGGTTACCCACGGCGTGACTGCTCAGTCGGATGGCCTCCCGGTAACAGCTGACAAGCAAGGGGCACTTCTCATCCAAGATTGTCACGTCGACAACAGCCTTGTTGTCACCATCCTTCTGTATGACTGGCAAGACCTCCTCTCTCAGTCTTTGGACAAGTTCAGGACGATTGAAGACGTTGACAAAGAACCAGTACAGAGTGGGAATGGTATTAGCTGTGCCCACATGCAAGAGCGCCAGTTCGATATGACCGACTTCCTCGTCTGGAATACCATGTTTCACGAAAGCTCCAGCTCGGGCTCTAACTATCTCTGATGCATCTTCGTCGTCGTAACTTCTCGCACCATAGTATTTGCCTAGTGCTGCTTGCAGTCGTGCTCTGGCTTGATGAGCTTGGGGGGCTGTGATGGCAGGGAAGATGTTGATCAATAGTATGTTGAGGCCAGACTCGAAAGTCCTAGAAGTTGTTAGTGAAAAATAATACTTCGTATTTCTGATAGCCTACCAAACATCATCCAGTAAGCTGTGGTCCTGTCGCAATGGATTCTTTGATCCATATAGTGCTTCAGCAGTCGCCATAGTCACAAGATCTCTCAACCAAAGCCAGAGGTTTGGTTGTTCCAGACTACCTTGCCCACTGATCTTGTTGATATCGTTTGATATATAGTTCAGGGCATTTGCGTTCATGCGATGGAGATGATCCCCTGTCATGGCAGGGTGAATAGCGGCGAAAAAGTCTGGCACGAGACTGGTATTCTTGAGCTTGTCTTGAACTCGATCGGACAATAGTAGTTCTCTCTGTGCAAACTCTGCCGCGAATGGCTCGAACGAGAGTGTCTTTTTCCGATATGCAGATTGAAGAATGGCTGGGTCGAATATAACGTAGAGTTTGCCGCCGAGGATGGGTAGAGTCGCGATTTGTCTCGGACACCTATCGCTGCATCTAGAGTTAGGTCCGTTCAACTAATGCACTCATATCTATACGCACTACAGTTGTTTCAAGTACATGTTCTGGTGTTTCATTAAGCCGTAGAAATGCCCAACGATAGGAAACCTGGGTTTGAGCAACGGAGGCTCTCCCGTCTCAAGGGATGGCGTTGATAGTTTATGTAACAAAAAACTGACAACCACCACAACCAAGCCAGTGATATAGTTGCCTGGTGATTGTCTCAAGTCCTCAGCTATAAAGCTGAGGAAACCAGCCGGGGCAGTTGAATTAGTGGCCATGTTTGAAGTTTGAAGTTCTGCAACTTCTTAGACAGTTCGGTAGCGATCAAAACGTGCGACGTAAATCAGGCCGGCATTGGCATATTTATACTATCATTCAAGGCTAATAAATGCACTAGAGAGGGGCCGGTTCACCCAGTAGTGCTTATGTAGGAGCGATAGTGCGGTCAGATTTTAAAGCAAAATTGATACAACTCGTTGATTCTGCAACTTTTAGTTACTCTGAAGGATTTCTTGCTTATGTAGTTTGTTTTATGACAAGGTAAGCTTGTAAACTAATGGGTGCCATCTCTCACTATCCAGCTAGGCGAGTCGCAAAATAATAGGCACTTAGGCAGATTAGACGAAAATATTAGCATACTCTTAGGCTATATACTCACTAAAGCTGACCTAATATTTCTATTAGCCACTGAAGTAGCACCAGTTTTTACTTTTTACGCGGTGTAGGCGCACTCGCATTTACTTCATGTACCTGCAGTTTGTTAACTGAAGACACAAGGATATCTTGACTAAAATAAAAAATGCCATTGGTATCTGAAATTACGCCTCGCTGATGTATTTATGATAACGACTTGGAAAGAATCCGCATGCCCTTTGAGTCCACCTACAACTTTTTGGAATATCATAGCTACGCCAACTCATGCCGTTGATTACCATTCGACAGTTCAGCGGGCCTTTGCTCCTGTGACATCTCAACAGCACCAGGCATTTTGCTGGGGGAATAGTAAGAATGAGTGCCGTCATCTGGTGATACAACGATAGGTGAGTTGTTATGCTTGTCGTCTGAAGGATCTGAAGATGCAATGGGGCTGTGCTTTCGCTTGTTACGCCGCCAGAAAAAGAACCCTGCGAGAGCTAGAGCAACAACGGCGAGGGTGATGGCCACTGATATGCCGGCGACAGCACCGGAGGATAAACCATTGTTCCCATTATCGTTACTGCTGCTGCCGTCATTGCTGCTCGATTTATTGCTTGGGGGGTCGGATGTGGCTGTCGCTTCAGAGTTGGAGGTTACTGTGCCGGCTGTGGTAACAGTACTATCCCCTGTTGATTCGGGTGGCTAGAAACCATTAGCGGATGATGCCTTGCGTATTTGCAGAACTCACCGCGCTGTATGTGGTAGAGTACATCTCGTTGTCGACCTTTCCAACGCTTTGCAATAACCAATGTTGGCGCGGTTGTTTCCCTTCAAAATTCGAGCTCATAAATACTGGACCGTCGGGAATACAATCTAGATTCCATTTGGTACCATTTTGCACGTTCGTTATCCTATATGTGTCGCCATCTTCCCATAATGAAACATCCCATTTTTGTTTATCGGTATCATCGGTAGCCATCAAGCATGGTCTTGTTCGGCGCTTTTCGTCTATAACGTCCGGTCGGTAGCATATTGAGAGCTGTTTCTTGACGGTTGTGTCGGAGCATCGTAATTGGTATCGACCAGGCTTGTCATCTATTTTTTGCTATGAACTATTAGGAATTGAAGAGATAACTGGAACGTGGTATAGAACATACAAATTGCCAGTAGAAATCTTTGTTGTCGGGCCAGACTCGTAAATCACCTCCCGGAGCAGTAGGCTGAAGCATGCTGTTCAAATCTTTATCGGCGGTATCAACAGCGAGCTCAGAGATCTGGTACCACACATTGGTGTCCAGATCTGTCGCGGGCTCTAGGGTGGACATCTTGGATAAAGGTCGTATTAACGCGATTACAGAAGCTCAAAATGGTTTGAAGCAAGAGCAAAAGCAGTGACGAGGAGAAGGTAACGAAAGAGTTGGCCGACGGAGTGGATATCGAACACGGACAATTGTAGAGCTCAGACTAGCAGGGTAGGGCTGAGTTGCAGCGGTAATCTCACAGAGGAATCCACTTAACAAGATTATTTATGGGAATATACAAGGTTGATTGGCTTTCTTTGCAATGATCAGCGACAATCTTGTTGAAAGATTGGATGATGAATGATTGCCAAGTGTTTGATGTTGAGTCCTACGTGGGAAATCACGCTTCCAACCTTGTCTCCCTTTTATTTTTGTTCCACATTCAAAGGCGCTGTAACAATAATGCTGACCTATATCAATCAAGCAACCTGTTCGACCTTTGGGACAGGAAGTTGGTGATGGAGGTCTTGTTCAGTCGTCCCCTGAATCTTTTTAGCTTTGGTGGCTGTTGTACGTTACAATTGATCTTAGTCGATTGAAAACGACCCTGCTCCCAAAAGGGACCCATCCAATAAGACTACTGTGGCTGGATGCATGTCAGACACGCTCACTGGCCTTCATTACCCGAGTTGTCAGAGGAATGTCAGCTGATGTCATTAATGTAGCAGGTCTTGAACGCGAAAATTTGGAGTTTGGCGGCAATGGGTGACCAAGATGAAGAAGGCCTCTCACCTAGTCTTGTACAACCGTAGGCGGACTACGTTATAAGCTTAACTTCTTGACGGAGACAAGTTCGGGATCGACAATGCGACCCAACAGCCGGGTCAAAGTTTGACGGGATGGGACTCCGTGTCTGTAGGGCTGCTGGTGCTACTAGCCACGCTAATAAACCTCGTGGATGGTCAACCACGAATATGCTTGTTGACCCTATCAAGTCATGACTGACCACTACTTGCAATGGCTAGCGTGTAACAAGAACGTTGGCGTCCAGTTTTTAGGATATGAAAATAAATACCCCGAAATCTGGTCTAATAAATGACATAAATTAGCTTACTGATTTCGTCCTTTATGTTTGTAAAGGCCATTTTTTTCTGATACCTGGGGGCTGGTCTCGGGTAGGTTTGAGCAAGAGGAAATTGTTTTGGGGTGCGATTTCTGAAGTCAGTAAGGGAGATATAAAGCAACCTCAATAAGTCAAAGATAGTCAGAGATAAAGTTCCATGGGTAAGCATGGATTGGCGGTACTTGAATGAAGTAATTGCATGGCTGGTTATCGTGTTTGGAGATTGATTACACACAACCACAAGGTATGATCCAGATCGTCTTTGAACGGACAGTCGGGATATCCTACAACAAGACTAATGCCAGTGTCAATTTATGAAACCAAAGATACGGCGGGGCACTTTAATTTCAGACATACAAGTACGTGTAATATCAAGGTCTTATCTCACTCACCCAAACCAGGAATCAATTCCGTTGTTCAGCGCCCGTCGGATAGCGGCACATATCAATTGTGGAAATATCATGGCTCAAACAAACCTCAAACGGGAATAAATCCAGTAGTCCAGCTTTCCCCAGATCTTCAGACCATCCTGCCGAGGCAACTTTTCGGATAATGCAGCTCAATGCGAACATTGTCCGCTTATCGACTTCAATGACGTCTCCAAAGACCCTTGTTCGCTTATCGCGACTTTGGTGGGACACACACCGCCTTGCATTGTTTTCGTTCAGTTTGGAGTTTCACCAGTCTCACATGTCCATCAGGGAAGTTGACAGCTATTTCACTTCTAAACATTGGGGTTTTTGGCGTCCAGGATGAACGAGAATGTAGCATTCATTGTTTCACAAATCAGCGACATTCACTTCACAACAGCAGAACGCGATATCCTCATTCGCTTCCTCGTCTTCTCCTCTCGTCTTGCCGCGTGGCTCCTCAGTCAAAAGAATGCCTCACCGTCAACGGTGCAGCGCTGGCAGCTTCTGATGAGACAACTCTCACTCACAGCAAAGCTTCTCCGTGTTGGGAAATTCACACAGCAATTCCGATTCGCCGCACGGAGTTTAACGGGTAGACACCAAGACCTTTTCCTGGGGTACATAACCGTGATTCGCCAACTGTTAACGGCTGTGTACATGACATGCGATAACGCTACGGTGCTTAACAGCATCGGTTTCGTCCCCTGGAAGGGAGCCAAGACGTTGGAAAGGAGAGCCTTTCGGTTGTGGTTTGCCGCAGGTGTTTGCGGGCTTGTTGCGCAAGTGTACTGCTTGTACCAATTGACGACATCAAATGCCAATGATGAAGATGATAGGCGGCGGTCTCTGTTGTAAGCTTCGCTCTCCTATCCCCTGTGCCGCATGAATGCTGACGTGACTGATAACGTCGCAGTCAAAAGACGGCCAGCAAACTCCAATTAGTGTCTAGCCTATGTGATATCACCGTCTCATCAGCGGCTGCAGGGCTTGTTCAGTGGGATGAAGGTGTCGTTTGTGCCAGTGGAATGCTAAGTAGTTTGATCGCCATCTACACGCAGTGCAAACCGTCACTTAAACGGTGACTAATCTCGTGAAATAATTATCATCTGCCGTTGATTAGATGGTAATGAGGCGGAATTAGAGTTCTTGGCGAGACTCGGGTGTCATTCCACAAGGGGAACTTGTTCTACACCGAGGCAGGCTAGATAGTTAGCTCCAACATAATAATGGCACCATGGAAAAAGTCTATAGCCGACTTCGGAGACTAGCAGCAATAGTTTGGGTCTGTAGGGTCTGCTATGACTTTTTTACTCTTTTTTTTTGCTCCACGATGAATTGCAAACTCGGTGATATTGAACGATTATTTGACCCGCTGGTGATAGATAGGCTATATGGCTGAATCCATTTCATCCTCGGATATCCTGGTCTCGCCAGTATCCAATCACATGGTAAAAGGATCAATTGATGCGTGATTATCGCCACAAGACCTACAGATAGATTAGATACAGTGGACTTAGTGGTCAGGGTCTGGACCTCGAACCCCTGAAACCTACCAGCTACCTGTCGTCATCCCTACCAACAGCACGCGACAGCATCCAACGACCTTCCTTGTCTGGGCACTACAACCTCAAGCCTCTTGTTATTCTGTCCCAATTTGTTTAAAGCCTTTTCCTCTGGCATGAGACTTCACACACACTAGAAACTTGACAGGCCAATCTACTCCTGCCAAGACTATTTGACATGGCTTGGCCTTGCAGATAAACAGCACGCCACTCAAGGAGAAATACCCCTAGAGCAGTTTAGCGACGGAAGCTCTCGCATGCAGGGGGCTTCCAATATGGCACTAGACCGACGACTGGTTGTCTTCAGCGGGCTGAAGTCTCACGGGCTAGACCCCCAGAAGGAGCATCAGTCCCCATATTGAAGCCGATGAGGCCGAGTCCTTTCTATGCCCCTCGTTTTTGTCTCGTTATCATGTGCGTATTTCCCCGTTGAATCTCTGTCGATCTCTTCCCTCTTTTTTTATCTCTCTTTTCTGCCTTATGTACGATTTGCCATGTGGACTCACGGACCAGCTGTGAATATCCCCGTTGAGCTTTAATTACATGCATTTGTCTCAAGTCAACGAGACTCCACAGCCTTAAGCTTGGCGGACCCTCACCATCCTTCACTTCGCCTTTTCTTTCTTTCTCTGTCTACTCTTCTCTCTTTTCTCCAATCTTTTAACTTTGTCGCATTGTGTGAAACAACCTCTCACAATGTCACATGACATTAAAAAAACGACCGACATCAAAGTCGAGGTCGCTCTCGCCCGCGATGTCGAAGCCATCGAGATGAACGACATGAGCGCCTCGTCCTCGCAATACAAGGATGACAGCCACAACAACACCACCAAAGCCTGGGCAGCCTCAGTGCCCAGCTCAGAGGAACAGGCCAGGGAGCAAAACGACTGGCTAGATGGTTTTCGAAGGGCCGATCGACGAAAGATGAAGAAGGGATGGGATAGACAATACCAATCCGAGGCGAGACCTCAGATGCCGGGCGACAACAGATATTTCGACATAAGAGCTGCCAACGCAAAGACTGCCACATCGGCGCTGGCAAGGGAATTGAAGGGAAGACATTTGCAGATGATTGCTTTCGGTGGTGCTATTGGTATGTCCCAAACAATCGCAGACGACGAAGGGTCTTGCTAATGGTATAAAGGTACTGGTCTCTTTGTTACTTCCGGTACCGCTCTTCACGAAGGTGGCCCTGGTAGTGTTTTGATCTCATACATGGTCATTGGTGTTCTACAATACTGCACCATGCAATCGCTGGCCGAACTCGCCGTCATCTTCCCTATCGCCGGTTCATTCTCTGCTTTTTCGACTCGTTTCCTCGACCCCTCATGGGGATTTGCTATGGGATGGAAGTAAGTCATTGCATTACATCATTGAAGCCATACCGAATAGTGAGTGGGGTGCTGACTAGACCAGTTACTGTCTTCAATGGCTCTTTACACTACCTCTCGAGATCATCGCTGGCGCCTTTACCATAACTTACTGGAATGAGGGCATCGCCAAGTCCGTCTTTGTGGTCATCTTCCTTGCAGCCATTTTCATCATCAACCTTTTTGGTGTCAAAGCTTACGGTGAAGCGGAATTCGTCTTCTCCACCATCAAAGTCACTGCTATCGTAGCCTTCATGTGCGTGCCTCCCCTATCTACGAGTCTCTACTATAAACCCCATTAGCTAACAAACCTGCTCAGCCTTCTAGGAATCGTCATCAACATTGGAGGCGAACCCACAGGAAGCTACATCGGAGGCCGCTATTGGGTTGACCCAGGCTTCTTCAACAATGGCTTCAAAGGCTTCTGTTCCGTGCTCGTCACGTCATGCTTCTCCTTCACCGGCACAGAACTTATCGGATTAGCAGCAGCAGAGACGGCTAACCCTCGCAAGTCCCTGCCCAGCGCCATCAAGCAGGTCTTTTGGCGTATCACCCTCTTCTACATCGTCTCCCTCATGCTTGTTAGCCTTTTGGTTCCTCACGACGACCCTCGCATCCTCGACGCCAGCTCCTCCAACTCTGCCGCCTCACCTTTCGTCGTCGCCATTGAGACCATGGGAACGACAGTCTTACCGAGTGTTATGAACGCGGTTATCCTTATCGCTGTCATTAGCGTTGGCAACTCTTCTGTTTTCGGTTCTTCACGAACGCTTGCTGCTCTTGCAGATCAGTCTATGGCGCCTGCTATCTTCTCCTATGTTGATAAGCAGGGTCGTCCGTTGGTTGCCATTATCTTTGCCTCTTGCGTTGGATTGTTAGCTTTCATTGTTGACTTAAAGGCCCATGATGTCATCTTTGACTGGTTGCTGTCTGTCAGTTCTCTGGCGACTCTATTTACATGGGGTAGTATTTGCCTTACCCATATCCGATTCCGAAACGCCTGGGCCCATGCATCGCATACTCTCGAGCAATTGCCCTTCCGTGCCCGATCTGGTACCATAGGATCATGGTTCGCTCTGTTCGGATACGCACTCATTCTGCTGAGTCAAGTCTGGTCAGCTGTCTCGCCCATTGAGACAAAACATAACCCCACAACGGGAGATATCGTACAAAATATCTTCCTTCGACTGATGGCTGTACCCATTGTCCTCGTCATGTATCTAGGTCATAAGCTCTGGTATCGCACGAGTTTTGTGAAGCTGGATGATATAGATATCCAGACCGGACGAAGGTACTACCGCGTGCATTTGATGAATGACGAAGACAGGGAAGCAAAAGGAACATGGCCTTTGTGGAAAAGAGTCTATAATAATTTGTGTAATTAGATCTGTCTCCTTGTTACTTTAGCATTCTTCAATCTCACTTGCGTTATTAGTGCCAGATGTGCCAGTTTTGTATGCAAGCCACAATTTTAACCGACATAATCATTACCCTTCTTACTGTGTGACTGATGTACTGCTTTGAATGTGCTGAATGTGATCTAGTTGCAGTGGATGGATTTGAAACCATTGCTTGCTTTTCTGTTCTCACATGAAGATCGACTTTCAAGTTGAGAAGCTACAAGTCCTATCGTGACTGAGAAAGAGAGACAGACCACACTTTATGGCCCGTTGATTGAGATTTTTCCCTGTAGGGAGCCACCGAAGTTCCGATAGAAACCGTTGCAAGCCCCAACAAGAGGAACGGGCCCCTGGTCTGTTCAAAAGTTCGTGCAAATTTTGCGCATAAATCTCATATATGCAGCGTTGCGGCGTCTCTGCATCTCAATGAAACCATTCTTTTACGTTGAATAACACTCTGACGTTGATTCAAGTGGAGTGGAGGTTGACGCAACCTTTTGTATATACGCGGAACCGTTTACTGTTGCAGCGAACACTCATTATCGAACGGTTGGTAACTTTGCAAACAGAACCGCCGAGTTTGGTTGGAAACAAAAAGCAAAAACAAGTATGAAGAAGACTTGAAACGGAACATGTGAAATTCTACTGGTGGAACTGAAGTTGCTATCGAAAATTGCAAAAGCCTGCTGCGTCACGTTACCCAACGTAGCAGGCCTCAGCATATTATGAGAATTGGCCGCTTGAGGTATAACAGACGTAACTAGAAAGTCAGTTTGTGTTATTTAAACTATAATTTGAGGTCACTTTTTCTTATGTTCTAAAGCTGAGGGGTTCTGATACCCAGTAGCCATGCTATCTATACTCGCCGTTGTTAAGAGATCCTAAGTCTCCCAAGGAGCATATCATTGTTGCCCGGTTCGTAAAATGTCCAGTCCAAAAGGGTAAACGAGAAGCCCACTGAGCTGGTACTAAAATAAACGACCTGAGAGACATACTAATCTCGTCTCAGCTCTGCAGCCATGTTCTCTATCACCCTAGGAACAATCTTAAAAATCCGAGTAAGACGGGAGGAAATACTTTAACCGAGTACCTGGGTCCCTTTTTACCCAGTAATTGAGTCAGTGAGCCGTGCGTTAGCCTTGTTGTCTTGTTCCCGGAACCACAAATCTTGTCCCCGCTTGGACGTTCTCTTCCTCCTGCTTCCGCACTGCAACCTTGGAATTTCTTGGCTGAAACGGTTCAACAAGCATTTGTGATCCAATAGACGTGGATGCAGGAACGCCACTGAATCCATTCGTTATTCTCGTTCCGAGCTCCAGGACCATCATCCATAATAAGATCGTGATATTAATATGACTAGAACTATATCACAGAACCATCTGGGTTGAGGCTCCTGCTAGACACCAATACGAGCTTCCATTCAAACAGCCATCTTTAAAGTAATTTCATCAGGCTTTTCTTTTTTTCAGTTTGTCCTAGGATGAGACCATCGAGAGCTCAGAGGCTCCTCCCAATATGGAGACGGCTCCGAGACCAGTCCCATCCAGATCGTCTCAGGCTTACTCGGGTGAGCGACCGGATCTTCCGTTCTCGGCTCGAGCCATGGATTTCCCTCGCTTGATAGCGTTGTCACCTCAGCTGGGATCCCCTTGCCTGTCCTGCAGCAACGACAATGGTTTCATTTGAGTTCAGGCTTTCGGAGGAAACAGTTAGCACAACTTCCCGATTGAGATATCAAGAAAGATCGAGTGCAGGACTTCTCCGGCCACTGACGAAGATTCATGGTCTCCTAGGCTGTTCAGTTAAGCTCTCTGTCCCCTTTTATGAGAAATTTCTTATTACTGCGCCGCCCACTCCTTGTGGCGAATCCTACAGGCTTCAGTAGTTGCTTGGCACCGCCCTCCTAATGAAAGCCTGCATGCAGGTCACTTGTAGTACAAGCAGGCCTCATTACAGCACTTTGCATAGTCACTGTACAGAGACAATGTGTGAAGCACATGTGCAACAGTGAGGAAGATGGAAAATTGAAAATCTGTAACACAAAGGTCTCAAATATGAGAATCCTGGTAATTAGGATCAGATACAAATATGTATATCACGTCTTTTTCTATTCTAAATCGAGATACTAATAAGTGCTATGTCTTTTCTTTCTTTCTTGTCTGTTGGTTTTGCTTTTCTTTTTCCTGAACCTTGACCCTTGGGATTCGATTGTGATCGAGATACCCATCAGGCATGTCGGGGCCTCCAACACCTCCCAGTGACGGGAGTCCCTACTTCCCCATCACGGAGCGGTCTGCGAGCCTTGCGAGAATACATATCGGCGTTACCTCACCTCTGATTGCCATTGCGTTGGTCATGTTCGTAGCCAGGATATGGTTGAGGGTGAGGCCGGCTTGGAGGGTCAGTTGGGAGGATTATAGCATGACGATTGGAGTGGTAAGTTGCCAAATGACACAGACTTCGTGGCTCATGGTCACTGACTGAGATTACTTTAGGCTGCTGCTTGTGTAGACTTCGGCTTCTTGTTACCTCAAATGTTCACACAGCCTACGCTCATAACCGAAGAGCAACGAATATGGACACGAAAATACTCCTTCCTTGCGATTCCAATATGGGGTATCGCCATGATGTTTATCAAAGTCAGCATTGCAATGATGATGCTCCGAATCCAACCAAATCTGCTTTGGTGGCGAATCTTCTGTTTTGTTATTATCTCAGTCCTGGTAGCCTACGGCGTCGCAAACACTTTCTTCATCCTCTTGCAATGCCGGCCCTTGGAAGCATCGTGGGATGCTTCGGTCTTGCAGATGGTTGACGGAGCCAGCTGTCTTCCGATAACCGGCATTCTAATCATGTCAAATCTCGGATCTGGCATCAATATTGCAACAGATATCTTGCTTTCTCTGGCACCAACATTGTTCCTATGGAAGTTGAAGCGGCCACTTAAAGAGAAGATACTGGTCGGTGCGCTGATGGGTTTGGGAATGTTTGCGAGCGTCGCCTCCATTGTCAAAGCGACCCTGGTCAAAGAGTTCGGCGGATCGACAAAAGATCCATGGGCTCTCACAAACGCAATTGCAACGTGGACAGCCCTCGAGCAGATCCTTATCATGATCGCCTCTTCAGCTCCCTTCTTGAAACCTCTCGTGCAATCCGCTTTACATCGCATGGGCTGGACATTATCAGGCACTTCCGCTGCTCGTTCAGGCTACGGTAATCACTATCGCGATATGAACGGGCAAAGCGTGCGTCAGTCAAGGATTGTTGCCAACAAGTCTACGACTTCTCGGAGAGACATTTACGGCGGGGACGAAGACCCGTTCGCCGTTGGAGAAAGCGCCGATGCCATCCCGCTAGAATTAAAGGCTTTTGAAGGGGGGAAAGGAACAGAGGAGAGGGACATTTCGGCAATGAGAGCGACCCAGGGTTCTTTGACGACCAGGTCTTGGGAGTCAAGGGACGAGAGGGGAAGCATGGACAGGGAATATACGCCGAGCCATGCTGTGTAGGATTTGCTCCAGTAGTTACTAAGATTGACTGGTTTTCCGTTCTTCATTTATCCGTAAAGACTTGGAGTAAGATGCACCACTGAACCAACAGACTGGAGTTTGTATACGCGAGGGATGATCCTTGACGGATCAAGAATGTGGAGTTAAGAGGAGAATCGGATGATCAGGAACTTGTAACCCTGACTTCCTGGCATGCCTGGATTATCATCCTTAGGGAACCGGACAACAGGGCCTCGAAAAGCAGTCAAGACAAAATTAGTAAATTATTCCAAGAGAATTGGAACCAGACTCCTGGGTTACTTATTCTTTACATCCTAAACCTTGGACGACAGCTCTCCTTTGCTTACCCTGCCCACGACTGTAAATGGTCCCGTCCCCACTTGTATTACCTAGAAGACTGTGTGACCAGGCAATGACTGGCTTCTGGGAATCTGCATTGACAATTCTCCTCAACTTCTTATTAACCGGCCGGTCCTCTCTTGCCTCTCAAAGCCGGGGGGCTAGTCAGCCGAATCCCCGGATCCTCTTCGACAAGGAACTCTTCCCCTGCATCTGTGCTTTGCCGCAGTCCAACGTCGCAGTCCCATCCTATATTCCCAAGGCCACGGAGCCGCCGCTCCAAACCCAGCCACTAACTCCTTTAGCACTTTCAATAGTACCGCATTACAGGAACAACAGATCATGCATATCTTGGCTCCTCGGTAATATAGTACTCTTTTGTGATACCCTGCTCCGGTACAGGCGGACCTTTCGACATACAAGAGGCTGAAGCTGTCCGGCGTGTGTTCCGTTACTTCCTTCCATGCAGATCACCTCATCTCAAACACTTGAGCGATCACCTGCAGCTCTGAGACTTGTCTTCCTGCATTGCCTTCCTTGATCAGTCCACCTTCTTCCGTCAGTCTGATACCATGGTTGCCATCAAGACTCTGTGGACCGCTGTCCTTCTCGCTGGTGTGGCTCTTGTTGAGTCCAAAGCATGCAAGAAGCCTTTCATCAGAAGAGAATGGTATGGGTCTAAAGTGTACCTTTCATGGATATTGGCTGACTTTTAATAGGCGCTCACTCAGTTTGAGTGAGAGGGATCGATACATCAAGGCACAGAAGTGTCTGATGAAGAAGCCTTCTCAGTCGTCATCATCTGATATCCCTGGTGCTAGGAATCGATGGGATGACTTTCTCGGGACACACATCATTAACGCTGACGACGTTCACTTTGTGGTATGACCCTATCACCCGTGCTGCTTCTTGTTTGTTTCACTCCTCTAACAATTGCAGGGCGTCTTCTACCCCTACCATCGCCTCTTGATGCATGCTTACGAGCAAGAGCTTCAAACATGTGGCTGGAAGGGTGGCGTTCCCTACTGGGACTGGACTCTCGATGCCGCAGGTCCAGACAATGACACATCTGTCTTCTTTGACTCTCCTATCTTCGACAACAAGCATGGCTTTGGTGGAAATGGAGGCTGGGTCCCGGGTAACTTTTCTAACCCTGAGCCTGGTCTACCCATAAACCCTCCTTGGGACGTGCCCGATCGAACTGGCGGAGGCTGCATCAAGAAGGGTCCCTTTGCTGGGCTCAAGTCGAACCTGGGACCTGGAAACGGTACTGCATACAACCCCAACTGCATCCGTCGCGACTTTGCGCCGCTCTCTTTTCGAGATATGTCTGGTCCCGATGCTATCAAAGAGGGTATGGGACAGAAGGACTTTGGGTTCTTTGACCGTGTCACGGAGAGCACTTTCCACTCTGGCGGTCACTGGGGAGTCGGTGGTTTGTATGGTACCATGACTGACAAGTGGCAAAGTCGTAAGTCTTTCCTCAATCCCTGGATATAGATGATATGTACTGACTCTGCCAGCCGCTGACCCTCTCTTCTGGGTACACCACGCCAACGTCGACCGTGCTTGGTGGTCATGGCAAATCCGCGACCTCAAGAAGCGCGAGAAAGATGTCTCTGGGCCTCTCGTCAACTTTGACTATGCCAACCAAGCTGCTGGAAATGTCACTTTGAACCACCCCATCACCATCTTCGAAACTCGTCAGTTAAAGGCCAAGGTCAAGGATGTCATGCACATTCAGAAGGGAGTTCTTTGCTACGACTACGAGGACACTTACTAAAAAGAGAGCGAACAAGTCGTTATGCTTTGTAATATTTGTACATAGTTCTCATTTTTCGTATATCTTGTAATCTCAAATGCATACCATCTCCCCAACGGGGGTAATATCTCGGTTGATCTTGAAACAATTTGACGCGATGAAAAGCTTCTTACGAAATGAATAGGGAAATTGATTGCCCCGTCGGATGCAATACGTAATTGAATGCGCCGTCATTCCAAAAAATTTGGAATCAATGACGGAGTTTAACGATGCTGACTCAGATTGAGGGGTTGTAGACTTGTAGTACTAAGGGCGTTGCCATGGTATAAATAAGTCCGGAGATACTGTAGTTACAAAAGCTATCAGGCACACCAAGAAACTACGATCGTACAATTATATCATATATTACAATGTCTTCCGATTCCCCAGTCGTCTACCACTATCTTGCCATTGGCAAGCTCGGCCGTGGTGAAGTCGTCAAGTGAGTGCTCCTCATGAGGAATGACCTTGGTTACAAAAGAGCTTCCAATACACCAGATGGGTTATCTGACTGAGCTGACTTGCCATGATAGGCTGTTTATGAAGGATGCCGGTATTCCTTTTGAAGAGAAGAGATATCCATACGATGATACGTGGAAGGAGACCAGCGAGAAGCTCAAGAGTCAGGGCATCACCCGAACTGGCCTACTTCCGTCTATTGAGTACAAGGGCCTTGTTCTGAGCCAGGCATGTTTCCAAAGTTTCGCCTCTCAAACTAACAAGCTAATGTAAATCTACAGCATATCCCAATTCTCAGGTTCCTGTCTCGTGAGCTCGGAAAATACGACGGCCAGACGAACCAAGACAAGTACCTGGTAGATGCTGTGACAGATATCTACATTGGGTGGAGAGTATGTGGAAAGTCCTTATTATTTATATCAGATACTGACCATAATCTAGGCTGGTTGGGCGTCTAATGCAAGTAATCCATCTGACGACTATAAGAACAAGACTGTCCCTCAATACCACGATGTTCTTGAGAAGTACTATTCTGAACGCGAGGGTCCTTATCTCCTGGGAGATGAAATCAGTTATGCGGACTTTGCCGTCTACATGTCCATAGATAACGACACCAGGACCAAGACTATCCCAGTAAGTTACTCCAAGATATATCAGAGAGCTTTGACTAATATTGGGGTTCACATCTAGTCTAAGCTTCCAGATGCCCTTCTCAAGTTGAAGGAGGCATTCGAGAACCGACCCAACATTGCCGAATACATCAAGCAAGAATAAGCCGGGTGGTTTCCAGAAGAAGAATAAATAAACATTAGGAGTGTCACCAACCTACCTGGAAAGGTCTGCGAGATATATCCCTGAACCGAAGCGGTGCAAATTTGCCTCAGCGCGAGTCGTACTGATGGGGAAGTGAATCCATGCCCACAACTAGACAAGAAATAGAAACATTCGCATCCTTTACAAGTTTCTTAGTTTGGTTCTTTCTTGAAATGTCTAGTATCTTGATTTGGATCAATGTTTCATTCACAAACTTCTTAATGTCGTCCTTGTTATCTTCCATACTCGTTTATCTCAGCATTTACTGGTCTTGGATGAGTGATCTTCCATATCATGTTTCCCCCACTGGCAGCAGTCACCTTAAGAACATGATTGGTTTTCTTCGCCAGCTTTTTGAGCAACGAAGCGGTCGGCTTGTACCGTACTGAATCACACTCGTCTATAGTCTCGATTACTAAGATAGTTCAATAGTACCTGTCGGTTATCTCAAATAAATACGCTCATAACCTTCGAATTTGGAGGCTTGCTGAATTATTTTGAGGATCTTGACTAATTTACAAGACGGATGCAGCGATCCAACCCACCACGGTGTCTCACGAGATCTTCATTAGGTCAATGTTTTAGAATATGCAGAATATTGGCCTCTCTGGACTAGAATGTCTGAAGTTGAAGTAGGCAAAAAAGCCTTATCAGGATTGGCTTGGGCACTGTCTAAGCACGTCCTCGTCAACCTGAAACTCCAAGGTTTGCCGTCTACCCTGTTCTTCCAGTATTGCCACTGCTCGCTTTGCTCTGTCATCAGATCGTCACAAAGGTTCATTCAGAAGTTCTAGCAGTTCCGTATACTACATCGTTTATTTCCCTATGCTATGGAATCTACAGCTACGAGCTATCGAGAACATAATACCCTTTTGGACTCTGGATCCGGAAACAATTTCCATCATTCGTGCGGGATCCAACATAACGTTAGTAAATTGGTCGGCCTGGCTTTGAACTTGGCACCCACAGATACCAAGAACTCCGAGATAAGCGAAACCCTTGACAAGTTGAGATGTGCGATGTAGACCCTGAGTACTGCATATCCGGTTGAGCAAGAATCAGCAGGAAATAGCGGAATCGGGAGGAAGGGTAAGCTAAAGAAGCAGCTTCAGAAAATGCGACACAGCAATACAAGCAAGCCCGTTGGCCACGTAATCTACCAAGTAGGCTTGGCCAGGTAAGCTGCTTACAGGCTGAGCCTATATGCGAAAGCGAGGTGCGAGAGATTCTCGACATTCGCTTGGGTTGGGAATCAGTCACGACACGATGGTGGTTGGTCAGTTGAGTACGATTGAGGAGCTAAGGACAACTGGGTTTGGTGAAGCCTCAATTTGGGCTGCGCGTACGTGTCGCAGGCGAAGCATCGTCAGCGAGCGGCGATTGCAATGCCGGTCAGCCCGCAATACAATTGAATGGTGCTAATGTGTCGTACTGGAAAGATACTACTCGGTGCGATAATTGCAAACAGCAAATCTGTGAGCAACAGCTACTTCAAGCATTCATAGAATTAAATTCGCTGGCATTACCATGTTAAAGTCGTATAGAATTACCCATTAAATCCCCCTACGTAAGCTTAATACTCTCCTTGTACTCGTCGCTCGAAGACGACTTATCAAAGAATCTCGTCCAGCACTTCATCATAAGCATATTGAGCACGTACAATCCTGCGCAGAGTCCTACCGCACCAAGGGCGTACCAAACCCAGGGTCGATCGCCAACCCACATCAAGGCCTTGGTATCACCGTGGTGCCACGACGCACCCTCGTAATCTGTAAGGTACGGTTCCAGGGATGTCGCATTGATGACCTGCACGGTCTGCTCGGGCAGGGAAGGCTGCTCGAGGAGATAGTTCTTGAGGGCCATGGTGAGGAAGAGTGGCCCAGCCGAAACCATGACTGCGACGTGGGGGACGATGTGCCTCCAGGGTTTGGTGATATCGTTATAAAGTTGGATGCGCGAGAGCGCCTTTGTGAATGCGGGGTGACGGGGCGATGTAATCATCATGTCATTAGAGACGCCTGTGGGAGTTGTAGACTTGAAGACGGCGTGGTGCTTGCCACCGGTGGCTTCGATCTGCTCAAGGGGAATGGAAGCGTTGCAGAGGGTGTCCATGTCGAGATACATACCACCGTAGTGGTGAAGAACGAAGTAGCGGATGGCATCGGCGCGCTGAATGTTGAAAGGGAAATTGTCCCAGGTGTCGATGAACCAAGGGTACTCTTCGGAGATGAAGTCGCGGGCCTTGTCGTCGGTCCAGTGCTGTCAAGAATTAGCTTCCATGTTCGCTCGGTCATTGATTTAGATCAACATACCATGTACTCAAAGTCGGAGTAAGTATTTTTGCAGCTTTGCACCAAGTCGGTCCATGCCTCAGGGATCGTCTCGTTCGCACTCGTCTGATGAAAGATTCTCGGTATCGTCTGCTGGTCAGGCAAAGTTGGTGGGAAAGAAGTATCGTTGAGCGAAAAGGTGAGTCGTGCGCCGAAAAGCTCCTCGTTGCGGCGGAGCAAGGTGATGAGTGGCCAAAAGGCGTTGACAAGAACAGAAACGATGAAGATATCGATAAGAACCAGAATCACATTGGAGCGACGAAGTCTTGGCAATCGATGATACTTCTTGGGAACTGAAGCAGCCCAATCCATGTGTTCTTCATCGTAGGGCGATTGACAGTCGGCGCGCGATGGGCCGAGGATTGGAGAGGAGGACATTTGGAAAGAGGCTGAATTATTAGAAGGTATAAGAAAGAAGAAGAAAGACTAAGTTATTTAGAATTGGCGAAAAAAGAAGCACCAAGCGGTGTTGAGGTCGACTTGGACTTTGTGCCAAGTCGAGATCGTTTTGTTTTGTTTGGTGGTATTAAGGAGTGAGAGGTTTAAAGAACGAAGCTTGGCTTGGAATTAATCTGACAGGATGAGGATGAAGGAACCTAAGTGGAGAGCCGAGGGTCGCTTGCAGTGCAGGGTCGAGTTCAGACAGAAGGGGTTGACCCTTTATCGCCCTAAAAATCTTTGATGGCAGAGAACTTGGGGGTCTTGGGACATAAGATTGGCTGATGATGGTTCCACTGACCGGCTGTTAGTTGGAGACGACCCAGACGACATATAAAGGCGGTCACTGAAAAGCATCAAAGTCGGGAACACCTTTTTTGTCACCCATGAAATGAAACGCCCCTTACACTAATTTAGCTCTAGACAAAAAAGCCAAGCTCTGACTCTGCCGAATTAGACTGTAGCGTATGGATATCCTACGTCACAGCTGACATTGCTCAGGGGCTATGCTATGCCATGCACAAATTCAATCCATTCATGGACTGCTGACCTGACACTAACAGGTAATTTAGTTGCTGCACAGCGCTGGAGTTGGTGCACAAATTGCAAACACGCGCCATATCCAACCAATTCTAGCAAGGCGCATCTCTCTCTCATCTCCCTGGTTCAATGTGTTCAATGCCCACCGCCCGCCCGCAACCCGCAACTCGTCCATAGTCTAGTCTAACCCCCGACCCCCTACCCAAATCTTTCTGTCGCGCGGGCGGCTTTTGTATAGCGGCACGCGAGCGATGGTACCGGTAAATCCTGATCGCTGGTGCATCTCCCTTCCCTTTTATCCTTGTCCTTGCCTGGTTGTCGGAGCAAATCTTTTTCCCACTACCGATCAACCAGCTGCACTGCACGAGTCCTGTACAAACATCCTGGCAAGGACAAGTCTACCAGGTTTATTCTCCGTGTCTTCCGAAGTAAACCTTGGCTTTACCTTTTGACCTTAACCTTAGGCTTTTTTCTATTTATTCCTCCTCCTCTTGGTATCTTGTTTATTTTTTTCTTGAATCGGGACATGCCGCTGCAACGACCATAATGGCTCAAACAGAACAGAAGGATCAAGACTTGGGCGCACCGCAATTTGCCTATCATGCTGTCGTCGAACCAATTGTACGTACATCGAATCCCCCTGTCAATTTCTTCAGGCTGTTGTTATCCTGCCCAACGATGATCGAGTCTAACCTCACGCGACCACCATAGTTTATCGTCGGTGTCATGGTAGCATCCTGCTACTTCAACCGCCTGCGTAACTTTTCAATCATCCCTTCGTCCAAACAAGATCAGGGCCTCTTGGGTCAATCGAAACTCGAGCCATGGGATGAAGACGACGTGCTCGACGAGACGGAGCGTCTCAACCTCGCTGCAGCCGCCGCCTCCACCTCACCGACGTCGTCGCTGACAGAAGTTCACCCTCCCAAGCAGCGCAGCTGCTGCGGCGCCGCCATTCGTACTCCCAACTCGTCCCGATACGCAAAGTACTGGCATTCGCGATTTATCCAGAAGTTTCCTTTCCTTGTCGAGATGTTCTACTGGGCTGTCAACCTGGTCTTCTACGTCGGTGTCAAGAATGCAAGCGAGCTTGTTGCCGCTACCGACGGCGTGTGGCAGACTGCTGAGAACCACGGAAAGGCGGTGTTGTGGTTTGAGCATGAGGGGCCATTCAGTTGGATGTTCCCCCTGCGTGAGATCGATGTGCAGTCGTTCTTCAGGAATGACCACCAGACAATGCTGACTGTCCTCAACCGTGCTTACTCTCTTATCCATATCCCCGTTACTGTCAGGTATGTTTTTTCCAATGACGTCTCAGAATTGAACATATCAGCTAACGGAATTTATCGTAGCTTCCTCGCATGGTACTACTACGCCGCACCGACGCATGCCCAGTTCGCTGAAGCTCGTCGCATGATGACTTTGACCAACCTCTTCAGCTTCGTCGTCTTTACCACCTACCCATGCATGCCACCTCGCCTGCTGCCCGAAGAGTACGGCTTCTTCGATACTGTCCGTCGTGAGGACGCCGAGTCCATCTACGCCACCAACAAGTTCTTTAATCAGCTGGCTGCTTTCCCCTCGCTTCATTTTGGTTACTCGTTCTGCATTGGTACTGTGCTTCTGTACCACTCTGGACTGTTCCGTCGCCGCCTCGCACCCCGTGAGAAGCGCCTCAGCAAGATGTGGCAGGTGTTTTTCGTGGCTCTCAGTATCTTGTATCCTGCCTTTGTTCTCACTATTATCGTGGCTACTGCGAATCACTACTGGCTTGATGCGATGGCCGCCACCTTCGTTGTTCTGGCTGCGTGGTTGTCTAACCGCATGTTGTTGGGACTGTTGCCTTTGGAGGATCTCTTCCTCTGGTGCGTCAAGCTGGAGAAGCCATTCCCGACTACTGGCAACAGAGGAGGCAAGTAAATGACATGACGGTCACTATCTTGTCCTATGCACACAATATGCATATTTTGCTTTCTATACCTACATTACAAAACAGCATACAAGCGGTGTAGTGTGTAACGAGTCCACCAAAATAATGTTAATCTAGAATAATGCCAATCCACACAAATGATGATCCAACAGACACTTTTCCATCCCCCCCACTTCACGCATTGATCGGTGATCCCACAACCCGCGACTCCGACTCGGTTCAAAACATGGGTTTTCACAAGCCCTTGGGCCTCATGGTCGGTTTAATGTCTAGCGGGGTGTGTAAAATTGTGGTGGAGCAGAATCTCCCCCTTGTTCGCTTCCACGCCCCCTTCCGCGGAATTAAAAATGGAGCGTGGGCATTAAAGACATCGGACCCGGCGGGAGATTGTGATCCGAGTCTTGAAGGCACGGAGTTTCCAGCGTATCGGAATCCCGATCACCAATAGACAAGGGGGAAGATGTCAAAAAATAAGCAGTGCGTTGCAATGTTGTGCTGACGGTGCTGGCCCTGAGATTAAGGTGACGTTTACGCCTGTGATAAACGATGAACGAACGCGCGGCATGGGGACCGAGATAATACGCGTTTACATAGATAGTGACGGATAAAATCAGCACAAGCCACCCATGCATGTAAAGGGATGTATCCAGGCATCAATAAATCAACGGTTGAAGTCCTAGAAATGTTCTTTTGTGGTCTAGAAGAAGAGATAGCATCGGGCGTTGGGAAACAAGCTTCCGTCGACGGTTAAACTTTGTTACACATGTCTTAGATTGCATTCCTGTCCCTGTTTACAGTCTGAGGGAGAGACCATTTCTCGCGAATGGCCATCCAGCAGTTTGAAGCTGAATTCAAGAGCCACGATCATGGCGACAAGGATGTCTCTCAAAGTTCTTATTCTGCAAGACATTGATCCTTCGCCCGTCAATCGTGATTGTTAGGCGAGTTTCTCAAGCGCTCGATGGTGAGCAACCCACGATGAGGACATTGGCAGAATGGTAACAAAGAGCTTGCAAGCCATGTCGCGTGGGCAAGAACTTCAACTCTGATGGCGCTCTACATAGGTAACTATTGCAAAATCTTTTTGTTTCTGGGTTCCCTATCGCATTCCATTATGTCGGTCTCTGCAGTCAATTGATCGTCCATTGACAATGTCAAAAATATCGGGCTTAAAATTGTTGCACTTACCCTGAACCTCTCCACCAAGTCGGATACTTCCGTAGACCCTGATCAGCGCAAGCTTCTGTTTTGTGCGCTCTAGATCTCTCAGTAAAAGGGACATCTTATTATTGCGACAGTTGATCAAGAGCCCTTTGAGGTCATAGACACTTAGCGCGCGATGTCGCTGCATATTTTAAGGTATCTGCTTCGCATCTTTTCGAGTAAAACTCGGACCCTGTTCGCATGGTGCCATTACCATCCATGCCTTGCGACAATGGCACAGTACCAGGATCAATTAATTGGCACCTATAATTACCGTCACGGTTCTTTTGAGACTCCAGGGGCAATCATACGTTGACTGTGAATTCATCAGAGGCTGAGCGATAAGTTACATATACACGTGATAACCGTAGTCTGCCCATCCATCATCCAACGCATCGCATCGCATTGCGTTGTGGTAATATCATTCCATTTCCTTCCAAAGCCCATTCCACAACTACTTTTCCATCAACTCCAGTTTTTTTTTACTTCTTGGAAGCAGCCTTGGCGAGATCAGCCAGAGCCTCACGGCGCTTGAACTTGGCGTCAGCAATAACGCCAGCGTCGGCGTCGCTGGAGAAGTTTCCGCTCCAGGTGACAAAGGTGTGGCCCTCGTGCTGGCCAGAGGTGACAGGGTAGGCGCGGATGGTGCTGACGACGGAGGTGTAGCTCAGGGCGGGCTGAGAAGAGATGACGCTGTAGGTGATGTAGTGGTCGATGCTGGAGTGCTCCTCCTGCTTAACCTCAAGGACGGTACCGTCCTTGAAGGTCCACTTGACGATGTCGGTGTCGGGAGAAGAGCCCTTGACCCATTCGGAGGATTCGAGGGCAGAGTAGAACTTGGAGAAGTCCTGGAGCTTGATGAGGTGCCAGACGTCGCTGAAGGAAGCCTCAATGACGGCGGACTCGATGACCGAGGTGGAGGTAGGGATGGCAGACATTTTGGATGAGAATCAAAGTTTCTTGATTGATTGAGTGAGTGTTTGTTTGTTTGTGATGGAAGAATTGAAGAAGTGGTGATGGGAAGGAAAAAGTAAAGTAGAGGCACAGTAAATAGAGGGGTCAGTCACAACTGCATGGTGGGAGGAGGGCTTGTTAGTGTCGTCATAGGCATCTCACAGCTCTACAAACAGAAAGAGCAGCTCTGCAGCTGCCACTTTAAGGAATGTCATGACTTGGGTAGTCGATGTCGTCACCGTCGCAGCAAACAAGCCATTTCAATCGACACCATTTTTATTCGTCTTCGCGACAAACATTCACTATCATCAATCAACACTCGACCCATCGTAACTAAGGGTCCTCGCGATAATATTTTTTTTCTCTTTTTTTTTTCTTAGGTGGGGTGATACGGGCCGGGTGGAACTCACGATAAAACGAATTGTCCAAAGAATGGCCATCAATTGAGATTCATTTATTACACAGTACCCACTCTAGCAATTGATCAAGTAACTTCTGGTTTAACTCGTGAACAAACTACTTCTTCCCCCATGAGCATATCAGAAATTAGTCGCTGAGCGTACAAGGGATAAAAATATCAGGGCAGTTTATGCTATTTAGACTGAATTCTTAGGCTGTTTAATTTGGTACCCTAAGGCTTAGAGTAGAAGTCCAAGACATCCTTCTCGAGATCGTTGAGCAGCTCCGACACGGTTCGGAGGGCCAGTGTTTTGATTCAAATCCAATTAGCCTAATCTACAAATGTTCTACACATACTTTTATTACAACCCCCGTCACACTCATTCTTGAGATGCAGTTTCAGATGACTCCCCCTCAAGTTCCTTCTTCTCCTTCTCCTTCTTTTCGATTGTCGTCTGCTTCTCCCACATAGCATGGTATCTTCCCCCAAGAGCCAAGAGATCGTTATGTGTACCTCGCTCTACAATTTCGCCCTTGTGAAGGACGATAATTTGGTCCGAAGTTGTGATTGTAGACAATCGATGTCTGGGAAACGGTTAGTTCATGATCAGAAACAACAATGGTGTTTGACTTACGCGATGGTGATGGTCGTGCGCCCAGCTGTTACACGCTCAAGAGCATCCTGAATCTGTCGCTCAGTGTGCGAGTCTAGAGAAGCAGTGGCTTCGTCGAGAAGAAGGATTCGCGCATCTTTGAGAATAGCACGCGCAATAGCAATCTACCAAGGTTAGCTAAATTCAGACTCCTCAATGTGCAAGAACTTACCCGCTGTCGTTCACCTCCAGACAACTTCAGACCTCGCTCTCCAACCTTGGTCTCGTATCCATCAGGGAAGTTCAAGATCCTTTCATGAATATTGGCGGCCTTGCATGCCTCAAACACATCCTCCTCTGTCGCATCAGGTCTCGCATACAGCAGATTGTACATGATTGTCGCGTTGAACAGCACGGTATCCTGTGGCACGACACCAATGTTTCTGCGCAGGCTGTCAAGCTTGATGTCTCTCAGGTCATGGCCATCAATGGTAATAGAACCGTCTGTGACATCGTAGAAACGGAAGAGAAGTTTGAGCGAGGTAGACTTTCCACTACCAGACTCGCCGACGATGGCGGTCTTTGTGCCGGGTGCAACGGTAAAGTTGATACCGTCAAGGACAAGACCGCCCTTTTTAGTCTGGTAAGCGAATTTGACATCGTTGAAGGAAACTTCGCCCTTGATGGGAGGCAGAACGATGGCGTCTGGCTTTTCGACTACGCCAGCAGTTTCTTTGAACTGTTTCAGTTAGTAATTTCTCAGCAGAATTGGCGTCGCGAGGAAACTTACTAGGTCGAGAAGTCGCTCTGCTTCGATAAGATTGTTTTGCAGCATGGTGTAGTATGTACCAAAAAAGTTCAGAGGCCCCTGAAGCTGGACAAAATAGTTGATAAGACTCACGAACTCGCCAACAGTCTGTTCTCCGATAGAGATCTTGTATGCCGAGACAGCAACAAGGAGCGCCGTGCCGAGAGTGAAGATAGAGCTCTGGGTAAGGTTGAGAACTGCAAGAGACCACTGCACAAGTCGCTCAGCGCGTTGGAAGACGGTGACATGTTCTCTAAACCTTGCTGTCTCACGAACGACGGCACAGTTGTGCTGGACCGTCTCATACGCCACAATTGCATCTGTCTTGACAGCCTCCATCTCGCGTGTCTTGACGGCCATGTCTCTCCTCTGTTTACCACGATACTTGGCCACATAGATAGTGAGAAAGATGTAAGACCACATAATGAAGAATACGATGATAGTATAAAACGCATCATATTTGCAAAAGAACACAACACCGGCAACGAAGATGTCAAAGACCATGGGGAAGACCTGGAAGCAGAAGCTCTCGAGAAAGGTATTAATGGATGCACCTCTGCTTAGCGCACTGGTGACCTCGCCGACTTTCTTGTTGAGGTGAAATTCCAGAGAAAGACCCAGAACGTGCTCAAATGCAGCAGACGACAGTCGTCGGAAGAGAGATTGTGACACTGGGATCCAGAGGACGGAACGTGCTGCTCCAAGAGCACCTTGGTTGCCTTGAAGGGCACGGTACGCGACAAAGAGGATGATTTGCTTGTAAGGCAATTTTCCTTCGCCAAGGCTGTCGACTAGAACACCGAGCTGGAGCGGACCGAGGACGTTGACGGTACGTTGGCAGACAAGGAGAACAAGGCATATAAGAACGATGGCTTGATAGAGAGGCGAATCCTTGGGCCAGAGGTAGGGGAACAGAACTTTGAAGCCAGCGAAATAATCCAGCCAACCCGTTCCCGAAACCTGCGTACGTCTTGGCTCAGCCGCGGAAGGCGGAACACTTCCATAACCTTGAGCGTTGCCGTTGCCGTTCTCCAACAAACCCTGTCGTTCCTCGGGCAAAGATTTTGGTGTGAGGGCTTTCAGCTTGTACTCTCTTAGGGTAAACGAGCCGATCATGAGAGCTAGCATAAAGACCCTCGCCGAACCGAGAATATTGGTAGTGTCGACAAAATCAGGCGATACACGAAGTTGAGGCTCAACGGCAGACAAAACTGCTGCAATGACGATTTCTGCAAGTGCGGCGACACACCATGCTGCGAGGTGAGCACCATTCGGATTCCATGGACCTTCAGGGTCGGGAAGAAGACCGGCAAGGAAATAGAGTAAAACGCCAACAAATGATGCCTGGTATAATTAGTATAGGTTCATCTCATGAAGAAAGTGGACTTACTAAGTATGCGCTGAAAGAAAACAGAATCTTTCCTTTTATATCTTTCTGATCCGCGAAAACTTCCTTCGTAGCAAGAACTATACTCGCAATAATCAAACCTGAAAGAACAAGCTGGAAACCCCATATTAATCTTGCGTAGAACCGTTGGATTTTCTCAGACTTTGACTTGAGATCATTGTCCAACGCGTTCTGACGCGTTTTCGAATCGCCATGGCGAGTGAGGTAGAACTGAGCAGATTGGACACCCAGAAGCGTAACAAAGAGGGCGCATGGGTAGGCGTAGAAGCCTATCTTCAACCCAAGTTCTTCCTTGGCCATGACGGGCAGCAGTGATGATGTTTGAAGGGTAGTTTGGGTGTTGCTAGATGATGTCAAGGTTGCCGGGGTTTTGATGTTCCGAGAAGACCGAGATGAATAGATTAGTCATCCGATTTATCAGCTTGAATAACGACGAGATTCTTCTTTTTTGCTTCACAGTAACTAATCATTTCAGACAAACGATTTGCTTTCTTGATCTTTTTTGTGAATTCGTATTGTTTGCCTTGTCTGTGCAGATCGAGGCTGACTTGGTTGTTTCCGCCGGTTCCGTTTTGTCCGATGATTTAGCTGCATTCTCCAAAGCAACCCTGCCGCAATGCATGCCGTTTCCAGATCTAAAGCGAGACATACGGTTCGTCAATCAGCCTCATTCAATGTAAGGTCAGAATGGTTGCCTGTTAACCGGTCAGAACTCGATTAAGAACGGATTTGCTTAGGCAACTGAAATTGAGGCGGGGTGCTTAAATATCAGGCTATGCTGTTGGTTCCAATGCTGTAATAAAGATGCAGCTCAACGTGTCAGCTGCTGAGTGATAGTCAGGCTCTCATCTTCGTCCGGAAAGAGAAAACCGAGCACACACACACACTTAATCTCCTGCATGGTGTGTGTGAATTGAGAAGCAGGCTATGAGGCACACTTGAATGTCCAAATGAATGCGAAGGGAAAGGCGTATATGTGTGTAAGAGAAGAGGGCACAAAAACGCTGCAATTTCCTCGATTTCAATTACTATCAACCTCTTCCTTCCCACTTCCTATCAAAAAGAAGAAATACTGTGTCACAATGGGAGAAGTCATTGGTATAATATCCGGCGTTATTGCCATCGTTAACGTGGCGAAACCCACTTTCAAGTTTGTTGAAGTATTATACAAAATCGCCAAAGATGACGGCTCGATGGAAGACGAGATCTTGTCAGTTGCAGAGCACATTGAGTCTGCATACGAAACCATTGAGCTCGCGCGATTGAGGCTCAAAGACAACTGTGATAGGATCAAAGCAATGAAACATCCAGCTTCGAGAGTCGCCAAGTACATTGAGAGAGGCAAATTGAAAGACTCCATTCGGAAACTCACAAAATATTTCGAGTATCAGTTGAAAAAGGCAGAGAAAGGCTTGATGGAATCCAGATCCAGTAACTTCAGATTTGTGAACGGGATGAAATGGTATCTTTGGACTAACATGGAAATGACTACGATTTTCACCACATTGGATAGGATTGCTATGTATCTCTCCATCATGGGTCCCATTTTGGAACTTGAGATTACCACATATCTCCTAGATCGAGCAGAAGGAGAGATAGCTGGATTACTGAAAGTACAAGTGTAAGTGTGAACGCCGGCTTGTTGCTCTTCACACCGGGTTCCCAGCCACTAATGCTAGGCAGCCATTCCCTACAAGATCAGCTTCAACAAATAGAAAGAGCCGTTAATAAAGCGGTTCGTAGCAAGGGATTGAAGAAGAGCTTCGGAAAGGATTTCACCACGGAACTCGAGGATTGTGCAACATTGCTTGTGGGCCTGTCAGAAAACATGCGCCGAGCTGGAACTGTCCCTAGCGACAAAAGGGCGCGGAAGCATGGCGGACAAAGAAGACGACGTAGGTATTTGTCAGATCAATCGTCTACAACCAGCAGAGATTCTCGCTCAACATCAACCACTGAGTCATCTCAGCAGACCTCTGATACCACCGACTGTTCATCAAGTCAGACAACCCCTGTTTTCACTGAATTTCACGTGTCTCACACGTACCATGCACCGCCGATACCACCTATACCACCAACACCACCATTGCCGCAGGCGAGACAGACGCCTAATATGACCCAGATACCACAGGCACCAGAGGAGACGACACAGATACCTACGAATGATCGGTACATAGATATAGGAACACCGATTGAAGGATGGATAAGAGCTCCAGAAGAACCAAATGAAATGTTTTTAAAGACCACCTCGACAATTGATCCCCGCATATCCGACAACTACATTTCAATCATCAAAGCCAATATACTTTGCTTGCAAATACAGGATCTAGAACAGGATGATGCTCACCACCCATCACAATTAAGACAAACCAATAGCCGCGTGGGCCGAGTCATAGGAAAGGTTCTAGGTATAGAATGGCGACAAAAGAGGAATTCGAAGCCTATCATGGTAGACTTTTGGGTTACGGAGCTGTATTCTAACAGGATGATTGAACAACTGATATTTGGGAACGAGTTTGTAGAGAGGCTTCGAAGAATGTCCGAGATGGAGGCATAGTTGGCATGTTCATTGTGAAAGAGAATCATGTAGAAATCTCATGGAAGGAGAGTCAGGTAGCGAATCAAGTACATAATATTAATTCTTCGTTACAGGCTTTGGCTAATATTGGCCTAAGAATAAACCCATTTTTGCCACCATCTAGACTCGAAATCTTGGGGACTGCACACTTGCTGTTGTATGTACATGGCCGTGTTTGTTTGCCAACATCCGTAAAAAACATACAAGTCTGACATTACAGGGAGGATCCCTTCCGCTTCAACTCTCCACGTCGGGCTTCAGTGAGGCCCAGAAGAAGATCAAATCCCAGCTCAGTGTCCTTAATGACACTTTGAAACTCTTCATCGTCAAGCAAATCGACGTGCGTCTTTACCGTTTGGACAACGACGTTGCGCATTTTACGGTCTTGCTTGATGGTTGAACCATAGACGTAGCGCGCAGCGTGCATGAACGACTTGTGATGGTGGTAATCCGAAGCGTTGTTCGTGAACTTGAAGAGAGCTTGCTCCTTGAGGTCATTAATTCCGTACTTCTCGCCCAGCGCGTAGACCTTGGCGTGCAGAACGAGATTCGGTGGGTATATCGGAACGAGAAAGCAAAAATGCCCGGAAGCGTCAAGCTCCTGTTTATAGCCGATTGGAGTTGATGAAAAGCCGCCATCAGGATTATCTTGGGCCACACATCGTCTTTTCGCCGAGTCGGGTTCTGTTTCGGGCTTCTGTATGGAGTCGTTCGCAGGCTTAGGAGTATCAGGCGGCACTGGAGGTCGGTAATCCTGGGTGTATAGGTATTCAATCATCATTCTGACGGCAATGGGATCATCTTCAGGGAGGTCAATCTCGCCAGTCTTCGACTCCTATGCCGCTCGTTAGCGCTGCTTATGGGCAATGTTAGGTTGACGAACGTACCTTGAACTCGCTATTGCAGGCAGCGGCGAAGAAGGAGGATCGTGAACAAACAATGGCTTTGTGCACTCGGTGTTTATCTGTGCCACAAGCAATTGTGAGGTCGGAGTATTCACCCGTCGTGAGCAACCTGCGAATACCGTAAGAAGTTTGTTCACAAACTCAAGGAGTAAGACATACTTGAAGAGAGACTGGCTGTGTTCCTTGGCCAAAGGCTTAAAGTCAGGAGGCGCCATGGCGAAGGTGAGGTGCTGGAGTGATTCACAAAGCTGGTTTGTGACGAAGAAGGCATCGGCTCACCGGTGGGGGAAGGAGAAGAAAAGCAGCAAGGGGCAGCACAGTGTGGATGTTTGTATTGCAATCAGCGTCACTTGACTGCGAGTGTCAACGCACTGCAAACAAACTGTTGCCTGGAAGCCCCAGGGAGCACAAAAAACCGAATCACTTTAGTTAATTCATTAATAAGATTCACCAGTTCAGGCAATACACTAAACTAGGGGAGTTCCATCATTTCCATTCAGATCGGCTATAGGAAAGAAGATCTCGAAAGATAGGTGTCCCTCATTCATAGTTAACTGTTCAATTACCACATTTTCCGATTTCCTTTGCAGCCTAAAAAGCACGCTCCAGGCTCATCAAAACTTTCGAGTACGCCATATCCCTCGCCTCGGGGTCGAATAAATGACGGCTGGTTGTTTTGTCGAACGCGTGAGCCCCTTGAACCCTGACAACTTCAACACCAATGCCACCTCGCATCAGTTTCTCCCCAAATGCTTCAGTCTCTGGTGTCAAAACATCACCGGAGCAGACAAAAAGCATAACACATGCAGGAAACGACACTGTGTCAGCGTACATGGGCGATGCCCTGGGTGATCTGCGGTCTTCGACTCTGGGAAGATATGCTTTTGAGATGAGACGTTGAAACCAAAACGGCAACGGCCGGATCGGATTCGCGACAGTTTTCTGTTCGGGCGGGATGGTAAAGTCTACGCCAGGGTAGAAAGAGTATACCGCTCGGATGTTGATGTTCTTAAACTCGCGTCTTAGTTCGGAGGAGGCTACCAATGCCAAGTTTCCACCTGAACTGAAGCCAGATAAAGCAACACGGTCAAGATCGAACAGATGCGACTGACTCTCAACCCATCGTAGCGTATCCTCAGCGTCTTCAACGGCAGCAGGGAAGGGATCATCAGGTGCTTTGCGATAATCTGCGTCGAGAACAAGAACATTGCCCTCCACAGCCATCCTCTCACAAAATTCATGATCCATACCCAAATTGGGCAACATGCATCCGCCGCCATGCCAGTTAATAACCATGCCACGTTTATCACCATCGGTATGGTTTGGTGGATAGTAGATCCAGGCATCTATAAAGCGTTTCCAATCGCGTGACGGGATGCGCACGAGCTTGCGGTTGCAAGTCGGCGAGGGTTTAAAGTGAGCACGTGTAGCGAGTTGATTTATGGTACGAAGTAGTGTAACGATAATTTTGAGGCGAACATATTGCCAAAATGTGTGAGCAGCCATTATGGAGTGTTGTGATGATCAGAGGTCGAAATTGAGTTGCCAACTTGCTCCTCCTGTAGCTGTACCAAGGCGTTCCTTTATAGCACACATCTTATAGCAACCTAACGATTCTTTTTAATGGGTCTCGTCGATCATCTCCACTCGCCTATCGGCCGTGAGTCATCTGCCGGACAGCGTTTCCGTCAATGTTCAATACGCCTCAATACGCGGCGTATTCCAGTTAATTTGAAGAAACATTATCATATTATTTTAATTCTACATCTATTCTCCAAATTTAGCACATGTGAGAATACACACGTTTCCACAGAGGCCATGCTTTTCGGGCTAATTCCTCCTCTTCATTCCATACCTGCAGGTATCTACGCCCTGTATGAATGTCTATATCTTTATCTCGAACAACTTTTGTCCCCACCCACAACTTGTGCACAAAGTAGAAGATGATGATGACAGGCACTGTCAGAACCTGCAGGAAGAAATTCTTGATACGTTCAGCGGTCGTGAAAGGTGCTTGGTCCGTAGGTTGTATGGGTGATATGGCCACCCAGAATTGAAGAAGTAACACAGCGGTGTAGGCGATCAAAGCTACCCATGAGCCCCATACGCCGACTTGGGATTTGAAAGCTAGCTGGGATAGCTTGTAGCCTGATAATTGCCATGCTTTGCGGAAGCGGATGTGACATACACATATGGATGCCCAGGTGAACAAGGTACTTAACCCGCTGATGGCGAGAAGCCAGTTGAAGATCTCGTTGTGGATTTTCGAATTGGCGACGAAAGCAAGCAGACCTACCGTTCCGCAGCAGATGATCGCAATAAGTGGTCGTCCTGTCCGGTCGATATACGCAAAGACCTTTGGTGCTAACGACTGCTCCGCCAACGCGGCGATTGTGCGCGATGAAGCATACACGGCCGTGTTCCCAACCGATATCAAGCTAATGAGAATAACAGCATTCATAATATCAGGCAAAATTTCTGAACCGCTCATCTCGATGGCGATGACAAAGGGACTGGCTGCCGCGTCAGATCCGTACTTGGCACCCAACAGTCGCGGGTCGTTGTACGGGACGAGTAGGCCAATAAGGAGAATGGAGAGAATGTAGAAGAGGGATATGCGCCAAAAGACCTGCTTTACGGCTGCTGGGAGGGACTTTTTCGGATTGCTTGTTTCCGCGGCGGCGAGACCGACCATTTCTGTGCCGGCAAAGGAGAATGTTGCGGTAACGAGGACACTTGCAAACCCTTTAAAGCCATTGTTGAAGGCGCCCGGGTTGTGCCAGTGGCTGAAGCCGATGTAGCCGCCTTCTGGTTCGCCTTTCAGAGGTCAGTCAGTATCAATGTCTCTCTAGCTGGTCCACAAGGTTGGTTAGGCTCACCTGCTATGTTGATAATTATACCGAGGAGACTAAAAGCTGTCAGATTTTTCGACTTGGTGAGAAGATTAGGCAACCTACATGAAGCCCATGACGGCGGTGATCTTGACAGCCGAAAAGATGAACTCGGCTTCTCCATAGCCCTTGACGCCGAGTAAATTAATGCCAAGAATGAGGAAAAAGAACAGGACGATAAACAAGGACTTGCTGGCGTCTGGGTTCCAGTAATTTGTTGTAAATGCACCAGCAATAATCTCAAGTGGTAAGACTATAAGATATTGTAATGTATAACTGAGAAGTTTTAGTTAGTTGATGTTAAAGGTTGGGGTTGGTTGAGTGACTGACTTCCAACCCATAGCAAACCCCCAGGAGGGATCCAGAAACCTGGTTGAGTAATTCGAAAATGAGCCTCCAACGGGAAAGGCGACACTCAATTCTCCAAGAGCTTGCATGGTAAAAAACTGCATCGTGCCCATGGTCACAAAGGCAATGAGTAGCGAAACCGGTCCTCCCCGAAATAGCGCCACGCCGCTGGCGACAAAAAGACCGGTTCCGATAGATCCTCCAAACGCGATCATCTGCAGGTGTCGATTTTTAAGCTCACGGGCGAGGGCGGTGTTGGCTGAATTGTAATTGGCTTTACTCATGTTGAATAACCTCCCATTTGTCGCGTACGACGTGTTGTAGCTGCTGAGTGAGTACTCATCTTCGGAGCGACTCGGGGGCGGGGCGCGTGTGAAGCTTGTCAGGAGACGGCGCAACGCGCCCGGAGGAGTTGAGTCTTGGTCAGAATCATTCGGTGAGGCCTCTGCTGGTGGTAATGTCTTTGGTGATGAGGGAGGAATGGCCTGCATCTCAATCTCTCTTTGATAGGCCATGTTTGACTGTGACTCTGCCTCTCTCGTCTCTTCCACAACACCTGAGAGATTACTACCTGGAGCTGGGATGTGAGATGGGGCGAGGTGAGCTGAAGAGCTTAAGACTTCCTGATCAAGGGTGAGATTTTCGTCCCTTTCTTTTTCCCCAGGCTTAGTTCTGATGCACGTGCCGCTTTGCCACATAGCAGCTAAGCTTATGCCGTACTAGAGCGGTTGATAGGACACAGGGGTAAGCGAGGATGAGGGCGAATCATTGCCGATTGCGGTACCGGGAATTTTTTATTGTCTTGTTTTCGGCTTTTTCTCGAGCTAGATCAGGGGCAAAAGGAATAAACTAGCGACGTCAATCGTTGTCATTCTCTGACCATGTTTGTGTGAAGTGACAGCATGGAAACTTGACGTTGCGCCCTTCATGATTCATGCTTAGATGCTTTGTGTCCGCGGCGTGTCAGCCGCAAACTCTAATCAATTCCCTCATCTCCGGTCACGTATCGGTATTTATTTCCTGTTCCCGCTATCTCGTTAAATTCAAGTCTACCAATCCCAATTCTATTTCCGAGAAATGGAGACTAGATCGAGTCCGCTTTTGCAATCAAGAACGGGAGCGGAGACTTGCGATGCACCGGTTCCGTTTTTGCTGGTCTGAGCTTACCTTTCACTTTTAGCTCGGGTAAAAACAGCTGATAAATACAGCCATTCAATTGGTAGTTGATTGGCTGATGGATTCAATATTGACTTTGCCTCCGTGTTCAATCCACCCTCTCAGCGTTGTTCATGGAATTCCAACCGCGAGTCAGAGAAACGCCTCCCCCAGACGCCCATCACGCACCTGCGGAATATTAATAATTATCATATCTTTGATGGCCAAGTGTGTATCTAACAGCCATTAGATGCGTACAAAGTAGTTGCGCGATCGAACGTCGTCTAAACCGGTAGGTAATTGAACCATTGTCACGGCTGAGTGGGCAAAGTTGAACAATGCCGCTATGACCTTTCCTTGCAGCATGAAACATAGGCGACCGCCTGTCCCTGTCAAAGATTTTGACCTTCACATTCGGTTGACGTAGAAGCAGCTGGACCATACTAAAAGAATTCTTCTTCTGCTGCATAGGACAATGGATATTTTCTCATATCTTTCTTATTTTAGGACGATGGGCTGTAGCGCATTGCGGTTAATACGTTGCCGTCCTTGCTTAATCTCCCTGATCGAAGCAAAGTCAACATGTTTGCTTCAGCTACCTTCCGGAAGAAGACTTAAGGTATGGATGAACCTTGCATTTGATGACTTTCAAGGAAGTAGGTTCGGAAAGCGGTCGATTTCGGAGATAAAAGACCAATAATGGCATCGTCATGTCCTTAGAGCAACGCTCTGCGAATAGCTGAGCTTAGAATCACACTATTGATGTCAAGATAAGGATCCGCGCGTAACACAGCTCTTGCAATAGATCCCGGTCCCCTTCAGTATACGACAAGATTGGACCAAGTGAGCTGAATGTTCCCATCTTCAAGAAAACTGTTCTCAAGTGCACCCAAGGCTGAGACTGAAACTTTCGGACAAAGCATACTTGAGAAACGCTCCCAGCTTCCGCAGCATCGGCATGGTCTAGTAGAGAGAATAAAGCGTAATGGTTAGGAATTTCAACAGGCTCTCCAGTCGGACTCAACTAGATATGGAGTTATATGTTCCGTGCAACTTGTCGAGATTCTTAAAGCTCTCTGGTGGACCACAACTCGGAATGTGAGCGCCCATGAAATGCTATTTAGGCAGAAACGGTTAAAGTATAATGTACAGCGTCTTGGGTAGACTTAGTTGCGTTACCTACCTCGAACATGGTCAGTCACGCCATCTATTTGAGCAACAAGGGTCGTGTCATCGCCACGCTGTCTGATACATAAACCACAAGCAATGCGTCTGGATGCACGTTAGATCAATAGAAAGAGGTCTACATGGCTACAGTCAAGGTAGTGAATAGATTAACGGAATGCTTTCCGCCGGCAAGAGTTACTACAGTTGAGTTGATTATGGTGTGCCCTACTGGCGTGGAACAGTGGGTAAATGCAAAGACAATTTCTCAGAAACAACAAAGAAACGTACAGAGATCAAGCGATTTTGCAGCGGATTAACAGGTAACACTTATATGGGATACATTTTGGTGTTATATCTTACGAACTGATAAAAGCCCATGCTGTGAAATAAAAAGTGACAGTTCTTCAGACCATCATTTGCTCTCAGGCCTTGAAAGCCAAGCAGCCAAGTCGGTTGTCGGCCCCAGTCCACTGGTGGAGTTTTGATCCTTCAGCCATCAGCAGACCAATAGTGACATCGACCCCTATTAAAACACTGAAGAAACCCCCACAATGATGAACCGGTAATAACGGACAGAAGAAGAAGTCTCATTACCGAAATTAAAAGTGTTCTGTGCCATGCTAAGGTATGCACATAAAGTAGTAGCATTCTCCGGTTATTCCCACGTTTTTCTTTCTAGGTAACTTTTTTTACTAGTTGCATCAACCTTGTAAGCCACAATACGATGTTGGCTGCCAAACGCATGGCCTTGCATGCAATCCTATGCTGTCTATTGACACTAGGTCTTGCTGAGGAGGATGAAAAATACGATCCTGCCAATAACTTTCGTCCACGCAATGTAACAGGGCTAGGTGATTTTTACACCTGGGTTGGATCGTGAGTCTCATATTCTCAAGTGTCGGAAGCTTGACTAACATTGGTAGATACTACAATGCCACCGCAGAAGTCGATGTCGAGTTTGCTTATCAATACCTCACCCCATCCAAAGAAGTATGCCCTGAGCTCAGGAACTTTACAACCACTTTCAAGTACGATGCTATCCTCAGTGTCCTTGAGCGAGGTACCTGGAACGCTGGGAACAATTCGGCCATTTTCTGGCTGACACTCATGCCGCAAACTTCGTCGCCATTCAATGTGTCTTCCTTGCCCCAAGACTTTATGTATAAAAGCTCCAACCTTTCATTCCCCATCTATTCGGCCGAGTAAGTCTCTTCGTGACATCGACACTATCGGTTATCACTGTGCTGACTTGTATCCAGCCCAACTCCCGGCGGCTACTGGCGTCCCCATAACAAAAATTACCCTGACAAATTCAACTTCACGACCACTCAGCTTTCAAGCGGAGCATACAGCTTAAACGGAACCGTATTGAACAATGGAGACGGCGGAGGTGCATCAAGCTGGGGAAATGTCACCATGCCAACTTGCAATTCCACTGAATGGACCAACGACTATAGATTCAGTATGACCACCTCCAGATCGTATGTTGCAGAGGACTGGGACGACTACAAATATCCTGAGGTCAGCATGCAATTTGACGACAAGACAGCCAATCTGACCGTGGATGGTGTCTTCTATGCGAAGCCACAGCGGCAATCCAACATGACTGGCCAACCCGTGGGTGGCGTTCCCGAGGTTGTCGGTTTTTTCTCTGTCCGCTTCGCTGGAGTTGTGGATGAGTATCATTCGGATGCTCTGAGTCTCAATGAGAGTACGCCCTCGTGGGAGCGTACTGTTGGGTTCGAAAGTAACCCGTCCAACATTGGATACGGGGAGAGTGATAGCAGTGCGGGCAAGATGGTTTCCGGTTCTATTTTGACCTTCATGGTTGTTACTATATCTATCGCTATGGCACTTCTCTAAACTTGCACGTACTACGTAATGCTATTTTTTATAAACGTTTCAATGCATAGTTCCAGACTTTCGCTTGTGCCGGCACTTCTTTATCAAGCCGATAAACTCTGCCATTGAACAATGAGGTCGCTCCAGAACAGTGGACATCGCCTTCATACACCTCTATGCTACCCATGTCCTACCCGAATGAAGTTATCTGACTGGGCTCTTCAAAAACTGCCCTTCTAAAGACGGTCAATGGAGGCACTGCAGGGCTGTCTTCTGGCGAAGCTTCGACTATGACGACTGCTGCTGAGACGACAACAGCTTCAACGACGGATTCTGCAGCAATACAGTCAGATACGAGCTGAATTTGTTATCGATAGCACTTGTTTTTGCTTTCATTTTCTCATTGGGTTGGCTTATCTGGTCATATGTCACCCAGTGAGTGGTAGGTAAAACCCCGACATTGTCAAACGCCTTATGGTAGACGCAATAAACCTGTCAGCTCAAACTTCCTTCTTCGGGAAATGTCTCATAATGAGTAGACACAGAACTCCCTAGTCTAGTCCAGTAAAGAAAAGCTGTTTCCCGAAGGTTCTAGAAAATCTGACAGCTAACTAGCGTCCAAATGTGACCAGCAAACGAGCAAAACATATCCGTATAAAGAGTCGCTCGAGAATTTGGAATTCACAATAGAAATCACCCACTCTTCAGTTCAACTCAACTTAATTGACTACTCTTTATTATCATTTACAGTACCATTATCACGTTTAATTCACGTCATTCATCATGAGCTCTCTCACCTTTAGCGCCCTTCCTCACCCTGTCCCCGCGTCAGCAAATCTGACAGCCTCCACTATTTCCATCCCCAACAGTGAGATTGACCGACTCAGGACGCTTCTCAAGCTTTCACCTATTCCTAAGCCCAACGTTTGGAATAGCCGTAATGATGGATCTTTTGGGATCCCCCGAAATGAACTGTCAGACTTGGTGGATTACTGGGAGAAAGACTACGACTGGAGAAAGTGGGAGGCCACATTAAACTCCGTCCCTCAGTATAATATTACTGTGACCGACGATGATTCGAAATCGTACAAGATTAACTTTTTTGCCCTGTTCTCTAAAAACCTATCTGCAATTCCTATACTGTTCCTGCACGGCTGGCCGGGATCAGTTGTTGAATACCTTCCTATTCTTCAGAAGCTCCAAAGCGATTACAGCCCCGATACTCTACCCTATCACATCATCGTCCCTCATCATATTGGATATCCATTCTCAGACGCACCGCCTCTTGACAAAGAATTCGCACACTCCGATAATGCGCGTCTCATGTCCAAGATGATGCACTCTTTGGGTTTCAACAAAACAGGGTACGTTGCACAAGGTGGTGATTTTGGCGGCTGGACAGCCCCTGTCATTGCCAACATCGACCCAGCGTGCAAGCTCGTTCATATGAACATGCTCAATATCATGCCTCCAGCTGGAGAGGATGTCGAAGCTGGTATCAAAGAAGGACGATACAGTCCTGATGAAGTGGCGGCTTTTGGTAGACTGGCCGAATTCAGCAAAACAGGCACCGCGTTTATTCAGCTAGACGGCACGAGGCCAGCTTCAGCAGGCTATCTTGTCGGAACTAACCCTATCGCACTTCTTGCCTGGATTGGAGACAAGATGATTCAATGGTCTGAAAGAGCGCCCGACCGAGATTTGATCTTGACAAATGTGGCGCTATACTGGTTCACCGGCAGCTACCCAACCTCGATATATGTCCATCGTATGGCATTTGAGAATCCTGAGCTGCTCATGGCTGGTTGGAAGGAGATCAAAGCGCCCTTGGGTTATTCTTGTTTCAAGAAGGATCTTGTCACCGCTCCTGAGAGGTGGATTCAGCAGACTGAGCAGGTCAAATGGTATCGTATGCATGAGAAGGGCGGACACTTTCCTGCACTTGAGGAGCCTGACGCTCTGTGGAAAGACGTACAAGATTTCGTTGGGGAATTTTTGAACAAGACCGGTTGATGATGCCGTGGAAAATGCCTTGGATCTTTGTATCTCCAAGGCATAAAGGTGAAGGTTGTGATATACACACACAGGTTCCGATAATTATGAGATCAGGTAGGCCTTTACACTTTTGGTGGGGATTTCGTTGATGGAAGTTTGCAGTTACACAGATTGAACAGAACTAGTAATGGCACTTGAGAGACTGGACAAGCATGAATGAGTGGTTGAGTTTCTGTCGATCACGACACAGTTACAATGTGATAGTTTGGTTCAGCGACAGAGCTGCACTGTTGTCATGACATGAACCACGAGATTGGAGCGAAGCTTGGGTTCTGCTTATGCAGATTGAGGCCAGAGTCATTGGGTCTTTTTCTCTTTTCCACCTTTAATGTTCGGCATCAACGTTGCGGTGCCCCTAGCCATAACTGCAGTTCCATTCGGGTAGAAACACTGACCTTTCCACCAGTCATTTGGCAACATTACGCCTATTCATAAAAAGCAACGTCATGTTTCGTTCCGAAGCATTCCCAAATGGTCTGTAAGAATTTGCCCTGATTGGCCTTTTGTTTAGCTCGTCTGGTCACCCTTGAGCTCTGGTTCGATCGCATCAGACTCGGCACTTCCTTGCCGTTGTGGGGTTGCATTAAGGCCCGAGCCATGCTCCTTTTTCGGACGATCCCCCGGATCCCGATCGATGTACCCCACGAAAGAGAAAGAAGCGACCAAATCACGTTCATTTACTGCATCGCTCGGCATCTTTATTGAAGATCGTTCGTGATGTCGTCCTTGAAGAGGTTCACGTGGATCATTCTATATCAGAATTGGAAGGTGGTTATTTTATGGAAAATTGATACGAGACGACGTTAGGATCCGTCGGTTGGCTTCTTACTCCGAAATTCTCTATATAATAACCCTGTGTTGAAAGTATATCCTATCCATCAATACTCATCTTACCATCGTGCCTCTTGACTAGAGCAAACACTTTTTAAATTCACTCATATTCTGCCTTCGAGTACACCAAAGCCTCCCTGCCATAATGCAGTTACAAAGCATTCTGGCTCTCGGTCTCGTTACCACAGCACGTCTTGCCATCGCTGGACCATGCGATATCTACAGCAGTGGTGGCACGCCTTGCATTGCTGCACATAGCACCACTCGAGCTCTATACTCCAACTATAATGGTGGTCTCTACCAGATAAAACGTGCATCAGATGGCTCAACTACAGACATCAAGCCTCTATCAAAGGGTGGCGTCGCGGATTCTTCTGCACAAGACACTTTCTGTAGTGGCACCACTTGTCTTATCACCATCATCTACGACCAATCTGGCCGTAGTAACCATTTGACCCAAGCACCTCCTGGTGGCTTCAACGGACCAGAAGCCAATGGTTACGACAATTTGGCGAGTGCTGATGGTGCACCAGTGACCCTGAACGGGAAGAAAGCGTATGGCGTTTTCATCTCCCCTGGAACTGGATACCGTAACAACCATGTTAGCGGTTCCGCTACAGGCGATCAGCCAGAGGGCATGTACGCTGTTCTCGATGGGACACACTACAACGGAGGCTGCTGCTTCGATTATGGCAACGCCGAAACCAACAGCAAAGACACAGGCAACGGCCATATGGAAGCAATTTATTTTGGCGACAACACTGTCTGGGGATCCGGCGCCGGCAGCGGCCCCTGGATCATGGCCGATCTTGAAAACGGTCTCTTTTCTGGAAAGAACCCAAAGAACAATGCTGCGGATCCGTCCATCAGCCACAGATTCATCAGTGCGGTTGTGAAGGGCAAGCCTGGTACCTGGTCAATCCGAGGAGGAAACGCTGCTTCTGGCTCTTTGTCCACATTCTACAGCGGCGCATATCCCGATGGAGGATACAGCCCAATGAAGAAGGAAGGCGCTATAATCTTAGGTATTGGTGGTGACAATAGTGTTGGTGCTCAAGGTACCTTTTACGAAGGTGTCATGACTTCTGGTTATCCTTCCGATGCCACTGAGAACGCCGTGCAGGCCGATATTGTGGCTGCCAAATACGCTACAACGTCACTAACTAGCGGCTCTGCTCTTTCTGTTGGGTCATCTGTGTCACTCAAGGTCACGACATCAGGTTATACAAACCGCTACCTCTCTCATACCGGATCAGAGGTCAACACACAAGTCGTCGATGCTTCCAGCACCACTGCGCTCAAGCAGCAAGCCAGCTGGACTGTCCGTACCGGTCTTGCCAATAGCGGCTGTGTATCATTTGAGTCTGTTGATACACCTGGAAGTTATATCAGACATTACTCGTTCGTTCTTGTCGTCAACAAGAATGACGGAAGCAAAGCGTTTAACGAAGACGCTACGTTTTGTCCACAGAAGGGCATGAATAACCAGGGAAGCTCGCTTCGATCTTGGAATTATCCAACTCGGTACTTCCGACACTATGATAACAAGGGTTACGCTGCGTCGAATGGTGGTGTTCACACTTTTGATGCTGATAAGAGTTTCACGGACGATGTCAGCTTCGTTGTTGCAAAGAGTCTTGCTTAGATGTAAAGCCCGCGACCATGTTAGGCTTGCAGGTGGACGGTTGCTTGCATATGTTAACGTTTGCCAAACCCGGATAAGGTGTATTGATACATTCATTATTACAATTGACAGACTATTGCTACTCTACTACCATAACCTGGGTATATGTGATACGAAACTTATACAGCCGCGAGACATATTGTCTATTCTGATGGCGCCATGGTAAACTCCATGGGCTTTGTCATAGCCGACTTCATAAATGGGCTTCGAGCCCTGATCTCCTTGCCCCAGATAAAGACGGCAATCGGTGCGGCTGCCAACACCAACGAGATGAATCCCAGAAGGGAACTAGCCCAATGGAAACCCAAGTTGGTGTACATGCTGCTTGAAGCAAGTGGCAGAAACGCGACACCAAGATTCTCACCCAGGACAGTGGCTCCAATCGCACTTCCGGCGTAGTTACTATAAGCGTCGATCAAGTAGTTCGCGATGCTAACGACAACGACTTCCGTTCCAAGCCCAACTAGCATCAATCCGAATGCAGGACCTACCCATGTCACCCATGAGTAGCTTGTCCAAGCATACACGAACATGCCTCCAGTCACACCGATGAAACCTCCAATGACAGCGACATAAAGTCGAGCTTCGGGTATGGGCGTGCCGGGTTCTTCTTTGTTGCGCGATGCTGAAGCGTAATACCAGTTGTTCGTTAAGACACAAACTCCGAATCCAAGGATCTCGCCAATAACGATAGAAGCCTGGACATAACCTGCTTCTACGGCGTTCCACCCATAGAGCTCGCTGAAGACTTGTTCGACAGATTGGGTGAAAACATAGATGACACCGAGACTAAAGGCCGTCCAGAGCGTCGACACCATGACGACACTCTCTGTACAAAGCATGTACAGAGGTCTTTGAATGCTAATCCATATGTCGTGCACGATGGACTTGGAGTCGAGTTCTTTTTGACTGTACGCGTTTTGTCCTTGTTTTCTTAGCTTTTTCGCTCGTGCCGTTAGGATCGCGGAGCCTCTTGTTTCAGGCATAGCCAAGATGAAGATGGGAAAGAAGACTCCTGTCCAGATGAGTTCGATATATCCAATCCATCGCCAAGGCAGGAATTGGAAAATTGCAGCTCCCACAACAGGTCCAAGACTGCTCGAGTTCAGATAGATCATGATATACAGGCCCGTAGGTATCGTGCGTGCCCGATCAGTGGCAAAGACATTCCCAATAATCCCAGCAACGGCGTTTGCGAGGATAGTGCAACACCCACCACTGAAGAACCTTGTGATGATGAGCGTCTCAAAGTTCGGCGCCGTGCCAACCGGTATTAGAAAGCACAGGAACACGGTATAAACCAAGAGAAACACAATCCTCATGCCAAAATCCTCCATAATCGGGAGCAGTACCAGAGAGAAAAGGGCACCGCCGAGACCCCAGGATGCAACGGGCCAGTAAGAGTGTGGGAAATTCTCATCGCTAATGTTGAAGTCGGCATTGATGGCTTCGTGGGCTGTTGTAATGATTGTGCCATTCATCATTGAGATGAAGGTTGCGAAGAGACCCAGGCCTACTGCGAACCATTTCTTCTTGGTGGACCAGTTGTATGGGTTCTCGGGATCATCGGGGCCTGACCATTGTACGACGATGGGTTGGCCTGCTGTCGGTCAGTGTATTCTCGATGTAAGCTTTGGCTGCAACGAACCTTGTGAAGTCTCATTGACCGCTCTATCAGCCTTAGCTGTCGACCTTGGCTCTATAATCATGATGGTCTTGGCTAGAGCTCTTGGCTGAAGATCAAAGGAGTTTCTGTTTGATGATGCCAAGTCCAAGTTCGAAGCAGCCAAGAAGAATATGGAGCCAATTGCTTTAATGACTCCATCTCGCCCAATGTTTGGACGCGTCAAAATCTATACGGAAAATTCTTTGTAATCCCGGACCCATAGAAAAGAATTCATTACCTCATTTTATCGTGATGAGCCAATGGTGGGTTTTCGGTTACACTTTACGCTATTCCCTGAATCGTGTAAAGAAGCCGAGCGTGGGGAAACCTCGTTGTGAAATGCTTAATTGGGATAGTGGTTTATCTGTAATGACCTTCATACATTTGACTACGGCTAATCAAAGCAGTAGAACGTTGACTTCTAGCGTAGGGGGAGATGAAGATGTAAGATGTGATAATTAGTTCAGGTCAGCACTGCGGAGCAGTAGCGATAAGGTACTGACTTGCCGTGTGAGCGTTTCTGCCCTTTTACATTGCTTGCACTAATTCCTCGTTTGGGTAGCTTAGTATTGCTACAAGTCCTTTGAACAAATTCGATGAGTCTACTTGGTGATTGATTAAGGGTTTTTGGTGGAACAGACAGCTGTCATGCCCTCAGGGTATCAAAATAATTGGCCGCTGGAAGCATAAGAGACGAAGTTTGTAGATCAGTTTATGCTACTTCGGCTAGACTTCTTAGATTACTGATTTTTATGTCCCAAGACTTTGAGGGTCAACTTTTTTGCTACCCACTAACATGCGTAAAGCTTAAAATAAACTTCTTCTATCAATAATGGCCCTTATCATAGATTTCAGTTGCTACTATATTGACAACTAAGCAGCTGCTCTACAGCATGTGTATTATTGTTGGGAAATCTATTTATTGAAATAAGCATCACCTTAAAGGACTGGTTCTCTGATTCGCATGGATCCTTTAGATGCGAATCTAGAGGTGCCAAGAGTTCAAGAACTCATGAAGCTGACATTATGCCTCATATTACCTCGGCCCAGTTATAGCCAATGGAATACTTCATACTGAATGGTATGAATGCTTGCAGATTGTAGAATGGTTTGTTATGACCTCATTAATGCTTGACTACGCCTCTCAGGAGGTTCCACAACAACTATACATTCCTAGCCCCGGTCCCTGTAAGCGCATATTCATCGACTCCGCTGGTCCAGTCAATAACTCGTAATCATGGCAGAGATTCCACTCATAACTTAATCAGGAAATCACCGAATTTGTTTCCATGCTTAATTGACATGCATAGTAGTCACCGAGACTGCTCATTGGTATGTAACAAGCTCTCAGAGGACCGCCAAGATGAGGTAGATTGGGGGCCAACAGTAAATAGATATAGAACGCCCGTTCCTTGTTTATTTCCAGGCATTCCCCTCATTCACTACTTCCTCTATACAATCATCCAGTCACCTCAGAAATAAACACTTCGCTGACACTATCATCAACGTCTGTTGTCAAGTATATCCGAAAATGCCGGCCAATCGAACAATCTTGGGCCCTCTGACGGACTCTTGGACATACCCAAGCCATTGCAGCATGCTATATCTAGCTGAATGTGCCAGTTGCACTGTAGCAGCGCAAGCTCAAAAGTGCAACACTGCTTTTCCCACCTCAGTAGGTTTCATATTACACGTAGAGCTACCTTTAAACTAAATTCTAGAGATTGATGGCCGCGAGGATGCATTATGCTGGCCTTCAGCGACTTCACCGAATTTTTTCGATCCCCCTCTCAGCGGTTGGGGTATCTACTCACCTGCGACTAAATGCCCTGAAGGCTATACGGTTGCATGCACAGCTGAAGGGACGACGAAAAGTGATTTTGACTTCCAATTCGAAGTCAACAACGATGAGTTTGCCAGAGGGTGTTGTCCATCGTAATAACAACTTGGTAATTCTCAAGGTGAATCGTAGACTGACACCGACACAGCAACTACGCATGTGCTAAATATGGAGACGCACAAACATGTAGGAGCACCTTCTCGACGGGTACGACGCAGGTGATCTCATGCAAATCTGGCAGTACTGTTCTAAAAGAATTGGTGGTATCAAGAAGCACTGAGAGTATCACACTGCATGCACCTATGTTCCAGCTGGCCGGGTTGGAGCCGTTCGAGACGACACCGATGACACCGGCGACTTTGACATCGATATCGACAGAAACTTCGCAGTCTAACATGGGGTCGAACTCCGGAGGAGGGCTATCGACGGGAGCGCAGGCTGGCATCGGCGTCGGAGTTGGCGTCGTTGGACTTGGAATCATCGGCGCAGCGTTTTTCCTCTGGCGACGAAGAGCAAGGTCGAAGGAACCACCGAAGACTGGTCTGGAAACATCTCAGTTGGATTCGCAAGAAGTAAGGCCTCCAGGCGAATTAGGAGGCACACAACTGACACCTCCTCCTCGATATACTCCGGTTGAGCTTGATGGAACTCCCGCGAGGCAGGAATTATCGTGAATGATGGTGATAAGGCACGCCGGACATTGTAACTCAAGAAAAGATTAATAATTAATAGTTATTTCCTATCACTACGACCTAGGCTAGCATCCAGTTCTATATTATTATGGGGAAGTTCAGTCATAAAGCTTAGGTCCCGAAGCAGCCAGGGTAACATAGAACAGCTTAGTCTGTCCAGTGATAACCAGTCTTCCCTTTCCAGCAAATTGGAAGTTGGCAGCAGTAGTTCCGGTATATATCTTGCCAATGAGCTTGCCAGAGGGGTTCCAAACGTGGACACCGTCACCACAGCCAGCATAGACACGGCCCTTGGAATCAGTATGGACACCTAGAATTATTAGCCATAGGATGCATAAGGGGGATAGCTACCACTTACCGTCTGGGATGAAAGAGGATACGTAGGCAAAAGTCTTGCGGTTCTCGAGAGTACCATCCTTGTTCACGTCGAAAGAGTAAACAGAGGCAGGAGAAGAGAGGTTACGGCCGTAGAAGCCAAGAGCGATGCCAGTGTCGGTGACATATACACGCTTTCCATCAGGAGCAAAGCCAATACCTGACATGAATCAGCATCAGATAACATCGTATCCGGAAAGGAGCTTACCGTTGGGCAGAGTAAAGTCATCAGCGACGACTGTTACGGCACCAGTGTCGAAGTTGTATCGATATACTTGGTTTCGCAGACCAGGAACAGGGCGGAAGTCTTGAAGATATCCATAGAGAGTGTCGGTGAAGTACAAGTCACCATTCCTGGGGTTGATGCCAACGTCGTTCAAGGAGTTGAACTGGCGGCCGAAGTAGTTGTTGAGGAGGGCTGATAGTCATTAGTCAAGATCTTTCTTGTTATAAAGTTGTACGTCTTACTGCTTGTGTTGTAAGGCGGCAATGGGTTCATTCGGTAGAGGGCCGATGGAACTTCATCACCTTGGCCTTCACCAGCGAAGACAATCTCTCCCTTGTAGTAGGTTCCGCCTAAATTCCGTCTAATCAATATCTCCTCTGAGAAGGACCAGAAGTCTTGAATCGACTTACCATTGGGGTTGATGACTTGAGGGTTTGATGTGTCGACAACCGTCACCTTTACTTCATCCTTTCCCAGACTTCCCTTGCGCAAAGCCTCTGCTTCCTTGAGAGAAATCTTCTGGATGATGGAAGACTTGTTTAGGCCAGTGCCTGCCGCAGGAGCTCCCGCATTCTGCACGAAAAAGACCTCGTCTGTAGGTGGGTACCAGACTACGGCCTCGTGGAAGATGGGGTCGCTCTCGGACGTGGCAATAAGTGTCAGAGAGGGATCCTTTCCAATGACGTCGAGGAACTCATCATCGTAGACATGGAAGGGCTTCTCGACAAGAGATTCCTCAGTGACTCCAGGCCATGTGAACACCTGACATTCATCAGCAAGTTTCTAGAACATTGAGGGTGGGAAGGCTTACCAACGAGTCATTAGCCACCGAAGGCGGTGGGACATCCTTCAACACATTGAAAGACTTCTGATCAATGACCTGAGCCGTGGAAGGAAGTTTGGCAGCTGTCACGCCACAAATCCCGAGAGCAAGCACAGCAATGGTGGAAGGCATGGCGAATGAGGTAGAGATGAAACTGAGTGGTGTGGGAGCCAAGCTGCAGAACAAAGATGGATGGTCAGGCTGTACTAAATATGTGCCTTGGAATAACTTTGTCCATAATTGATCATCTCCGCTGTGTCAAGGATCACAACTGGGCAGGGGCCTGGGGAAGCAACCGGGCAGCAATGGAAGCTTGGTTCCGATATTTGGGCCGCAGAAAATAAACAGGCTATGTCTTGGCCTGAACCCTGGTGGATCGGTGAATTGATTTCGTCTCTTGCCCAAAGTCTCTTGTTGAGGCATTAAAGATGGAGTAAAGTGAGGGGTGCAGGGATCTGCCGGTTTATGTGCCCAGACTGTACAAGATCTACAAGGTTAAGCTTAAGCTAGCGGAGTGCTGGATTACCCGAATCAATCACCTCTCCGGCAACAGAAGGAAACCTTGTAGAGTATGGGGAGAAGAGCACGATTTAGAGTTTTGGAAGCCGGGCTTCTTACCCTTGAAGAACTTACGATTGATGGAGGTTCTAGACTATCGGGCGGATCGAAAGACAGCACTTCCGAGAACCAGGTTTATGCTTCTAGATAGCTGATGTGACCTGACGATTATGGATGTTGGTTCGTATGACTAAACGAGGTAGGCATCCTTGTCTCAGCTTCGTAAGTCAACCCAAGTGAACCAACACGAAGGAAGTAGGGCTACTCCTGAAAGCTGCAGCTTGGCTGCGCCTCTAGACTAGTGACAACGGTGACTCGGCATGCCGAAGAATGCATGAGTGTCAGCCTTAACCCTAGGAGCATCAAATTTACTAACAGAAGCGAGTCACCCATCGGAACAAGACCACGGGAAGGAACTGAACTTGGTATCCGCGACGGGACTAGCAACCCTTTAGAAGTTGTGGCTTGCGGCGCGGAAAGGCTCCTGGCGTCGGCTGTTGTTGGCACCTGCTATTTGGGGACCTTAGCTGAAAACATTTCGGCCTGAACTTGGCAGTGTTTATGCTTGGCAAAAAGGACCTGTCGACAAGTTGAACTCGGTACGTTTAACCGATCTTGCAGATCTATCCAACTACTCACGATGATTCTCCACGAAACTGAAGATCTTATAAGAAATAAGAATTCCCTCTTTCCGCGGCCTCGGTAGCGGTTCCATTCCTGCATATTGTCAAGGGCCTGGTCATGACACCACAATGCAGTTATGGACATGGACAATGCTTCTGATGCAGGGATTCTTTGTATGCAGGATAATTAAGGTTTGAGTTTGATTAGGTAGCCCCCTCCTTTTCTTCAGCACGAAAGTACCCGGTAGAGGAGGTGTCAACTACCAGTTGCGTGAGTAAGACAGGAAACCTGACAGCGGTAGTGAGACCGCCACCAGGAGATGAAGTGAGGTGAAGTGGTGTGCAGCGTTGAGGGGAGAGAGACAAGTGCCGTCTGCAGAGCTTTACATAAAGACAAACAATGTCGAAGAATTCCTGTTTCGCATTTCTCTTTTGTAAACAGTTGATCTTTCTTCATAGAGTCACCAACATTTACCAGGCTAAACAGCCTGTGCTCAAATCTTGTCGCTCCTTTCGATCCCCTTCCCTTGTACCGTCGATCTTTTCTCCATCTCCTCGCCCTACGATGCAACACCACCCACAGAGATGGCTGAAGTCAATACCAAGAGCGGCACTGTCGCCATCATAATCGCCGTCTTCATCAGCATCGCATTCTATAACGTCCTCGAGCTCAACGCCTACATCTTTGGCAGCTTCAAAAAGCGTAGCGGTCTATACTTTTGGAGTTTTGTCGTTGCAACATGGGGCATCGCGTTCAACGGAACTGGGTACCTTATACTGCACCTGTCGCTGTCTGAGCAAAAGTACCTGTACTCTACGCTCATTCTTATCGGGTGGTGTACTATGATCACTGGACAGTCTGTTGTTTTGTACTCGCGTTTACATATTGTGATGCACAACCAACGCCGCTTGAAGCTGGTCTTGATAATGATCATCGCCAACGCGCTTTGGCTGCATCTTCCTGTCATCATTCTGGTCTATGGCGTAGGTTCCTCAAACCCGACACCTTTCCAGAAACCGTACGAGGTCTTTGAGAAGATCCAACTCAGCGTTTTCTTTGTCCAAGAGCTTGTCATCTCGAGTCTTTACGTCTGGGAAACTACCAAACGCCTAAGACTAGAGAAGAGCATCGGCAATACCAAGACGAAGATGGTGCTCAATCATCTGATCGTGGTCAATGTCCTTGTCATACTTCTTGACGTCTCTATTCTTGCACTTGAATTCGCAAACCTCTTCGACATTCAAACTGCATGGAAGCCCCTCGTCTACAGCGTCAAGCTTAAGCTCGAATTCAGTATACTCAATCGTCTCGTCGAGCTTACAAGGGGACGGAACGAGAGTTCATACGGACCCAGCCACGGGGCTACTCAGCATGTTGATGAGATAGGCCTGGAGACGATTAATCGCGATAGAAGAAAGCAGTTCACTGGTGCTCAAGGGACAATTACCGGTGATTACGAAGTTCGTGTTGGGAAGGGCGATGACAATCATCGTGTCTTCAACAATGAGACAGATTTGATCAAGACAACTGAAATCACTGTTCACAGTGAGAGGTATCCTGATCACGGCAGGGAGAGTTCGGAGGGTGAATCGCCCGAGGCTACACAGCATATGCCCAGGGGTAGTGCCTCATCGGTGTCTTCGGAAGTTCAGTTTGCGAAATATGGGAATTAAATTATACTTCGTAATACAAATTCTCGGTACTTCTGTTTCCTTGCACATTATGAGTACCTATATTAGCAATAATGGCATGACTTCTCACGCAGACACGTAACTCCGGCACCGTAGCTCAGGGTCTAAAGCCCGGTCTTGATGAACTGCTAGTCTAGTGATCTAAATAGCCTGAATAGACTTGTATAGCTTGAAACCGCGTAAAGTTTCTAAATCTGTGACTGCCGAAATTATAGTTTCAGTACCTCAATGCGTCTATCTACATTGAGTAAGTGGCATGTCTGTGGGTGCACATCATCTTTCGTATCGGTACCAACCACAAATTCTCCGTCTCCAATATGTATGTTAGGTTCACTTGTGGCTTATCTTGTTGCCGACGCAGTGGCTCACATCATCCACTTTGTTGACTCTATCAAACTTGCAGACGGCGGATTCAAGTACCAGGTCTTGAGCATTCATGCAGGTGGTGCGGATGTAAGCCACTTCGGAGATAAGAATGGAGCTTGGTTGATGATGAATACAACCCAAAAGCTACCTAATTGCTATTGCGGTGGACCAAAGACCCTAGCGATATGTACTGCTAGAGAGCTTGCGCGGAGTTAAGCGTAACGCCGTGTACCAAGAGCGTCCAGAAAACAGGCGAGTTCATACTATCAGATATATATTAATATCGCTGCGTTACGGACTTCATAAAATCTTTGATAACAAACCAAATCATCGACAAACACAAAAATGTCTCGATACGCTGCAGTCCATACCGACCCTCAAGGGCCCGGGGATGCCCGACCAACAGCCCTACAGATCGTCAAAGATGAGGATTCGGTAGAAAAGCTCCGTGACAAGGTCATACTCATCACAGGCGCCAATTCTGGTGTTGGTCTCGAGACTGCCAGGGCTCTTCATGCTACTGGGGCCACCATCTACATCACAGCGAGAACTCCAGAGAAGCTGGAGAAGGCCATCAACGACATCAAATCGTGGCCTGAAGCTGAGTCTACAGCGCCTGTATATGGTATCGAGTTGCAACTCGACTCTTTTGCATCTGTGCGAGCTGCTGCCAGAACTTTCTTGGAGAAAAGCAAGATATTGAACCTTCTCATTCTTAATGCTGGAGTAATGGCAACCCCGGAAGGACGGACTGAAAATGGTTTCGAAACGCAGTTCGGCACAAACCATCTTGGCCATTTTCTACTCTTCCAACTACTAAAGCCCGCTCTTTTCGCCGCTTCAGCTCCATCTTTCCATTCACGCGTCATCTCTCTTTCTTCCAAAGCCCATCGTATGGGAAGTGTTCGCTTCGATGATTTTAACTTCGAAAAGGAACCCTACAATCCCTGGCTGGCTTACGCCCAGTCTAAAACAGCCAATATCTACTTCGCAGCCGAACTGGAAAGACGATACGGAAGTCAAGGCGTTCATGGTCTCGCTGTTCATCCTGGTTCCATTCTGACTAATCTGGCCCGCTACATCGATCTAAGTCAGTTCGATTATGAAGGAGAGTTGGGTCGTTATTTGAAGAACCCTGAGCAAGGAGCTGCAACAACGGTCTATGCAGCACTGAGTAAAGATTTGGAAGGTCGAGGTGGGATATATCTGGCAAATTGCGATAAAGAGCCGCCATTGAAGCCGGGCACTGATCCTACGTCTGTTGTGCCAGGATACGCATCATGGATCTATAATGAAGAAGCAGAAGGCAGGCTATGGGCAGAGTCTCTTAGGCTCGTGGGGATAGAGGAGAAAAGCGAAATGTTTTAGACCATTCATTATATTAGCTATCTCTCAGAAATTTCCACAACATGACAGAAACCAAACTCCTACCAAAAACCCCCGCTTATGCTAGTAATCATCGCCAATCTATCGTGTCCTTCATAGGACCCAATGTGCAAACTAATGATAGTATCCTGGCAAATCGTCGATGATAAACCCGGCTTCCCTGCACTGTCTTGTGGCCAAGTCCCACAACTTGTTGACAGCCTGAGCATCATCAATCCATTTATTTGCCCCGTCACTAAGCTTCTGTACTGGGACATAGTATCTTCCAGCGTGTTCATAGACCCTGGGGCTCGTTGCGCAGAAAAGCGAGTTCATGGCTCCCTCGAGAGCAGTAGAAGACGGTCCGATCTTGAACATCATGCGGGACATGGCACCCAGCATAGTGGGGTTATGGGACTGAAGGTTGGACTTGACGAGACCAGGGTGGAGAGAGTATGCCGTCACGCCGAGAGAATGGTAGCGATCCGTTATGGCTTTAGCCGCGATGATGCTGGCCTCCTTGCAGTGGCCGTATCTCCTCCTGTTGATGGTTAGTGATTGGACTGAAGAAATGGTGGAAAGGTTTACATACCATGGTGCCAGCGTTCCGGTCTCATTGGTGAGGTTGGGATCATCGTAGTTAATAGCATCGGGACCCATTCTGATAGCCATGTCACTAGCAACGTTGATGATTCTCGCGCGGTCCATCCGTCCACTGACTTGAGCGGCTGATACGAGAAGAGGCATCAACGACATGGTAAGGGCGTGGTGGGAAAGGAAGCAAGTCTGCCACTGAATCTCATGTCCGTCTTTGGTCAACTCCCAGGGACTACACATGATCTGAAAGATATGTTAGCGCCACAGTTTCTGTCGAAGTAATTTAACTTACACCGGCGTTGTTGATGAGTATGTCAAGGCGGTTTTCTCTGCTCATAAAGTCGGCAGCAGTAGCCTTGATGCTTTGGAGGTCTTGAAGATCTAGCTTGAGGAAGTGAAGATCAATATCGGGGCTACTCTTTTGCATCTCTGCGATGGCCTTGTTAACACGCTCGCTTGAACGACTGGCGATGTAAACTCGGGCACCCTTGAGGGCGAGCTGCAGAGAGGTTTCATAGCCGATTCCAGAGTTTCCTAGATAGTCAGTTTCTGTTTGTTGGCACAGGAGAAATACCTGATGACTTACCGCCAGTGACGATTACGACATAACCACGAAGGTTGGGAATGTCGCGGACCTCAAACGCGGGTTCAGTAGGACGGCAAGGCATGGTATATAGAGAATTCTTGGCAAGGTGATTAATTAAGTGGCTGAGTTGTCTTTGAAGACGTTTGAGTCAAGCGTATGGTATTGAAGATGCTGAAGATATCGAGTCATGATCTTGCGATCCCGTCATCTTCTTATAACAATATCACAGCTTTAATCTGGGCATCTCTACAGCCAATCGGAGATCAAGTTATCTGACAAGGACGGACTCGTCCGCGGACATCTCCATAGTGGTGGGGCAGATCCGAGTGCTTAGCTTACGGCGCAGAGGTCAGCGTAATTACCGGCTGTCAGATTCATCACTAACGATTGGACGCATACAGTTATCGTTTCATCGGGAACGGATCTCACTCAACCTCCCAAGGCTCTCATGTCGATTTAGGCGACGCATTGGAGGGAACCTGGCCTCAGGAGTTGGTTTGATAGGTTGACGATATCGTTGTACAGCCCTGTCTGACATAAAGACATGGATCGCATAAGTCAGCACTAGATTAGCTCACACGGTTCGTTTGTTTCACTGGTTGCACTAAGCCCAATCAATGGGTCCTGACGATAATTCAGGGTCTCGAGTGGTACCTATCGTTGACACGAGCCCAGCCCTATCGTCGTTCGACAGGGACCAGAGATATGCATGGGGAAGGCCAAGAGGTATGTGAATCGAGATACCGTCTGACGATAGGCTTAAATAAGTATGGTGCGTTCACATTTCTTGAAAGAGCCGGTAGACTTGAATTAGCAGGATTTGTATATTGAATGGGTATAGTTTAGGTAAACAATTGGTTCCGCAGTGTCAGGCGATGATGATAAAAGTCAATCAATGACTTGGAAGATATCTTAATCGACCAGTAGTTAGGTCTGTCTCCGATTATAGTAGATCATATCTTCGAATAAGCCCTATGTGGGAGAATCTTTCTACTGGGATCTCTGCTGCATTTGTGGCAGAGCCAGTTACGACGCTCGACTTCTCGAATGCCTTTGGTCTCGCAATCCTCTCCTCTGTGATAGTTCATGCATCTGTCTTTCTCGTTTGGTAAGAAATATCCTAGTGGGTATTCGACCGTGAAGTCGCATAGGCCACACGTGTCTGTAACGTCGGGGATGGTGCACGTTGTTGATGGTGGTTGCTTTGTTTTATGCAATTGGCATGGGTTGAGTATCGAGTCGATGTCAAAACAATGTGAAGGATGGCATTACGGAATATATACATATGCATTTCCTTCCTTCATTATCCTTGTCTCCTTTGGTGCTTATGTTGTTTTCTTTGTTGCTTCAAATAACAACTTTGTAACCGCACGGGCTGTCTTCAGCAAAGAGTCAGTAGAAGTGTTCAAGAAGAAATATGATGTTCGACTACGACAACCGAGTTGTTCTCAACCATGCACGCACAGATACCAGCAAACTACGAATCAGATGGCATGCATCGAGTGAACAATATTTTTCTCTTTGTTCTGGCTTGATACGCTTTCATGTATGTCCATTGGACCTCAAGATTTGACATCAAGACCGTGCTTTACACTATTGAAAGACAATGGCGAATATCCCGGTATGATGAATGATATTTCAAGATATGAGTGATGTAGGCGAGAAGCCAAGCCGTTCTACGACGAAGCGTATATTGTGGGAAATGAGTATGCAAGAAATCCCTAACTAGAAATTGTCAACATCTACTGACCAAACTGACATGCAATTGATAGATTAATGTGTGTTTAGTCAGTGAGAAGTCGACGTGAGTTTGTAAGACGTCGATGAGATATCATGACTTGGTTCATTTAGGTATTAGAGAGGACTGATACAGGTTCTGTCACGTGGGAACCCTGTCCGTGGGTAGCAGAAAATATGACCTCTGAGCTTTAGGATACAAAAAGTAAATTGGCTAAAGCCATGATCTAATTAGCATAAGCTGCTTTACTAATTTTGTCTCCTGCACCCTGAACAGTCAGCTTTTCTGGTTACCCTCAGGCCTGTTCGCACATGCGATTAGCGCACTGCGCGCTAAAACGAACGGCGTAGCAGCCTACAAGTTCCTTGTTTGTTGGCATAGAATCTATTGCAACATCACTAACGGTAGAGATTGTTTATCAGACCTGATGAACAATTTCTTGTGAGCTGTGGAATCTTCTATAGTTAGCACATTTCGCTGTCTGTCTGTCCCACATTCGTATGCAATTCGACAGCATGCATTTTGGCAGCAGATAGCACAACCGAGTGTTCGTGAATGAAACATGCCTAATGGTAACAAACAACTTCGCCTGGATCAGAGCTAGACCGATCAAAGAGAGGGCATTGCAAACGGAAAGGACATCAGTGAAGGATGGCAAACCCGTAGGCATTCGGTCGTAAAAGCGATCATTTCATCCTTTTGGATGGCCAATGGTTTACGTGGGAAGTCTTATCTTAAAACTTGGTTGCAAGAACAAAGTATGTAGCCGGTGATGATGGACCGCTATATCCACAAGAGCTTAAAGCTAGTATATCGCGGTGAGTATTGGGCTTCATTCCTCTTCCTTGAACAAAAATAGAAATAAGCCACGGAGTAAGATGGCAGATCTCAGAGTGAGTCAAGGGTACATTCACTGTCAGTTGATAATTTGGGAAGCTGCAATATTGTAAGCATCGCAGCTCTCTATCTATCGTCTTCCTCACCCCCAAGGCAAGCCCCAGAAAGCAACGAAAAAGAAACACGCCTGTCAGACGTCCATCAACACCCACCCCAGCCATGCGCCCGAAGGCAGACCACGGCTGGGGTCGAGATCATCAAGAGGAAACAAACTCTCTATACAGCATCTGCACAAGGCAGTTACCGCCATCCTTGCGGACAGGGCGAGAGGACCAAGGTATTCACTCTAGGGTGTCGAGGATATACACTCATCAACCAGGGTGGGATCTGTGGCTCTTTTAGGGAACCAAGAGAAGGTCGAATACTATAGAAATGATTCTCTGAAGTATTGTCGACATGAAGAAGAAAAGAAGAAAAGTCCAAATGGCCGGCGGGAAACGAGATTTTTATAGAGGTTTGTTGTGGGTCACTCGAAGTCTGTTTCTTCGAGCCTGAGGCTGCTGTGAAAACTCTGATCTCAGGTCTCAGCCTAGCCCAGCCACTCTTTTTTGTCCACTGTAATTTCGGTTCCTGGACCATTGTGGGTAGCACCGAGAATGGAATGGACTTGTGACGAATTGAATCAACGGGCATGACAGTGAGGAAGGATTTTTCTCTCAAATCGAGGCTGGTAACTGAAGAATTCTCTTATCGCTACGGGAACATCGCAAAGGACGGACCAAGACTGAGTTTTCACGCAAGAAGCGGCATGTCTTTGTCCTTGGCGTTTTGATCACTGTTTACCTTAGTGGAGCATGTCTGAGGGAGCATCACCATGTTTGCGTGTAGGGTATGTATGGACAAAAGAATAGAGAATTAACGTAAAGAAGAAGTATCTAGAGAATGAATACAAAGAAATTGATAGATGGAAGTATTGAGGGATATAGACGATTTATAGTAAGTTGTCTTGTAAGTTGTGCAATTTTAAGCAGTCCGCAAGAGTTGGTGTGAATGTTGCTATAGTAAGATTAGCTGTTTGCAGTTCCAGTTCAAACAGTAGTACATAGTAATGAATTGGATCATGTATGTTAACGCTACCATCATGCAAACAGGTAGTTCATTGAGTGGGAACTAATAATTCATCAGCAATATTACAAGTATAATTTTCCGGTTTAAGATCTACTGTAATGATACATGTCCTCAAACATCGACAATGGATTTACACATCAACATGTACTGGGTGAGGACAATTGCCTTCGATGTCCAGAGAATTAGGTCTGACAGGTTGTTGTAGGCCATGGATATAATCTACAATTCTACTTTCTCTTGTACATACGACCAAAGGTAGTGGAAAATACGGGATCCCGTCCGCTCTCCCATAGTCAAGCCACTAACCGGCGGATTAGTAGTTGGGTCGGTGACGACCAGCGAATCCCCGCTGTTGTATGTTTTTTGCTTTTTGGTCATATCTTCGATATGGTCGACCACTCGGTTCCTTTTTCTTCCAGCATTGTTCGTGCCAATCGATCGTCCAGATTATTGACATCCTTTTGAAACTTCGTCTTTAATCATTGTCCTTACTCATAATACAAAATGTCATTCTGCGTGTTGTATAGTACAAACGATATGCTGTGTATCAGCCCAAGTACTGTTAGCTGAACGCCTGCATCCCCAACTACAATGATGACACCGTGTCGTATCTGCATATAGTCTCATAGTCGTTGCTTTCCTACTCACGCTGCTTGGGGCTTTCTTCCGTAGACTGAGATACTGATGAAGAATTAGTTCATTATAGACAGCACCAAAGCATATACAACTTACATAGGCCAATAAGCATGGATCCTCGTGTCGTTGACCTCTTTTCTCGCCTGCGAAATGAAGACTGCGACTTCCTCCCTCGACCACCCCAAAGCTCTGGTCAGTGGTGCGATAGCCACCCCTTCAAGAAAGTAGTTCGCGTTCTCGTTGTTCCACAACCCAAGCTCTTTGTGCTTAGGATCTTTGGCCCACTGGTTAGAAGGCCATTTGAACCTGGACTCAGTGATGTCCTCAAATCCTGCTTTCTCAAGAACATCTTTAAGACCGCATGGGTTGAAGTATGGGCGACCGAGTTTCTCAGATGCTTCTTGGAGGAGCTGGGCCCATCGATAGAGATTGTGACTCTTGCTTAGTGTGTTGTCATCGGATGCCACAAAGATGTCGATTTCATGTAGTTCGACGTATCCACCAGGTGCTAAATTACTACATAATGGTTAGCATTGTTAGTGTCGTCAATGCTTGTAGGTAGACCTCACTCGTAGATCTTGGCAGCATAGCTAGCCCAGTCTGCCACACTGGAATTCATCATTCGACTGTGGATGTAGTCAAAGCGGTTAGAATACTGCCACTCCTCTTCGATGTCGTCAATGATAAATCGCAAATTCGGGGGTACACTGAAATCGTCAGATCATTCACAAAGTTGAGTCGACTGCGCTCACAAGCTAGGTTGTATGGGAGACAGATCGACACCGATAACCTGCATCTGTTAGAAGACAAACCCTCAATGGAAGTGACCTAAGCAAACCTGAGCGGCTGGATGCTCATCAGCGTAGTCCAATGCCCAAATTCCTGTCCCGGTGCCTACATCGAGGACATGCTTGACGTCGGCGTCCGGATCATTCGGCGGTGCAAAACCAAGATTGTCATCGAATGTTCGAAGGAAGAGAGCATGCTGTAAATCTGTTCTCATAATAAGTCGCTAACTCGTCATCAATGGTTAGAACCTCATACCGAGCCTTTCATTCTCTTGCTCATCGTTTGGGACATTGTATTCTACACCGCTGATTAGCGTTGTCTGACTCAGCTTGTAGCGATGCACTAACTCCCATCTTTGTACCCGTGATAAGTTCTTCCGTTTTCCAGTCGATATTGGAGAATGCTGCTGCTTATGCTTTGTGTTGATGACTGAACTTCCTAGCAGGAGAGAAGTGAAGCTGTTAGATCGACAGACTATAAAACACGAATCGTTATCAAAGAGCATTGTACCTCGGTGTATATAGAATCGAGGTCATTGAGAATCTATGGATCCAGTTGGGTCAGACAAAGATGTTATAGTGGATCGGGAATATCTCACTGTCTCATCAGCTACAAGCGGCTGAGTATTTCGACCACACATTGTCATTCAATGAATTCGAGTTCAACGTGGAAGAAAAACCTGAACAGAGTCTGAGGGAAAATGCGAAAAAAAATGACAACTGCCGAGAAATTGACATGTGCCTCAACTTTATCATGATGTTGCGCGGCCAGGGTGCCCTGTAGCCCTTTCAAACACGTCAATGTTTGGAGCCAACAGGTTCTACTCCGCTCGCAATGATACGTTTTTCAATAGGCGAAGATGTCTTGACTCGTATTGTATGCATTGTAGCATGAATAATTGGGCTATATCCATGATCTGCCAAGAAAATGCTCGGTAGTAATTTTTACCCCGCGGCCGTAGTTACATCAGATCATGGAACGACGGAGAAAAGAGACATCTCTGAATATAAATAGATTCAGCTGATACGTTAATCAAACCACTGTTGCTACATATGATCGCATGTTAAAATACTCAACACCAAGCGGGACAGAAGGAAAATTTGCCAATGATGGACATCGACTGCGTAAGTTCCGACCAGCAGAACCAAACGAAAGTTGGGGAAAATCAGCAGATTCGTATACAAATACAACCACCATGCTCAGCACTTCCCGATAGGCAAGCCCATTCCTCTACGCAGCCCCGAGAACCCAAGTAGTTCTAGCATCAATATCCCTTGGCATCCCCCCGGGATACAAGTCCATAATCAACGCACGATGCTGGCTCATGGGCTTTCCCTGCGCAATCCTCAGTTTCTCGAAATACACGTATGCCGCATAATAGACAGAGCTTTTGGCACCGCAATTCGACCCCTTGGTTGAACGGAAATCAGACAGCTGCTTTGACTGGATGCCCTTGAACTTGGGTGTTTTGAACTGGGCATACAGGTCCCGGCAGAACTGCGTCTGAGTGACATTCGAGGTCCTCAAATGCGCATTGATCTTGCGACGGATCTCGTCACAGTCGTCGTAGATGGGTACATCATCTTCTTCCTCGTGGGGGAGATGGATGTTGCTTATGTCGGGAAGACCTGTTGAAGTCTTGGCTGATGATTCTCCCTTGGAAGTCCTACCACCTGCATCGCTCTCCTTTGCCTCAACGATGCGTCGTTTCTTGGGATCAGGCATCTTGAGACCCATGACTTCACGCTGCCTGAACCAATTGTATGCGTTACGCCAGACGCAACTTTTAGAACCACCGTAGGTACCTTTTTGCTTGAGAAAGTTGTTAAGTGAATTGGAGTTTGCACCTGTGGCTCTGCAGAAGTCTGCCTTGGTCATGACGCCGGAGTCGAAGAGCTTGTTCATCTTTTTGCGAATGGCGTTACAGGCAGGAAGCGGGTCGTCCTCGAAATGGTCTGGGCAGATAACATCGTCGAGATCTGCTATGTATTCTGCGATTTCATCATCTAGGGATGTTTCTGCCTTGCGCTTCTTTCCTGAGGCGGGAGTGGTTTTTGGAGTGGGCTTTGAGAAAGCATTCTCTTTGTCGGAGACTTGAGATTTTGCTTCAAGCTGTTTGTCACGGATGATGCTCTCTGTAAGCTGCGCACGGGATTAGCTGGACCTGTGGTGATGGTGATAGAGAGAGAGCATGTACCGCATTGATGGCATTGGTCACCGGATCATTTTTAGGGGTGAGAGGTTCCGCCATTGTCGCAGCAATTACTGATTGGATAGAATGAGTATGTGAAAGTACTTGTGCTGGTAGTTGACTTGGTTGAGAATGTCACGGAGGTCAACGCGACCCAATACGTCATCATGTTCTCGTGTCGCGCTCTGGAATTGTGGAGTTGCTTGGCTATACCGATCGTCTTTGACCAATCATGCCGCAGTTCTGTCAAGATTGTATCTACTTCTTTCACTATGGAGACTACAGTGGAGACCCCAGTACCCTGTATCAAAACCCATCATCCATCAGCAGGAACTGGAGACCAAGCATTGGACTTGGCGATTGTTCCTGCACCCAAGAAGAGAACGATGTATCAATCTCGATCGACAATAAGGCTGTCGCTTGCACCGAAAATAAGCTCATTTGAGACACATTCAATACGGTATTAGCCTATCATGACGGATTGATAGCCATACTCAGAGTTTGTCAGTCAAGTCGTGGAGCTGTCGTCACTGTGCTTTTGGGGGCTATCTCTACAAAAGACATTGACCGTCACCAGTTTTTGTATGGTGTTGTTTATCATCTCGTCAATTGATTGCAATTGAAATGAGTAATCTTAAACAAAGAATGTAACCCTCAATTACTTGCACAGCCGACAGTCTGCCTTGCCTTGCCTTGGCTGTCAGAAACGAGGTGCACACCACTACAGAATTATCGTACAAAGGTCGTCGATCAGTTAGTGATAAGCACAGCAGGCTGCCAAATAACCTCGTCCATCCATCCATCCATCAATACTTTCTTTGACCTGCCGACAGCCAACCAACACACCGACACACCCCGGTATCCCAATTCATCAGTTCAAGTCCTTCCACAGACGACTCTAAGATATCGTCTTTCAAACGGTTAGTTTTAGTAGTTTTAGTAGATTTAGTAGATTTAGTGGATTGAATCATAGTTCACGTGGTGGAATAAAATCTGGGGTAAAGACCAAAAGCCCCCCAAAAGCGTTGAGTTGAATCCACCACCCGAACGAACTACGGGGTCCAGCCAAGCCAAGCCCTCTCTCTCCTCCATGTCCACTCCCTCACGGCAATACTGTAATGACGTGGATGAATTGGTGTAAATCATTTTAAGAAACAGAAAACCTTCCAGAGAACAAAAAGAAGGAAATCATGCATACAGGCTGGAACTGCGACTAAGCTGTAATAAGAAGGTGGCATCAATTGTGAGATTGAAATGAAATGGGCTGGCAGCCGTTAAGGAAGAAAAAAAAGCCTATCGATGGGCATATTTCAGCTTGGACATTGATTGGGATTCTTATCTTTTCAGTCCAATGGCAACAGGTCAAATGATCAGCGCTGCTATCAAGTGGACAGAAAGAAAAGCTTGGCCTGGTCGCGTGAGTATTTCTTTCTTTCCCTGACCCTAAAATGGCTGGACTTGAAGGCTGCGCGCTTGGCTTACCTTGATATGGATTGGCGCAAAAGTTGGAGTCTGGGGAAGATAAACAAGAGGGTGTAGTAGGTGGGTGCGCGACTTTGTGAGCGGGGGGATTGAAGGGAAGGGTAGGGAAAGGATTCCTTTGAACCGGGGGGGAAATGATTGATGATGACTGCCTACGGATACGAATTCCTTCTGATTAGGATGTGCGGGTGGTGTATGTACCGTAGCAGGGCGTAATATGTCCCTGCCAGGCATGGATGAGATGTGACCTTGACCCTTATCGCATGTCTCTTTTCAGCTCTGCAGCCTCTCTCTGTCTTTGCTTGTTGGCATAATATTGAACTGGGCTGTGACTTTTGGGGTTGCACCAGGCTGATTGGGCCTGTTCTGTTCCGTTGAGTGATACACAGCAGTACATACAGTACAGTTGGTTAGGGTCATGCCAGGCCAGGCCAGGTCTAGGCTTGGCCTTTGCTTCCACTTGGCTTGTTTGCCTGTTTGCTGTCAACGTTTTGGTTCAACGGTGGCAATGGCTGACTGCCCCAGCCCAGCCCAGCGTATCTTGCTTGCTTGGCACCGGCCAGTTGGTATCTCGTCCACTGATTGTCGGTATCTCTCTTTTCTTTGTTCAGTTGGTTGTGTTTGTCTTATCCTGATCTGTCCCCCATCGACATAAAGCTCACTCCACTCGCCCCTCTTTTTTCCTCTTCCTCTCTTCTCTGCCTCTTGCTTTTGTCCATCTTTGATCAAAGTCTTACTTCATTCTTTCTCACACGTCGCCCATTGAATTCAATCTCCCATGAGAGGAGGCCCCAAATGACTCCCCGTCGTAGCAGCAGCAGTAGCATCTATTTGTTCCCTCTACCACGGTTACCATGAGCCGGGTTCCCAATGTCTGGGCCGCCATCATCATCCCGGTGCCAGCGAGCGCCCTCGCTTTGATTCTGCGCATCAAGGCAAGACGCATGACAAAAATGGGTGTTGGCTATGACGATGGTTTGTCCATTGCTGCTTGGGTACGCAAACACACAACCCCCACCCACCATTTATTTATCTACTCATATCTCATGTCTCAATTAAAATAAATGGAATACATGCTCACTTATTCTTTTTTTAATGTTTTAGTTTGTGGCGCTTGGTTATTCAATTCTTCTCATCGTTTGTAAGCCACCTATTTTCTACTCGCTCGTCATTCCTCTTCCAAACTCAATTGACGTTTCATTCTTCAAGGGACGACATGTTACCACATGGGTCGCAAGATCGGACATCTACCAGACGACGAGGTCGATCACATTCTGGAAAAGTCGCACGAGATTCTTTTCGCAAGCGAGATCCTCTACTCATGGTCCATTTTCCTCAGCAAAATGTCCATACTTACATTCTACCGACGCCTCTTTCAGTTCTGCTCCATTCGGATACCAATCATTATTCTCATGGTGTGCAGTGGAATTTGGATTACAATAAGGACATTCATGACGATTTTTCACTGCATGCCTGTTCAAGCGTACTGGGACAAGTCCATCGATGGAAAGTGTCTTAACAATATTGGACAGTACTACCTCGGCACCGACTTGACGCATTGTCTTATGGACTTTATCATTCTTGCGCTGCCGCTCTTTGAGGTTGTGAGAATGAAGTTGATTTTTGGACAAAAGATTGCTGTCATTAGTATTTTCAGTCTTGGTTCCTTGTACGTTTTCCCCTCCCTATATTGCATCAATATGGCTGGCTGCTTACACTGTTCAGAGTTGGAGTCGCCTCGATCTTTCAAATAGTCGAAGCACAAAAATATACTGCCGCCTCCCGCGAATTCCCCTATGAGTTTTCGCTTGCCATGGTTTGGGCCAACGTGGAAACGCACCTGGCCGTCTTTACCAGTACGTCTCTATTTTGCGGCTCACCACCGAAAGCTAACATCGCCCCTAGGTTGCCTCGCCCTTCTTCGTCCTATTTTCCGCAAATTCATCCCTGGTCTTTCGTCAGGCAATACGACATATCCCACAAACGGTCTCAGCCATCCAAGCAACACAAACAACACATACAGAAACAGCATCGCTCTACGACAATCCCGCAGCCCCCGTGACATGGAGCACTATGTCATCGAGGGCCAACGTGCGTTTTCCTATCCGGACTATGATGCGATCAGCTTACCAGGTGCAACCAAAGATGGTAATTCCATATCCAGGCAGGGTTTTATGGGACAGCGCGAAGAGAGCATGACAGGAACTGATGTCTCGCCGGGAAGAGGTTCTTTGTCTAGTGTGTGACGATGATCTGTGATGCGTGAAAGGGATGCTATGTTCTGTTTCTCCTGGTGATGCTTTTGTGTTGAAACGAAATGCATATGACAGTGCACTTGTGATGGATGATATGATATGTCAGTGTCGAGACCCTGATATCTAATTTCATTTCATTGTACACATGCAATTCCATATTTGCAACTCATCTGCAAATGAGGTGAGTTGCTGTAAGATCTGAGGAGAGAAAACCTAATATCTAATTCCTAATGTACAGTTACTCATCCGCTGGTGCGCCCTTTATTTTTGAGTTTCTACAAGGGCCGAATACTCTGGAACTTGCCATTTGGACTCATCTCGCCCCATACCGAAGCCCCCATCGGAGCGAATATACGATACCGCTCGCGCTACTGAATGAAGCATCCATATTCCGAATGCTGTCTTGGGCATGAACAACGCTTCGCGAGATTCGTTCCCTCCGCCGTGCTGAGCCGTCGCTATCGGCCGGAACACTTCCTCGTACCGTTTCACACCCTTAACCACTGCGGTACTTGGGTCTTGCTTGTACAGTGTTGCAATCTCACCAGCGAGGATATATGAGCCTACCAGACCCCATGTTGTTCCGAAACCGTTTGCCGTTTGGGCATGTGCTGCGTCACCAATAGCTACGACTCGTCCCTTGGACCATGATCCTACTGGGAGTCGGACTTCCTGACGTGGTGTTGAGTAAAGATCATCTGCTTCCGGAGAGGTTTTCAGTGCTGTCATGAACCGTTCAGACTCCCATTTGCCGTCAGAAAATGTCTCCGCCCAAGCTGCCTTGAGGTCTGCCAAATTCCCCGAGCTGTGCGCTGCGTCGAGGGCATCACTTTGGACGGATGTTTGCATGTAGATGCGAGTCATTTCCTCTTTATCCTTCCTTGTACCGATGTAACGCCCTCCTGGGAGATGGCAGAAGGTGAAGCACTTTGAGTCATGTGGTTGTGCGAGCGTGCTAAAGAAACCGATGTATCCTCCGAGGAAATGACGAGGATCGGGGGCGTCAGTGCCAAGCATGAGTCGCCGTGTCCTCGATCCCGTCCCATCTGCTGCAACGACAAGATCAAAGTCATCTTTGCGGCCGTCGTCAAAGTCCACATGGACCTTTCCCTTGGGGTCGCTCTCGTCGTCTTGAGTAAGACTGGTGACAGTCGTACCAAAGCGATGTTTGACGTTCTTGCGCTTCTCAGTGAGGCCCATCAAGATAGCCACAAGATCACCGCGCATGATCTCGTATTCTGTGGTAAAGCTCTGCTTCATACCGGCGTTTTCTGCCACCGGGAACAAGGCCTTTGTTTGGCCTTTAGTGTCGATGAGCCTGGTTCCCGGTTCATGAATTGTTTTGACACGGATGGCCGCTTCGATGCCCATTTTCTTCATGACGGGTACGCCCTGAGCGCGAACATCGAGTTGTTGGCCAGTGGTTCTGAGCTGCGGTGATCGTTCGATGAGGGTGATTTCTGCACCTGTTCTGGCGAGCCAGGATGCGAGGGATGGGCCAGCGATACCGCCACCAACAATAAGGACTTTGAGCGGCTCCATTTTGTGAAGAGTAGATGGATAGATTTGTTTTGGAGAAATGAGGGCGGCTGGCGATACATGGACTACTGGTTATATACTGTCCCACTACAATGAATGGCCGAGATGTTGTTGCGAAGCGACCAATTCCGAGACGGAGATGAATTGACCGGACAATTTCCCGCCGTGTTATGACGCGTGCTTACATGGTAATACTTACATTGGCGTATTAACTTTGCATGTCTTATCCATTGTCTGTTTTTTTTATCAATCAGCGCTTGTTATCAATCAGGTAGCAATTCTGCCCGTAGCTCCTAAATTTGCCAAGTCCACCTTGTTTATCAGATCATATTTCGTTGACAGTCATACGAGTGATTCATGTACTCTTTAAGCCCATGGATTGAACTAAACCATGTTTTGCTAAGCTGACGTGTCTGACTCGACCGTAATTGGAAATGCCGGCCTCAGTTGTGAATTCAAGGAGGACTGTAATTAGCTGCAGTTATGTAAAGTGTTCCAGAAGAATCGAACGTCTACTTTGGGGATTGACATAATGCGATGATCATTCAACCTTGTCCTTGGATCGATTTGCCCAGGTTGTGTGCGATGTCATGGTCGTTGCACCAAAGGAAGGAATCCTTGCATATTGATGCAGGTGAAGGCTTGGATTAGCGGGTTCTTTCTTATTAGGCTTCTACAACAGCTCTGATGTGCGTCCCTACAGTGGTCGGGCGGTGGCTGACAGTCAAACTGACGTTGCAGGATTAGCCTAAAGTGATCGACAGTTGCCATGCTATGATTCTAACAGATAAGCCCTCTATACACCACGATAAGCTTTTGATCTGCTAGTTTGGCATCTTACTCTCAGCCCTGACACTTACGGATCTTCGGCACGCCATGTGATCACTTGGTGGCCATTCAAGATGCAGACTCCAACCAACCAACAAATGCACTGCCTCTTTGTAGCGCACTATTGACGATTGATGCGAAAATGGGGCAACATTCACGGCACAGTTCCGACATATAAACTGGCCAAGTGCCAGGACTTTTAAGTGTTAGAAATACAAGACTCCAGATTCCAGATTCTAGTTACCATCATCTTCAAAATGGATGTACCTCCACCATATCAGGCACAGCCTGACAGCAAAGCACCGACTCTTCCAGACCAAGATCTTGGTATTGAAGCCCCCTTTGCAAACCTCCAAATCGACGCTGTACCCCATGATCCAGAACCCAACGTCTGTCTAGCCCATCTCAGACTCCTCTTTGCCTTCGAAGCCCTCAAAGAAGATATTGGCTACCAGGATGGTCTGTTTGGTATATGGGACTCTCGCGCCGATGGAAACATCAAGGTCAGAGAGAATGGCGATGTAGAAGAGCTTCCCGTCGATGGGGAATATATTCCAGATCTCGAGGATAAGACAAAGGCTCTTAGCAAGCTACGAGAAAAGCGATGGAGTCTTTTCGTTGCGAGAGCGGTTGATCGCTATCAAGCCTGGTGGCAGTCTTTGCCTAGGGATCTGTCGCCTTTGACTGAGGATAAAATGAAGGACAAGGATTCCTATTCTTTTGCACAGTTTGTCTCGGGTCCGTATGTGGACTGGTGGAAAACGGAAGCTCTTCCACCTCTTGGTATGTTGCCTCTGTCATTCGTGTGGATATGGCTAATGGTTATCAGATGTTTTGATGGTGTATCACACCCATCTTTTGAACCCCCACAACTTTCTTGAAGATTGTTTGCGAAGAGGTTTCCGCCAATTCTGGCAATCGGGTATGCCATGGGCTCGAGTCAACGCTGCTATAGACGGCTCGTTCAACTACAATGTTTCCGACGAATCCAAAACCGCATGGTTGGCCCGAACTGATTGCGGATGGGAAAATATCCACGATTCAAACTTCAAACGCATTATTTGCCCCAATAATAATTGTCATTTCAAGTTCAAAGTACCTTGGACGACCTGTGCTCTTGAAGAGACAACCAAGACCCGAGAGAGACCAGGTCTTATTGGCACAGGTTACGGCGACACCAAGTTCGAAACCCAGTGTCCGGAGTGCAACACAAAAATCACCAAAGAGACCCTCAGCGTGGCCAAGTTCTGCAGAGATGCCAATGATCTTATCCTCATCAACAAACCCATGCCAGGTACGCTTCTCTGGCCGCCAAGCGGCGTGCCAGTAGTGATTATGGACCGCAAAGGAAACAGATTTGACCAACGTATGTTTCCTAATCGCATGATTCAACATGTTCTGCGCACTCAGATTCAGCATCTTTTGGACGCTTCTGATCCTCGGAACCCGCCTACAATGGAAACTGTACGCAAGCTTATCGAGAGTGAAGCTCTTTTGAATCAAAGCGCACTTAGGACCATCAATGGCGGTCCAACCAAGTCGGTACCTGCATTTTCGAGAGTTGTGACCCGGAAGATGATGTCGAGATACTGGGAGAATTTTAGCCCCTTCGCCCTCGATCTTACAGGCGCTGTTATACGACAGGGCATCTTCTCTGAAAAGATGTGCAAACTTGACTGGCTGCACTCACCCGCTGCGCGCGAAACCATGGATCGTTGCTGTGTTAAGTATAAACGCTTCATAAAGATAATCTCCAAGAACCCTCGGCGCGTCGCTGTGCCCACGCTGGATGTCGATTTGGCATGGCACACTCATCAGCTCAGCCCTTTGGCATACTATAACTATACTACAAGCAAGACGCTCAAGTTTATCAGACATGACGACAAGATTGAAGACGACAAGCTGAACGAAGGGTTCGAGTGGACGAGTAAGATCTACCAGGACACGTATGATGAGGTCTACTCGGAGTGTACTTGTTGGTATTGCGAGGCCACGCGGGCTGCGCATGTTTCGTCCGCAGGAAGACTTCTGAAGTTGTCTCACAATGAGAAGGGTAAGTCATGCTTTGACAAATCTAAGAGGTTTGCGGCTAATAATTGTACAGTTGCAGATAAGTTCTACGAGTCTGGAAAAGCGGACTTGTGTCCGCCTGATAATTCAGCACATATCTCTTCCCACAACGCTGTCCGAACCAACGACGAAGCTCTTCTTGCAACCAGCCAGATAGAAAAGGTCCAGAACAGAATGCGCGCTGTACAAAACAAGCGTTTAGAAGAAAATTACCAAAAGGCTTGCAAACGTGCCGAGAAGAAGGGCCGTAAACTCCCACCAAAGGATCAGTATTACGATCATTGGGGATATCCCTATATGAGTAAGTATTCCCTGCATCTCGATTGGACAATTAATGACTAATGTACCCAGTGTACGGGCCGTATATGGCACCTGCTGTATTGTTTGTTCCCATCTATGCCTACGGAGCCGCACCAGCATGTGCAGGGGGAAGCTGTGGAGGGGGCGTCGCCGCGGGAGCATGCGGCGGTGGTGATGGAGGCGGTAGTGGCGGTTGCGCAGCGGGAAGTTGTGGAAGCGGAGGAGGAGGTTGTGGAGGAGGAGGAGGAGGA